>OZ005660.1:171723405-172323405 GCA_963930645.1 Salticus scenicus | reverse complement strand
TCTTAAAAAACGTTTTTGCAAACATGTTTATAAAATATCCCATTTTATATTCGAAAATGATAAATTTAATAGATATTTTTATCGACTGATAGAACTAGAGTGTAGAGTCCTGCATCGGGTCGGGTAACCCGATTTTACCCGACCCTGACCCGACCCGAGGGTTAGGTTCGGATCGGGTTGAGAGAATTTTTTCTCTTGCGGGTCGGGTTGACTGATCTTTTTTTCGTGCGAGTCGGGTTCGGGTCGGGTTGAATTAATTTTTTTTCTTGCGGGTCGGTTTCGGGTTGGGGTCGGGTTTGGTTTTCAACAAGTCGGGTCAACTTGAGAACATCTTTCAAAATGTTTTTTACAATTATAAACATAAATTTATAGGCATGTGTTCAACTATGTAACTAATTTAAACATTCTGCACATGCTAGACATCTATCGGTTGGTTGGTTGGTTGGTTGGAGGATTTAAGGCCGATTGACTCCAGATGTGTCCTAGGCATATAGGGGGATTGCCCTCTGTTTGAGTCTTTCTAAGGGGTCCTAGCCCGTATTTACGCGTGTTTCGGAGGAAACCACGGAAAACTCCGAACGGCTAGGTCGATTAGCGCTACCTGGGATCGAACCCGACACCTCCCATCTACCAGCTTCGAGCGCAGAACCGCTCGGCCGCTGGTGGGCAGACATGTACCGGAGCTCCCAATTCGTATCCGCGGATATATTTTGTATCTTTTGTAGAAATTGTATAAAAATTAGAAAAGTATTATAAATCTTTCTCGACTGTTGTTAATGTTAATATATAAATTAAAGAAATACAAATACAGTATAACCTCGCATTTGCATTCTGGAAATTGAAAAGATTTCGCAGTTTACAAGGTTTTTTTTTTTTTTTTCTTTCTTCTATATTTAGTAGAAGAAATTATTAGATTCTATCAACTTTTGGTGTAGACCGCTCGACGGGTGGCACTGTTATACAGTGATTTCTGCAATTTCAGAGGAGGCTATATCTCAGGTTCTGTTGCGTATAATCCAACAAAACTTGATATGTGAGAAGATCAATATGAGATATTATGCTGATTCAATTTGAATGCCTATCAGGCAACAGGTGGCGCTGCTACACAGCTATTTCCGCAATTTAAGGAAAGGCTATATCTCAAGAACTACTGCACATAATTTCATATAAATTTGTATGTAGGTGCCATTTAATATATATTAGCGCCTGTCAACTTTTGGTGTAAACCGCTCAACAGGTGGCGCTGCCACACAGCGATTTCTACAATTTCAAGGAAAGCTATATCTCATGTTCAATTGTGTATCATCAATCAAAACTTAATATCTGAGAAGGCGAGAGTATGAGACATTATGCTGACTCAGTTTGAATGCTTGTCGGCCAATAGGTGGCGTTGTTATACTGCAAATTTCATCGATAACAGGATGGCTATATCTCAACTTCTATGCCATATAACTGTACGAACCATGATATGTGAGATAACCATTATAAAAACGCATTGTTTAAGAAGTTATTTATAGACGATAAAACTGTCTCTCTTTGGATATTTAGTGTTAGATTTCCCTAAGATGAAAATTATTTGCATTCATCACGTTGTACTTTTTAATAATAGTTTTAATAAATTATTCGCACTTTGTGAATTTGACAGAAAAATGTAGAATGTCTTGTGGTGACCACAACATACTAGTTTTTTTTTTTTTTTTTTTTTTTTTAATTTACCGACTGTGTGACAATGAAAATTTACTTTATTTTATATCATATTATATCATGTTAACTTGTTTTGCATGATTTTTAGATGAATAAGTAATGTTGATTTATTTTTCGGGTTTCGGGTCGGGTTCGGGTTAGATAAGTCGGGTTTCGGGTCGGGTTCGGGCCAAAAAAATTCTCTGTTGCAGGTTCGGGTCGTTTTTTCGGGTTGATTAAATTTTTTTTGTCGGGTTCGGGTCGGGTTTCGGGTTGATGAAATTTTTTTTATCGGGTTCGGGTCGGGTTTCTGGTTGATTTAAAATTCATCTGCCGGGTTCGGGTCGGGTAAAACCCGACCCGTGCAGGACTCTAGGTGGAACCTTTATCTAATATTTTGATATAATTAAAATTGCAATTTTAAAATAAATTGGGCAATTAGACATGTTAAAATGAAGTTTCCCCGAAGAGTCAATTGTTTACATCAGCAGGATCACTGAGGACATTCACCATCACTAAAGATATCACTGAGGTCCTATCACTAAGGGTGATAGGACCTCAGTGATAATTCTCAGTGATAATTCTCAACCTTTCGGAATACGTGCACCCCTCAAATCAAATACACTAAGTAGACTGATTAAATCTTATTCATAAATGCATTATATTAATATAAATTTACATTTTACTTTATATTAAGTGAGAATGTGTATTCCTTTCAGTAAATAAATCTTTTCATACCTCTTTGATATGCTTGCGGTACTCAGTTTGTGTACTCACGCCCCTTAAGGAATTGTAGCCTTCAAGCTGAAATTTGTAGATTACAGAATTAAAACAACGAACACACGGCTTATTCTTTTCTTCAATTCATGAATCTCCACAGCACGTAGAATTTGGAAATAAAAAATAATGTGCTGTAAGCTGTATTAATATGTTTAGATTATTATATTTCTGTAGTGTTTTACCGTCGTAAACGTATTAAAAAGGGGTGAAGGGTTAATATATATAGATAAAAGATAATTAAAACTTGTAAATATGTTTCATATTGTTTCACCACATTGTTTTTGCTGCTTTTCTTAGACGTTATATTATTATCAAAATAATTTTATCTATTTTAATTAGATTATTTAAATTTTATCCGCCATCGATACTGTAAATTCCATTGGCTTATATATTCAGAAATATCAAATAAATTATTTAAAACATTGAGCAAATCCATTTTCTTAATTAAATAACTGCTTTAAAAAAAAAAAAAAAAAAAAAAAAAAAAAAAATGCCGAAAGGCAGGGCTTATTGTCCTTTAAACACATATTTTTACGTTACCTCAAGCAATATGCCAAATGATTTTTTTTTTTTTTTTACTTTTATCGTTCTAATATTATGGGGTGTTATACTCTCATGTACTCCTCTGGAGGTACATACCTGCAACATTCTAATTAATATTCTGTAGTATATTGTTAGTATCCGCCCCTTTTTACACAAAATTTTATTTTCAAGGAAACACAAACGCTTTCCAAAACACAAATGTCATTAAAAGAAAATAAGAAGAAAAATACTAAAAAAATAAAATAAAATAAAATAAAATAAAACCTGGTGTGGAAAAGAAGCAGGGTACTAAGGATATAACGAAATATTAATAATGATGCTGCGAAATATGGAGATGCCGCTTCTGATAATGGGGATGATTGCATTAGATATTTTATGTTAAAAACTATTTTTGTATTAAAAATATTTTATTGAATGCATGCAATCTAAATGAAATATATACTGAGAGAAGGTGCTCAAACTTACACTTTATTTCCTATAGTAATTTACAATATATATATATATAAGTATGTATGTATGTATATATATAATCTTTTTGCTCTATTTTACTGACCACCTGAAATAGAGGGTTACATTCAGAAATTGTCTTTTACTGTCTAAGATATTTATATAAATATATCCATGATATTCCTTCAAGATTTATAAAATTTTGTCTAAATAAAATGTAACTTAAAATTTTACAATAAATATAGCTTTTTTAATTCTAAAGTAATACAGGATGTCGTACTCTCCGCCCTTTTTCCAGGACATTCTCAGTGATAAAAAATTTCTTCCTTTTTTGCCACCATTAGTTTCATGCAGAAATAGTTCTGTTATATTTATAGTAATGCACTATGATTAAACAGAGATTATTTTATAAAAGTAGTGGAATGGTAGCAATAAATTTGAAAGTTTCTCATTCGTGTCGTGTCCTGAAAAATAGACAAAGAGTACAAACACTGGTCATACAAACGCATGAGCGAAAATAATAATAATAATAATAGAGCTTTTTAAAGAAAAAGTAACTCAGATATGTTCAACAGTTGAGAAATGTAAAACATGACATAGGTCCATCTTTATGAATTTTGTCAGACTATACGGTACACAGAATGTAAAACTTTTAACTGAGAAATGAAATTACGTAAACATTGTTTATGAAATCCTTATATCAGTGGAATGAAAAACGGCGGGAGGCGGAGCGGTCAAAGTTATTTAAAGAAAGTAAAGTTTCTTGAAATTTCTTGCTACTACATTTTTCTTTATTTTTTTCAAACAGTAATTTTGTAATAATTTCTCTCTCTCTTTATATATATATATATATAATAGAGGCTTGAAAATTTAAAAAGAAATTTATCGTTGAAAAATAATGGTGATGACACTTTGAAAACTGAAATGTTCAAAATTTTTGTTTGTGCTATAAAAGAAATGTTTTAAACCAGAAAACCTTTTATATATTATTTTTAATTAAATAAATCCATAACGTTATTTGTGCCAGGGGGGTGCCATTTCATAGATGCGCGAATTTTTAGCTATTTGAGATTTCTCGCGCACTACGTCATAAAGCGGATCGATCAAATCTTGTTTACATTTGAAATAACTGTGTTTAAATTGCTTTTTTTATTATTTATTTATTTATTTTTTCTTTTAATCGAATTTGTTTAAATGTACCGTGTGATAATCTTAATCTACGTCTTTTGTTGCTTCTTTGACATGCTCCGCATTAGAGCACATATATTTTTTAAAGAATACATTATTGAAAGTGATAGAACATTGCTGAAAAACTGTGATGTATAATAGCAATACATAGATTGCTCATAAAATCAAATCATGTAAGTAATATCATCGTGTATATTACATCATACATTTTCCAGATCAGAAGTAATAAATCAAAGGGATATTAAATTAGCAATAATCATGTATTAAGTATGTTTGTTAAATGTTTATGCTACTTCCCTTCGATTTTCAAGTATACTCTTTTGAAAGCAGGCAGTAGCCAATGCCTGTTGTCTGCTGTTTAAAGTGACCTTTTTTTAAAATTCAAATAGGAACATAATTAATATTTTGTTAAAATTTATTATCTTTATAAAACATGAAACAAATTGTGGTATCTCATTAAGTTATGTAGTGGATAAAAATGAGTACACACAAAAATATTTCTGCAGTTTAAAATTAAAATGAAATAAACTTGTGTGTAAAAAAAAAAAAAAATCTTAGTACTTTTTTTTATTTTAATTTTTTCTTTCTTTAATCCTCTGTATAAAGTATCTGGATAATTGAAAATTTTATGAAATTGTTTTTATGTAGTAACACATTTCAATGTAACTTTTGTAATAACATGTTAAAAGTGGCAGTAGTAGCACATGTTTTCCAATGAAAATAGTTTTAAAAATACCAACAAGCCAACATGAGCAAAATGTTTTGAAACTATTTCTGTCATACCCCATATTTAAACAATGAATATAATTTTTCTTTTGTAAAAAAATGTTGATCATTGCTTAAACATTTTGGAGTATTATATATATATATATTAAAAAAATAAATAAATAAACACCACAGAACTGAGGTTTAAAAGTAATAAGTACAAAACTTTGAATAAACACCATAAAATGCAAGAGTTCACAATAATTGTTTCAGGTGAAAAGAAAACATGACCCTTCGGCAGCACTCTTGCCTACTTTATTCGCCTTGATGAAGTGTTGTGTTTTCTTTTAACCTGAAACAAATGTTGCAAGTTCTTGCATTTTATGGTGTTTATTCAAAGTTTCGTATTTATTAATTTGGAGTATATTTACTGACAGGGTTTAACCTGGCAAAAAAATTACTTTAGCATTTTAGCGAAAATAGGCAAGCACTATTTTAGCTTTTTCGAAAGTTAATTAATTCTTTGGATACCAGTGATTTCTTTTACTTACAAGGAACATCATCCAACTGTCTGTCTCGGATTTCAATGAGAGAGAGGCGTTTCTTTCATATTTGATATGCTATCAAATTTAACTCAAAAATATGCGAAAAATTTGTATTTATACAGCAAGTGAATACTCAAATGAATAATTCAGTTGAAATAATTTTCAGTACTACTATAAATTTTCATTTGTAGCTTAAACATGAAAGCGCAAAATCATTTTGCTTTGTTTTTAAACTGTGCTATCATAATGTTAGACCCACCACCACGTATCATTTTTTTTTTTTTTTTTTTTTTTTTTTTCTGGATTGTGTTTTATCAACTGCCCTTCCCTCCTTTTCGGTGCAAGAATGATAAAAGTGATCATGAGTCCATTCTGATATCAGACTTTTTTGTATATTCATATTACTTTCCGCTACAGTACAGATTTTCATGCAAGACAAGTTAGCTGTATCCGAAGATCTTTTTTTTTTTTCATGTACATTAAGCATATTACTGATTACATAAATACATATGATACATACATGCATATTATTGATTGCTGCAGTACAAAATTTCATACATTTCTTCTTTCATGCAAAGTGAAGTATAATCATCTCTCAAAAATCCACAATTCTCTGAAGTCCACATATCAATTGCAATGTAAACAAACACTGTCACAACTGATTTGTTGATTAGTGGATTGCGAAAATTTAGCTGTATTAGAAGATAAATCAATTATTAATTTGTGCTGATCAATTACCAATCACTCAGCATGTTACATGGGACGAAATAATAATTGTAATATAATTAAAATACACTTGGAGTTCAACAACCAAAAATTCAGTAAGTGATTTTAGTACCCTTCTAATTTCTGTTATTAAGGAACCTATTTTATTTGTAAACTGATACTAATAATTGTTTTAAATTGTTATGCTGAAACTTTTTTTAAATGGGGAAATAATAAATTTAATATGAGTTTAAAGTCTGACATAAATATTAATTTCTCCTATTTCCAATATTTAGTTTACTTTTAATATTAAAATTCATAATATTGAAGTATTTAAAAGGTAAACAAACATATCATAATATTACAGATAACTGAATATATTATGTATTTCTTTTTAAATTGAAAATTATAAAGTGTTTTATTTTGAACAAACTATTTTAAAGAATGTATTTTTATTTCATTTTTACTCATAAAATTAAAATCCACAATTTTACTGAAATATCTGAAATGTAAACAAACAAATCACACTAGTACAGCAAAATTTATATATTTTAGATTTTTTTAAACAAATACGTGCGCTTTCTTTTGAGCGAAACATTTAAATAACTGCATTTTTATTTCATTTTGATGTAATTTAAATTCATCGTCTTACTGAAGTAATTCATGACAATATTGAAGTATTTAAAAGGTAAACAAACATATCAATATTACAAATAACTTCATATATTGTGTATTTCTTTTTAAATTGAAAAATATAAGTGTTTTATTTTGAACAAATATTTTAAAAAATGTACTTATATTTTATTTTTACTCATAAAATTAAAATTCATAATTTTACTGAAATATCTGAAATGTAAACAAACATATCGCGATCATATAGTAAAATGTATATATTTTACATTCTTTTAAAAAAATATATGTGCTTTCTTTTGAGCACAACAATTAAATAACTGCATTTTTATTTCATTTCATTTTAATATAATTGAAATTCATCGTTTTATTTAAGTATTATAAATGTAAACAAATGCATAGCAATGTTGCCGAAAACGCGAAAGCTTTATAATTTTTTATGAACTTATACGTATTTAAAATAAATATTTTAACGAATGTACTTTTATTTCATGTAATACCATACATGATTTTCGTTTTTGGGTAATATTTATATCAGATTATAAGATATATTTTTTAGTAAGTAATAGCTAGCTCTGGGCTAGTAACAGCTGTATATTTGCATCGTAGTTTGTTTCTGTATTCCGCCTTGTGACGTTTCACTTCTGCTTGCTTCTGATTGGCTACTCTTCAAATGGCCCAACCTTATAATAGAAGAACCTTGATTTGTGCTTTTTTTTCTTTATTCTCTTCTTATCTCTCTAGAAAACTTGCTTTTTGCAAGTTTATAAAATTTAAGAGAGCATTAATTAATGGTGAATCGATATTGAAGGGTGCTGTAGTGTTCCCAAAAGATGTGGAGGAATTCAGCATTGTTTTCGATGAAGGAGGATTTGAAGGGAAAAAAAAAAATGTCTATAGAGAAGCTTAAAAATGTAATATATAAAAAAATAAAAAAGGATAACCGATTTTTAAAAACATTTCATAACTGTTATATCTAAGAACTGACATAACAATAAGTGTTTATTAATTTTTATGCACTATTAGTTTCATTTCGATTCTGTTTTCACAAATTGTGTTTCAAGGTTCAAGTCAAGAAGATAATAAGTGGTTTAATTAAGATAATTTCTTCGGTATGTGTATAAGTAAATTATTTATATTTTTAAGATTCGGCTAATGGAAATGGTAAACTAATACTAATAGTGTGTCTAATTATTTTTTTATTATCATATTTCTCATAAAACTGATTTATAATACATTCTCGGGTTTAGAATGTTTAAAAACTTTTATCTGAATTTTTCATAGTGAATATACATGTTACTTGTGGTTAAATAATTAAACTGTCGTCGTTCATTTATGTTTTTTTTTTTTATTTTTTTATTATTATTATTATTTAAGTGTGCGTGCACTCAAGCACGGACAGGCCAGGTCAACCAGTCGGAAATTGCTTAGGGTCCCCGCCCCAAGGGGACCCCAGAACACCCCACAAAATAAATAAACTGCTTTATAAATACTTACATTAGAGTAATTTGACTATTCATTTTCTAATAATCTTACGCATTTACAATAAATTTTTACTCATCGCGTGTTGCGCAGTGCTCATAATTTCAGACAAGATCACGACCAAAGACCTTAAATACAAACAAATATTGAAGTTTTGTGGTGCAAAACCTGGTCTTTCTTGATTGTTTTCAACTAGAATGCACGCCAAGTCAAGTAGACAATGTTTCATTTTTAGTGCACACTTCTACATGCTTCATCCTGTATGTTTGCTTTCTCCTTTCTTAAGCAGCCATGAAATTTTAAATATAGCGTCTAGATTGCGATAGTTACGTCTCTTTGGAGTTTCAATTCTTGTTCTCATCTAATATAACCATCGAGCATATATACTAGGAGAGTACGGATTGCCTATACTGGCTATGGAGAAGAATTCCCATAACATCACTGCGGTTCTTGCGCATTGTTCTGGCGATGACCTTGCCTCATGGCTGCATTTGACTTTTTAACTTCGTTGAAGGCTGTTATCTAGACTTCTAATTTTCCTGCTCGGGAATTTGTGTGTGCTTCTACAAGTATTTCTTTGCCATGTAGTTCTGGTGCGACTTTTTGTGAACTGGACCTTCTTTTTTCTAAAAGTACGTGACTACACTACAAGATAGTTCCGGTGTGCTGAAAACATTTTATGTGTCAACGTTTTTTACAGAACTTGCTGTGTAACCCTAGAGCACGGATTAGGATATAGGATGGCAAACTAGATAGGGCGGTCAGCGTGGGGAACGGAGCTTTATTTTCCGCCACGGAGTAATATTAATAGGAGTTGAAGGTCCAATGGGAGAAAGCTACGAAACTGTGATCTAAATTTTTGGTAAATATTGAGGGCGCCACTTGTCATTCCTCCCTATCTCGGCGCGGATATACTGTTGTTTTCAATAGAATTTTGCTGGAGTACATTTAAAATTTTTTATTTTAAGCAATTTAATTTCTTTGTAAGTTCTTAAAACTGCATAATTCAGATGTTTCAAATAAATGCTTCGTTCCTAGTTGTAAAACAGGCTATGATAGTGATAAGAAAAACAAAAAAAAGCCCTAGGAGAAAAATAAAGTCCGAGTTCGTGTTTTCTGCACCTAAAGTAAGTTTATTTTTTTTCTTTACACAATTTCATCCATTCTCCTTCCTCCCAATTGTCTGTTTTAGTTAGCTTCGGTTCATAAGAATCGTCATTTTTTAAAAGCTTTCTTTCAAAGTAAAATTAGTATAAAATGGCTCTTAAAAAAAACATGTTGGTTAGAATACTCTATTTAATGAAATTTGCTTTCAATTGAAATTTTTTCAGCTTGATATTATTTTTAAAAAAATAATTAAAACGAGACGTTTCCCCATTGAATAACATTACGGAAGCTTGATAGAAGGAAGGATTGCACGCTGGCGCCCTCTGTAAACATTATAAAACAACATCACAAAATTTCAACGTTACCTTCTTCTCCTATTAAATATTACTCCGTGTTTTCCGCATTAATTCAGCCGAACAGAGTAAGCGATCCTATCGCCGCCTGGTGAAGTATCTTTGAAACTCATCGGAAGAAAGGGAAAGCCCGCCCTTTCGGCTTCAGTCATCCAACGAAGGAACAGCCAGAAATGCAAAAACGCGCTGATTGGTGTATTTTCGAGATTGGTCGCCCTCTATCTGTAAGATGAAAATTACTAGCTTTCCGTAACATTAGTAATACATCCTATAGACTCTCTTAATCCGTGCCCTAGAGTGACACCAACTGATCTTAAATGACTCATGATATTTACAAGACTTATTTTTTATCTGTAACTGTATTGAACTTCTTCAGTATATAATGCTGTCTACTCTGCTGTTAATTAAAAACACCTGAAGATCAAGATGCTATGTTAATAATAGCGAAAAGCTTTGTGTTTCATAAAGTTTTATTATTTATATTATATTAAAATATTTTTAAAAATTACATACGTGTTTTAAAAGTGGTTTGGCAGAGTTGCCAAATAGCAGGGATTTTTAAATTCAATATCCATCGCATTTTCTTTCTTTCTTCTTCTTCTTTTTTTTTTTTTTTTTTTTTTTTTTTTGTTGTTTTATGAAACGTTCTGTTTATCGAATTGACTATTATATATATCAAACACATTTCTGTTATATTTGTGGTGATTATAAAATACAAATACGCCTACATATTGCAACACTGGTTAATTGTATTTACATAAATTTAGAAATTCAGTCAACTTCAGAAAATCATTTACAAAAAGAAAAGACGTAGTATTTCCACAAAATGTTCTCACAATAAACAACAGGATCAGTGTTTATTATGAAATTAAGGTAATAAGCGAATTCTTAAAACAGATTAGCCAACTTGTTGATCTCTAATCGTGATAGTCGGTTCTATTTGAATAGAACCAGCCCTTCTCGCTTTAAAGTCCCTAGCGTCCACACGGTCCTTAAAAAACATTTTTTGCGAACATGTTTATAAAATGTCCCCTTTTATATTCGAAAATCATAAATTTATTAGATATTTTTATCGACAGATAAAAACTTTATCTAATATTTTGATATAATTAAAATTGCAATTTTAAAAACAATTGGGCAATTAGTCATGTTAAAATGAAGTTTCCCCAAAGAGTCAATTGTTTACATCAGCAGGATTCACTGATTACATTCACCATCACTAAAGATATCACTGAGGTATTATCACTGAGGGTATTATCACTCAGTGATAATTTTCAACCTTTCTGAATACGTCCACCCCTCAAATCAAATACACGAGGTAGTGCTTAAATCTTATTAATGAATGTATTGTATCAATATAAATTTACATTTTACTTTATATTAAGTGAGAATGTGTATTCCTTTCAGTAAATAAATCTTTTCATACCGCTTTGATATGCTTGGGGTACTCAGTTTGTGTAGTCACGCCCCTTAAGGAATCATAGCCTTCAAGCTGAAATTTGTAGATTACAGAATTAAAACAACCAAGACACAGCTTATTCTTTTCTTCAATTGATGAATCTCCGGAGCACGTGGAATTTAGAAATAAAAAATAATGTGCTGCAATCTGTATTGATATATTCATTTTATTATGATATTTCTGTAATGTTTTACTGTCGTAAACGTATTAAAAAGGGATGAAGGGTTAATATATACAGATAAAAGATAATTAAAATTTTTAAAAATGTTTCATATTGTTTCACCACATTGTTTTTGCAGCTTTTCTTAGACGTTATATTTTTAACAAAATAATTGTATATATTTGTAATTAGATTATTTAAATTTTATCTTCGGCCTTCGATGCAGTAAATTCCATTGGCATAAGTATTCTGCAACGTCAAATAAATTATTTAAAACATTGAGCAAATCCATTTTCTTGTTTAAAGTACTGCTTAAAAAAAAAAAAAAAAAAAAAAAATTCCGAAATTCCATTATTTTTCTTTAAACACATATTTTTACGTTACCTCAAGCAATATATCAATTGATTTTTTTTTTTTTTACTTTTATCATTCTAATGTTATGGGGGTTCATACTCTCATGTACTCCTTTGGAGGTAAATACCTGCAA
This sequence comes from Salticus scenicus, assembly GCA_963930645.1. Classification (NCBI taxonomy): domain Eukaryota; kingdom Metazoa; phylum Arthropoda; class Arachnida; order Araneae; family Salticidae; genus Salticus; species Salticus scenicus. Next base: position 172,311,131 of record OZ005660.1, on the reverse strand, counting down.
CAATGTAATTAAAATTCCGTAGTATATTGATAGCATCCGCCCCTTTTTACACAAAATTTTATTTTCAAGGAAACACAAAGGCTTTCCAAAATACAAATGTCATTAGCAGAAAATAAGAAGGAAAATACTAAAAAAAAAAAAAAAAAAACCTGGTGTGGAAAAGAAGGAGGTTACTAAGGATATTTCGAAATATTAATAATGTTGCTGGGAAACATAGAGATGCCGCCTCTGATAATGGTGATGATTGCATTAGAAATTTTATGTTAAAAACAATTTTTGCATTAAATATATTTTATTAAATGCATGCAATCTAAATGAAATATACGCAGAGCGAAGGTGCTCAAACTTACACATTATTTCGTATACTAATTTATAATATATATATAATCCTTCTGCTCTATTTTACTAACCACCTGAAATAGAGGGTTACATTCACAAATTCTCTTTTACTGTCTAACACTTATAAATAGTGTTGTGATATTCCTTCCAGATATCCAATAATCCATGATATTCTTTCCATATTTCTTAAATTTTGTCTAAATAAAATGTAACTAAAATTTTTACTATAAATATAGCTTTTTTAATTCTAAAGCAATAAGGGATGTCGTACTCTCCGCCCTTTTTTCAGGACATTCTCAGTGATAAAAAATTTCTTCCTTTTTTGCCACCATTAATTTCATGCAGAAATATTTCTGTTAGATTGATAGTAATGTACCATGATTATACAGAGATTATTTTATAAAAGTAGTGGAGTGGAGCAATAAATTTGAAAGCTTCTCATTCGTGTCGTGTCCTGAAAAATAGACAGAGAGTAGGGCCTGATTAACGGCCCTCTTCACCTAAAAAAAAATTCCGATGCCGGCTGAAAGCAGATAAAAAGTGTCCCACGTGGTTTTGACAGGAGGTGGAGAAGATTGACAGATTCACTGACGAATCATTGACTTTTTGGAAGAATAAATCAAAAATCAGCCACATCTATATTGCGGTTTCGCCGAAGTTTTGTTTTGTTTTGATTCTTTCTTTCTTTTTTTATTTTTGTGTTTCTTTTTTTCTTTTCCATTTTCACATGACATCAAATAACTTTCCTCATTTATTCTAATCTATTTATATGTATTTTAATAGAGTAGCTCGATCCGACCAAGTACTTTATACTATTTTCAGCCCGGTTCAGGCTTTCTTTAGTTATACCGGCGAATTACGTAACAGTGAAATTTAAAATATATATATATACTTTATAATTATACTTGAAGTCTGATATAATTAATTTAACTAAACTAGTATGTTGTGGCCACCACATGACTTTCTTCTATATTTTCCTATACAAATTCCCCCAGGAAAAATAATTTATTAAAATTATTATAAAAAAAAAATTTCTTCCATGATAATGCAGACGATTTCCATATTAGAGAAGTAGTTCCATTTATTCTCAATAAAATAATAATAATAATAATAAATTACGATGTTTTTTTTTTTTTTTTTTTTTTCAAAAGTTTTTTTTTTTTCGTTAAAAGTAACAACAACAAAAAAAAAAAAACCGATAACTTTGTTTTAAATTATCATAGATCTACAATTCAACCATTCGTTTTAAAGGTATTGACGAGATCTTTCGAAAGATACCCATCTTGAAAATTTATCCCTCCCGGGGGGGGGGGGGGGCACTTTCTTCTATATGTAATATAGAGAAAGTATTGAATTCGTGAAAATTTTCGAACTCCGGTTATCGATGGATTTGCACGTTTTGGGATGTATTGAACATGATTTGATAGTTTTTAGAAAATGTCTGTCTCTCTCTGTGTGTGTGTGTGTGTGTCACGAATTTTTGGAGGCTGTATCTCACGAACCAATGAACGAAATTTAACCAAACTTGGTATTTAGTTGGACCCTGACATAAACTGGTGCTGATTAGATTTAGGGATCAATCGCCCAATAGGTGGCGCTGTGATAGCATTTTTTCTAAATTTTTAACATGGCAGTATAGGACAAAATTTCGTATAAATGTACATAATGAGAGTTATTTTTAACTTTTGATTGTAAAACTAATATGAATTATTGATAAAAGTAGTTGTTAACTAGGGGAAAAAAATTGTGCTTGTGGGGGCATCGCCCTCCCCCGGGCGGAGTAAATTTTCAAGATGGGTATCTTTCGGAAGGTCTCGTCAATACCTTTAAAACGAATGGTTGAACTATAGATCTGTGATAATGTGAAACAAAGTTATTGATATTTTTTTTTTATACTTTTAATAAAAAAAAACTGAAAAAAAAAATCGTAATTATTATTATTATTATTATTATTATTATTATTATTATTATTATTTTGAGAATAAAATAGACTTTTTTTTTTTTGGATATTTACTGTTATACTACTTTTCTGATATGGTGGGAGGGGGGGGGGCAAAACGTAATTTCACAAAATCCTTCATATCTCAAGCAAAAAAACAGATATCCCTAAAATTTTTGCTTTTAAATATAGCTAATACAAATGTCTAAAAATCGGTTTCTGGAATTTTTCAAATTCGGTCCCCAAGGGGGCAGGGGGGGGGGGGCAAAACGTGATTTCACATGCGTAAAACGTGATTTCGCATAATCCTATATATCTCAAACAAAAAAAAAATAGATATACGTGAAATTTTTGCTTTAAAATATAGCTAATGCAACTATCTAAAAACCAATTTCTGGAATTTTAGAAATTCAGCCCCCAGGTGGGGCAGCAAGGGGGGGGGCTATGGAGCAAAAACAAATAGAAGTACAGTTAGGCCGTTCAAAATTGGTACAAATAGGTTTTAAAGGCCTGCAAGTCGAATTGGGATATTTTCGATTGTGTAAAGTTATTAGGAGGGGCGGGTAGGGGGTGGGGCGGTCAGGGGGGGCTATGGGGCAAAAACAAATAGAAATACAGTTAGGCCGTTCAAAATTGGTACAGATAGGTTTAAGAGGCCTGCAAGTCAAATGGGGATATTTTCGATTGAGTAAAGATATTAGGAGGGGCAAGAAGGGGGGGAGGGGAGGCGGGGGGGGGGGGGCAAAAAAATAAAAATAGTGTCAGATCGTTCAAAATTGGTACGTAGAGGTTTTCGATACTTACAAATCGATTGCGGATATTTTTGAATTTGTAAAATTATTAGGAGGGGCGGGTAGGGGTGGGGTGGTAAGGGGGGGCTATGGGGCAAAAACAAATAGAAATACAGTTAGGCCGTTCAAAATTGGTACAGATAGGTTTAAGAGGCCTGCAAGTCGAATGGGGATATTTTCGAAAGTGTAAAGTTATTAGAAGGGCCGGGAAGGGTGGGGGGCAGAGGGGCAAAAAAAAAAATATATCAATCAAGATCATTCAAAATTGGTACATCGAGGTTTTCGATACCTACAAATCGATTGCGGATATTTTTGAATTTTTAAAATTATTGGGAGGGGCGGGAAGGGAGGAGGAAGCGGAGGGGCAAAAAAATAAAAATAGAGATAGATCGTTCAAAACTGGTGCATAGAGGTTTTTGATACTTTCAAATCGATTGCGGATATTTTCGAATTTGTAAAATTATTAGGGCGCTCATATATATGCAATCGCGCAGGTCTACTCTGCCGAAGGCAGTGGGGACCCGGTGCGACATTTTCCCGATCAGAGTTTTTTTTTTTCCACATGATAAAAATTAATGCAATTTTGAGAATTCATTAATTATAATTATTCATTTAAAAATAGTGACCAGCGAAGCGGGCGTAGCCTGCTAGTCTATTTATATGTATTTTAATAACGTAGCCCGACCCGATGAAGTATTTTATTCTATATTCAGCCCGTTTTAGGCTTTCAGTAGTTATATCGGCGAATTCTGTAACAATGAAATTTAACAAAAGAAAATATTTTTATGATTAAACTTGCGGTTTGATATAATTAATTTAACTAAAAAATAACAAAGATATATAACATTATAACATTACTGATATATAGAGATGGGTTATCTGCACTCTGGAGCTCAGACTACTGAACGCAGAGCTGGACGGGGTGTGCGACAGGTCGTGACCTTCGGGATCGTATTTCGAAGATCACGGACAGGTGCGGTCGCACAAGTCCTCCAGCTCTGTTTTCTAAAGAAAGTGTACTTGTGTTGTTATTTATACGTGTTTCTTTATACAAGTCAAATTTTTTATAAGTAGTATAATATATAAATAGTGTTGAATTATAGTGCCTACATTTATTTAAAAATCTGGTGTGAAACAACCACACGACTTCCATTACCCACTATTACACGTATTATATGGAATTTTTGAAGATAATGTTAACAGAAGACATGGAATTGTCCTAATGAAATAGACACCTAAAAATTTTCCGGTAAGGAAAAGTTAATACACGTCTAAAAACATAAAACAGAGTTTGCACAGCGATTTTTTTTTTTTTTAAAAGAAAGGGGAAGAAAATTGGCAGAGTTTATTTATTTATTTGAAACACCAAGTTTCGAGATGTAAAACTGATCGGTCTGATCAGGATGACTATTAATTTTCCTGTGATAACCAAGTAAAGCATGAGAAAGGATATCTAAAATGGGTTTATGTAACAATTTTCAAGAAAATCGTTAGAGCCGTTTTTGAGATACCGATTTTTACCAAAGCTTGACAAAATTAATTGTTGGCCAGAAAACAACAATTATATGTAAAAGGATATTTAAAAGAGGGTCAATATGGTAAGTTTGAAAAAAAAAAACATACAGCCGTTTTGACAGGAAAGCATTTGCAGGGCCTGAAATTCAGCTATTTGTACAGGGCGCCTATCAATTTTCCTGAACTAACCAACTATATCCTTCGAAAGGATATATAATAGAGTGTTTATACAGCAATTTTAAAGAAAATCGTTAGAGCCGTTTTTGAGATATGGACTTATGGCTTCACTTCCGGTTTCAGATGTCCCACTTCTGGTTTTCCAATTTTCACCAAAATTTGAAAAGTTTATCTGTACACCAGAACAGTTTCAATTCTAAAGTTTCGTAGTTCTGTCTTTACTAGTTTCCGACATATAATAGCTAGAATATTTTCCACATACATACATACACACAGAGACCAATTGCTAAAAACCACTTTTTTGAACTCAGGAGACCTTAAAACATGTAAATCAGGTGAAATCTCGATATCGAATTTTTGGACCAAATACAATACTTCCATTACCTATGGTAGTCGGGTAATGGAAGTAAAAATAAATCAAATACAAGACTCTTATTAATGTGTCTTGAAACTTGCCAGTCTTGATCAACTTTACAAGCAGCAGCCACATATCAATTTCAAAATACCAAATTTGAATTTCCTGAAGTTATTTAAGTTATGTTGATACAGAGTTGTTCGGTTTTTTTCCATAATCGAAAAAACCTGGTTAAAACCGTCCCAGATAAAATACCATTTCGTCCACTTTTATTCACTATTAATTATTTGCGAGTAGTAAATTAAAAGCTATCTTTATTCTTTCAATTTATAAAAAAAAAAAAAAAAAAAAAAATTACTTCCATTACCCTACTACAGTATGTAATGGAAGTATTTGTATTCGGTCTGAAAATTCGATATCGAGATTTCACCTGATTTACACGTTTTAAGGTCCTCTGAGTCCAAAAAAGTGATTTTTGGCAATTGGTCAGTGTGTGTGTGGGGGGGGGGGGAGAGAGGATCTTCTGGCTATTATGTATCGGAAACTAATAAAGATAGAACTACGAAACTTTAGAATTGAAACGAGTCTGGTGTACAAATGAATTTTCCATATTTTGGAGAAAATTGAAAACCGGAAGTGGGACATCAGAAACCGTAAGTGGGACCGTAAGTCCGTATCTCAAAAACGGCTCTAACGATTTTCTTCAAATTTGTTACATAAACACTCTATTAGATGTCCTTTCGAATGATATAGCTGGTTAGTTCAGAAAAATTGACAGGCGGTCTGTATAAATAGCTCAATTTCAGGTCTCGGAAGTGCGTTCCTTTAAAACCAGCTGTACGGATTTTTTTTCAAACTCGCCATATTAACTCACTTTTAAATATGCTTTTGTATGTAATTATTGTTTTCCTGTCAATGATTGAGTTTTGGTAAAATTTGGTATCTCAAAAACGGCTTTAACGATTTTCTTGAAAATTGTTATATAAATCCATTTCTTTCTTATGTATCACGTAATTATTAGAGGAAAATTAACTGCTACCCTGTTTAGGTAGGTCAGAAGTTTAGGTAGATCTCGAAAATTGGTGTTTCAAAAAATAACTCTACTACATATATATATATATATATATATATATTATTTTTCCTTATTTTTTACCTCGCTTTATGTACGCTTCGTTTTATATGTCTTTACATGTGTATAAAGTTTATCTTACCAGAAAAATGTTAGGTTTCTACTTCTTTAGGTCACTTTTATATCTTGTGATCACATTATCTCCAAAAAATGCATATAATATGTGTAATTGTTTGTAATGGAAGTCGTGTTGTTGTTTCACACCAGATATTTTATTAATATGTTTGTATAATCAATTTGAATTTTTCAAAATAGACATGGAATAAGCAAAATTTACAATATTTAATAAATGAAATATTTGTATTTTTCTAAGGGTGGATGTAAAGGTATATTTCATATCTTGAATTTCAATCCTCCACTTTTTCCCTCCATTGTTTACAATTGCATTGTCATTTCCTCTCTCATAGACACATATACCTTTTAAAAATTAGTTATTAAGCATGATGAAATTAAATGATTCACATACCTTTCATGCAGTTTTTTTCTTTCCGAAAATACATACATAAGGAAATCATTGTAATCGTGACAAAATTCTGGCTTTGCGATGTTGGCAAAGTTGTTGGCAAAGATTGTTTTGAGGTCCCATGAGTTCATTTTTACTATTTTCATGATGATGATGATGATGATGATGTATGTGTATGTATGTCAGTGATCACAATATCATCCAAATGCTTTTTTTCGAAGGGTAGGCAAAAAAACAGGTTTTTTTTAGGGGGAAAAAAAAAAAAAAAAAACATTTTAGGATGATTTTTTTTTAAATCGTCCTATTGCAACCACTTCGTTTATCTATATATTTATCTGTCTATTTATAATGAAATTTGTCATTTTCCGATGTGTTCGGTAGAGGTTTTCCCGCTCGCAACGTGAGAAGTCCGGGTCCACACTGCCTTCGGCAGCGACTTACCCACTTCTTATCGCTTCCCCAGCGGGTAAGTTCGAAATTATGTGAAATCCCACCAAAGTAAATAATGCGTACACTTGATCCACATCCATACACCAAAATTCGCCAATCTAAGATATTTTAAAGCAAATTCAAAAGGAAAAACGAGATTTTACACGTGTTTCTTGTCCCCCCCGCCCGGGTGGTAGGGTAAAGGAGGAATTTTGCAAAATCCCGTTACAATAAGTGTCGGATACATATAAAAAATTTACGCGCCAAATTTAGCGACCATTAATCCCGTGGATTTCCCAAGACAAATTTAGCGCTAAAAGGGAGGGTCTCGAATAAGCTCCGTCGTAACGCCCCCCCCCCCTCCCCCCCCCAAAAAAAAATCGAAAATTTTACACACACACACAAAGAAAGAAAATGTGTTTTTGGAAATATCCTAAATAAGACACATAGCTTTTTTCAATACATTTGTACCATTTCAGTAGAGCTCTACTAAAAAATCCGGAATTTCTGAAAATTTCCCCCAAAAAACGATTTCTTTCCTCCCTCCTGTCAAGAATTACAAAATCGTACATAATGTTTTATTTATACTCAAATCTTGTTTCCTCATGTGCAATTTCTTCAGCGTGAAGTAATTTGGGGCCGAGTTATGCTTACAAATTTTTTTTTTGGTGGTGCTCATTTATTCTGTATTTCAAACATAAATGAGCACCGTCGGAATGTTCGTAATGAAGAGATTACCAAATCTTCTGTTGCTTCCCACTGCTGGTCTCAAGGTCATCGTTTCGATTTTTCCAAAACTAACATAATTTCATCTCCTGTCTGTTCCTCCCATTTGGATATTCATGAAGCATTTTACATATTTAAAAATTCGAAAAATCTTGTTAATGATATTTCTTCCACTCCTTTCTTCTCTGATGCTTGGAAATTACTCACATAACTTAGATTTTCGTTTAATTTTTGTTATCCTTAGATTGTTATATGTTTAAACTCACTCATTTATTTATTTTCTTGTTTTTTTGTACAATTCTACTCACACCAGTAGCTATATTTATTTTCTACTTTATAAAGTTTTTCTTTTCACTTTAAACGAGTTTGTGTGTTGCCGCTTTGACTGTAGACCTCGTGCTTACTTTATTCGCCTGATGAAGGGTCGTGTGTTTTTTGGACCCGAAACAATTGTTGCGAGTTTATTGCATTTTATGGTGTTTATTCAAAGTTTGTAAGTAATATTTTTACAACGCCAGTTTATTGATGCTTCTTTATTAAACAATCAAGATAATTCTAATACATTACGTCTATGGGGGAAATTGCAGGAAAATAGAGTTTAACGTCTATAGACTGCACTAAACCAAATGAAACAAATATATATATATTGTAATAGAGACAGTTAACTGGGGAAAAAAATTGTGTATGTAGGAGCCTCGCCTCCCCCCCTGGGGGGGAAGTCCTCCCTCGAGGGGAGTAAATTTTCATGATGGGTATCTTTCAAAAGAGCTCGCCAATACCTTTAAAACGAATGGTTGAACCATCGATCTGCGATAATTTAAAACAAAGTTATCGATTTTTTTACTTTTAACGAAAAAAAAAGCTTTTTTTTTTTTTTTTTTCTTTTTTTTTTTAAATTGAGAATAAAATGGACTTTTTTGGATATTTGGTGTTATACTACTTCTCTAATATGGAAATCGTCTGCCTTATCATAAAAGACAATTTTTTTAAATAATAATTTTAATAAATTATTTTTTAATAACCAAATAAAATTCTATATAAATGTAGGTGCATTAATGAAACGGGGTGTTGAGGGGGGCTACCGCCCCTCTCACACAGAACTAATTATCATATAAAACTCTTCAGAAGCTTAATATGAATTGTTTAACATAGGTTTACATAACAGTACTCGTTATCTTACCTATTAATCTGCAACCTGTATTTATAGTATTAAATTTCAGGGTAAGAGAAAGTCGTGTGAGTGACACACCAGATTATTTTAAATAACTACGTATTTTGAGATTCCGTGAATAATTAAACAAAGTTTTTAACAGTTGTTTTTTGTGAGTCTGTTATCAGTGTAACTTTAAAAACTAAATACCGGCAGGGAACTCAAGCGTTATATTTTAAAGTTCATATGAAATTCATACTTGAACAGTTTGATCAATATTGATAAGTTTCAACGAGTGATACGGATTAAAGTTGTCAATAAATGTGATTGAAAGTTATTGTTGAACATAATTTTAAATTTAATATTAGTCGTGAATTCTATAGAAATGTAGATATTAGTTTCAAATGTGGGTTGAGAGCCCTTCCCACAGAAAATTATTTGTCAAATTAAATTATTCGTAAAGCTAGCTTAAATTCTTTTTACTATAGAATTTTATACAGTACTTGATATTTTATTCCTCAATCTGAATTTCTCTTTATAAAATTTAAATGTAGGGTAATAAAAAGTCGTGTGGGTGCCACACCAGATTATATACTTTAAAATAAAATTTATTATTGAAAATCTGCTTAATTTAGTAAAAAGTTTTATATAACTTGTTAAAAAAATAAATTTTGTATATTGTCAATCGTGGCATTATCAGTAAAATATCAGATTTATGTACAAAGTATTCACATAATATTAGTATTACACGCAATAAAAAACTATTTAAAATAAAATGTGATCATATATGTACTATAAATAAGTCTCTGAACGATTGTCCTCTAAATTGTTATGTTACTCACATCCGTAATACAGGTGAAATCTATAATAATAATAATAATAATATTAAAAAAAAAAAAAAAATCTGGAGTGACTCCACTCGACTTTCCGAACATTGAGTAACTAACAGTTTTGTAGATAAAATAAAGAAAGAGGAGTTGCTAAACAAACAAAAAAGAGAAAACCATAACAGAGTGTTTGAGTATTTTTCTCCATATATCACACGAGGTTTTATTTAACGCTACTGAACTTTGAGCCCTTAGATCATAATGATAAAGAATTTTTCGTTGTGTCCCTGTAAAAATCTATAAATGCTAGATTCACCAAAATGCTTATAGTTAGTGCAACAGTGATTTACAATATTCATACAAATTTTCAGCTCAATTGAATAAGGCGTTTAGATGCTATCGCATTTTTAAAAAATTGGTCCCATAGGCCATAATGATAAAGATTTTTTCTTTGTGTCCCTGTAAAAAAACTGTAAGTGCTAGATTCACCAAAATCTATACAGTGTGTGGAACTGTGACCTATAACATGTGTACAAATTTTTTGTTTTGATTAATAAGGCGTTTAGACGATATCGCACTTTTAAAAATTTTGCCCCATTGGCCATAATGATAAAGAATTTTTCTTTATGTCCCTGTAAGAAAACTATAAGTCCTAGATTCTCCAAAATCTATACAGGTTGAGTATCTGTGACCTATAATATGTGTATAAATTTTTTGCTCAATTGAATAAGGCGTTTAGATGCTATCGCCCTTTTAATATTTTGGTCCCATAGGCTGTAATGATAAAGAATTTTTCTTTGTGCCCCTGTAAAAAAACTATAAGTGCTAGATCCACCAAAATCTATAGGGTTCGTACTATGGTGACATACAATATACGTACCAACTTTCAGCTTATTCGAACAATGCGTTTAGACGCTAGCGTGTTCACTCACAGACATACACACATACATACACACATACATACACACACACATACATACATCATCGCAAAAATAGTGAAAACGGACTCATTGGGCCTTGAAACGTATAGAAACATCAAAATCTCAAATTCGGATTTTTGACATGATTACAATACTTTCCTCACTATAGTGTTCGGAAAGTAATAACTGAATAAAAAACCACAACGCGTAGACGTTTCTTCACCACAGAAATGTAAACATCTTTTCTTCGAAACCACGAACGAGAGGCGTAGCCAGATAAAGGGTGTGTCAAAGAGGAAAATCGGCACAAATTTGTAAAATTTTTGGACTTTCTTTGCAAATTTAATTGATTTAAAATTTTATTAAAATACAGGATTTTTTTCCGCATTGAATTAAACTCTTTGAGATTGACGCAGCTTTTTAAATTCTGTTTTAAAAAATTGAAAAAGTTTTTTATAAGCCATTTAATGCATCAACCCAAATATTGCAATAAAACAGCTTTCTTAAAAAACAACTGTTATTTTTTCATAATATCTACAAAAGCTGCGTCAGTTTACGAAATGAGAGTAATCCAATAAAAAAAACCGCATCTCAATCAATTAATATGTCACTGTTTTAAGTGCAAAGAAAGTTTTACATAGGATAACATTGGATTTTAGAAAAGGAAATGCTGAGTGAAGAGGGCCCTTAAGGGGGAAGCTCGCTCATACCGGAATATTTTTACAATTATTTTTTACTTCATGTCATAGAAATTCCACGCTTTCACGAGGAAATATATTTTATAAAAAATAAACGGTGTAAAACAATCCAATTTACTCACCGTTAATAGACACCAGAATTCTTTTAAAATAATTTTTAATGAAAATTTTCTGCTTATTATAGGAGGAAAGTATTTGTTAAAAAATAACGGTTTAAGTATAAATAATGTGTGAAGAGCGAGCTTCCCCCTTAATCAGGCCCTGACAGAGAGTACAGAACCTGGTAATACAAACGCATGAGAATATAATAATAATAATAATAACAATAGAGAAATATTGAAAGAGAAATTGAGAAATATTGTTCATCAAATGAGAAATGTAAAACATGACATAGGTCCATCTTTATGAATTTTGTCAGACTATACGGTACACAGAATGTAAAATTTTTAACTGGGAAATGAAATACGTAAACATTGTTTATGAAATCCTTATATGAGTAGAATAAAAAAGGGCGGGAAGCGGAGCGGTCTAGTAATTTGAAGAAAGTAAAATTTCTAGAAATTTCTTGCTGCTACATTGTCCTTTACTTTTTACAATTAGTAATTTTACAATAACTTCTCTCTCTCTTTATAAATGTATATAATAGAAGCTTGAAAGTTTAAAAAGAAATTTATCGTTCGACAATAATGTGGATGCATACTTGCCAACCATCTCATTAATATCCGTACAATTGTTAACGCCCCCTGGAAAAACGCTTCTTTTCTCACAGCACTATATTTTTAGAATTATTCTCTCCAAATGTTGTTATGATTAAATAAGACTAAAATTACTCTAAAAAATTATTGGTGTGAAAAAAAGCGGGTACTAAAAATTGTACGGTTCATAATGAGATTTTTGGCAAGTATGTGGATGACTCTTTCAAAACTTGAATGTTCAAAATTTTTGTTTAGCTATAAAAGAAATATTTAAACCAGAAAACTTTTTCTGTATTATTTATAATTTAATAAATGCATAACATTAATTCTCCGTCGATTAATTTTATCTTTCATTATAGAAGACTTGCTTTTTGCAAATTTATAAAATAAAATTTAAAAGAGCGTTAAAAGTGAATCGGAGGGAGTTCCAGTGTTCGCAAAAGATGTGGAGGAATTCAGTATTGTTTTCGATGAAGGAGGATTTAAAGGAAAATTCTTTTTTTGATAGAGAAACTTGAAAATGAAAAATACAAAAAAATTAAAAAGGAAAGTTTTAACCGATTTTTAAAAACATTTCATAACTGTAAATCTAAGGACTGACATAAAAACAAGTGTCAGAGCTGCCAACCTAATACGGCAAATTGTTAAAGCCTATTGAAAAACGCCCCTTTTTCTACACCACTAAATTTTTAGAGCAATTCTCTTCAAATGTATCTATGATGAATTAAGTAGAAAAATACTCTAAAAATTAAGTGGTGTAGAAAAAGGGGCGGTACTAACAATTTGCCGGATTAGGTTGGCAGCTCTGAAGTGTTTATTAATTTTTATTCAATATTAGTTTTATTTTCGATTCTGTTTTCAGAAATTGTGTTTCAAGGTTCAAGGCATGAAGATAATAAGTGGTTTAATTAAGATTATTTCTTCGGTATGTGCATAAGTAAATTATTTATATTTTTAACAGTAGGCTAATGAAAATGTTATATTAATATTGTGTCTAATTATTTTGTCCTTATCATACTTCTCATAAAATTTATCTATAATATATTCTAAAGTTTAGAATGCTTAAAAACTTTCATTTGGATGTTTTGAAGTAAATATACTTGTTACTTGTGGTTAAATCATTGAATTGTCGTCGTTCATTTATATATATATATGTAGTGACAAGCTCTTCTTTCCCCCTAACCTTGCTTTCCCGCGGCTGCTGAATCCAAGGCTACGTAGCTTAGTTTCTGTTTCCCGTACTCAGAATCCTAGCCAGCTGATCATCAACGGAGTATCAGAATATGAGAGGAAATGCGTGCTTATGACGTGAGTGACGCTACTTCCTGAATAGGCCGCTGCTGAGAGCGTTTGGAGGATAGAAATTCAGATTCGACGGAGAGTTTTGACGAGGCACACAGACTAGACGGATGTGATGCTTGTTTTTAATAACTTTGTTTTTCGTGTTTCAACGTACTTAGAAAGCGAAGACGTAAATAATTTTTGTCACGAACAATACGACGTCGACGGACATTACCAAATTAACATCCTGATATACCAACGTTTTTCTGTATATATTGTAACATATCTTAACTTTCTTTATTAAATTTTAAGTAATTAGTATTTTTATTGTTCTTAAACGCCCACAAACGACTGGAGACTATATCAGAAGCGGGATCAAGAATGAATCGTGAAATTTACTTGATAAAAGATAAATCGAAATTTTAATTTAACTATTTTGACCTTTACAAAATGTGAACTCTTTTTTTTTTTTTTACTTTTTGCTAACGGTATTCTTAAAAATGATAATGCACCTGGACTGATAAAATATAAGTTTATAAACTGAACTTTTAAATTATAAACTGAACTTTTTATTTAAAAATAAAAAAACTGTTGTTGAACAGCTGAACTGTGATAAGTGGTGAATTATAAAGTTTTTCGTCATATTAAGCAACGATATGTGAAATATGCTCTTCAAGGTTCTCAAGGATTAAAAAACGGCAAAACGACTGGATAAAGATTTGAATAAAAATTCAGAACACCTGCTGTTTTGGTTCTACAGAGTGCAAGCATTAAAAAACGACAAATCGACCGAAAGGAGATTTAAATAAAAAAAAAATTCAGAACAACAGCTGTTTCTGCTCTACAAAGGTACGTACATTTTATTTTGTTATACAATGGTTTCCTTAGGGGATATTCCCAAAATTGGCGCTGCACTGAGGACTGAGAACTATAGTAAAATTAAAATTCTGCATCGGTTTTTATTCAATGACAACGGCGATCGTAGGAACAGATGCAGAATAAAAAAATTCACAGGATTCACTTTCGCCATTGTCGACGAAAAATACATTGAAAAACAAAAAATAATTGATGACAATTTTTCTTTGAACGAACTTATTCTTATTTGTAATATATTAAATGTCCCTTTTGATGGGAGCAAAAACGAATTGCGAGATCGACTGTTGTTAAATCTGTGCGACACAGAATTACTAAAACAAGAAAATTCCGAAAATAATTCAGATGAGGAAGATTCTCAGAATGAATCGAGCAGTGAATCCGATACTAGTGGCGATAATGACGTCACAAAAATTGACTCCTCTGTGCAATGCCATATAAATGATAATAAGTGCTATGAAGGTAGTGATAATGATGGTAATTATGATGATGGCAAAATTAAAAAAAGTGCAAATTGTAGTAATAATGTGAATTTTGGATTACATAGTGCAACTGTTTCTTTCAATGATTTTGAAAATTCCATGTCTAAATTTAGCGGCGAACCGCATGAAAATATTATTGAATTTTTTTCCGAATTTGAAGAATTGTCAATAATGTTTAATTTAAGTGAATTACAAAAAAATGTTTTCTGTAAGAGATCGTTGAGCGGAAACGCTCTTCCCTTCATTAAATCCGAAAAAGGATTATTGACTTATAAAAAATTAAAAAATGCACTAATCAACGAATTCAAAATCGAGATAAATTCTGCCTCTTTGCACAAAATATTGAGCAAAAAGCATATGAAAGCAAATGAAACTGTTACAGAGTATTTTTTTAAAATGCGCGAATTGTCAAAAAACGGGCACATTGATGATGCCGCAATAATGCACTACGTGATCCAAGGAATTAATGACAAACCTGAAAATAAAGTTATTTTATATGGTGCAAAAAATCTTCGCGAATTCAAAGAGAAAATAAAATTATATGAAATGTATAAAAGAGATAATGAGAAAAGTAAATTTAATTTTGATAGAATTGATAAAGTAGATTATAATGTAAAACCGAAGCACATAGCCTATAATGTACATGAAAAATTTAGTCCTAAAATTGAAGTAAATAATAAACTGTGCTATAATTGTGGTGATAAAAACCACCTATCTAGAGATTGCCCCCATAGAATGAAAGGTTTGAAATGTTTCTCATGCAAACAATTCGGGCATAAAAGTTCGGAGTGCCCAGGTTCAAAACCCGAAGTTGATGCATTGTATATTGGTGTAAATCGTAATTTGAACAAAAATATTTTGATTAATAATGTAAATTTCAGCGGTATAATCGATACAGGAAGTGAAGCAACATTGTTGCGAAAAAATGCTTTCGATAAATTAAATGTGAATAAATTAAATTTCACGATTACTACTTTGAAGGGGATCGGGAAAAGTTCCATAAAACCGTTAGGCTCATTGGATGTCGATCTTAAAGTTGATGATTTTGAAACCAAAAGTAATATTTATGTTGTGGAAAATGACGTGATACAATATGACATAATCCTCGGTATGAATGTATTAATGTTAAGAGAAACAAGAATTAATGAAAAAGGTATGTTTGTGAAAAATAAGTCTAATTCTCTCGACGTAAATTTAGTAACAGTACTTCCAGTAAATGCATATGAAAAAGAAAGTAAAACGAATGTTGTTATTGATGCCCCTATTAACTGTGAAAACAAAATTTTTAAGAAATCCCCAGAAGTAAATGAAACATTGAATAGTATTAAAAAGTGTGAAAATGTAACCCCTCAACCAATTATGCTGTCAAAAAAATCATTAGAATCCTCCGAAAAAGCCGTAAGTGAAAATGACGATGAAAACGAAAATGACGAAAGTGATGACGATAAGATGCTTTTAGAGGACGATATTAGTGTAAATGATGACAGTGAGGAAGAAGAGGAGCCTCGACGACAGAAACAAAGTCAGACGAGCATTTTCCAGATAGATGATGATAGTTAGGAAGAGGAGGAGCCGCGACGAAAGGGACGATGTCAGACGAATGTTTCCCGAATGAAGTCGCCAAATCAAGAAAACACTTATTTGAAGAAAGACGAGAAACAACTCCTACTTGGAAAAATTTCACAGTTAGCCGAAGAGTTGAAAGAGTTAAAAGGAAAAGTTGACGAAAATTCCAAACTCCTTAAAAGAAAGAAATCGAGAAAAAAGCCATCAACAATAGATTCCACTGAGTGTAAAAGACAGAATTTGCCAAAAGAAGAGACTGCCAGTGTAAATTCGAGAAAGTTGTTCATTCCATCACTTCCATTGACGACCACAATTAGCGAAATAGCCATATTATTTCCCAAAGCTGTACAAATAAAATTAGAAGTTTTCCCTACATATAAGACTGCCATTATAGACTTTTCGACTGAACAGGATACAACAGAAGCCTTAAAAGGCATTAAAACTGAAAATGATCGATTAGAGGGTCTCGAGTTCGAGTCCCAAAATAAAGATTTGAGTACATATATCAATAAACAATTTTATAGAGTTAAAAAGAAAAATAAAGCAAAATGCAAGTTGAGTAGACAACCACCAAAAACTGTTACCATTGGCAACCAAGTTGCCGTAAAGCCAAAACTAACTTTTTTCTGTGATTATAAGACAGTGAAAAATAAAAATGATAATATTGATGAAAAAGTTAAAAATGGATGCCATGTAGGCTCCCATTGCACATCTACTCAAGCTAAGATCCTCAGACATAGGATCACTTAGCTTAAAAAATATATATATATGAAGATTTGTAAAAAAAAAAAAAAAAAAAAAAAAACTGTAAATAAATATGTTATTATTTTGTGTTGCTTTTGTGTTTTTTTTTTTTTTTTTTTTTTTTTTTTTTTGTATTTTTCAGTGTGACCGCCTGGAGGACCAGCCGGATGCAGGACGGCCGAACTTGTAGTGACAAGCTCTTCTTTCCCCCTAACCTTGCTTTCCCGCGGCTGCTGAATCCAAGGCTACGTAGTTTAGTTTCTGTTTCCCGTACTCAGAATCCTAGCCAGCTGATCATCAACGGAGTATCAGAATATGAGAGGAAATGCGTGCTTATGACGTGAGTGACGCTACTTCCTGAACAGGCCGCTGCTGAGATCGTTTGGAGGATAGAAATTCAGATTCGACGGAGAGTTTTGACGAGGCACACAGACTAGACGGATGTGATGCTTGTTTTTAATAACTTTGTTTTTCGTGTTTCAACGTATTTAGAAAGCGAAGACGTAAATAATTTTTGTCACGAACAATACGACGTCGACGGACATTACCAAATTAACATCCTGATTTACCAACGTTTTTCTGTATATATTGTAACATATCTTAACTTTCTTTATTAAATTTTAAGTAATTAGTATTTTTATTGTTCTTAAACGCTATATATATATATATATACATAAATATATATCAATATATATATACATATATATATATATATATATATATATATATATATATTATGTGTGTACACTCAGGCTCGGACTGGCCAGGTCGATTAGTCGGCAATTGCTGGGGCCCCAGAACACCCCGAAAACAAAATATACTGCTTTATAATTAGTTACATCAGAGTAATTTGACTATTTATTTTCTAATAATCTTACGCATTTACAATAAATTTTTACTCATCGCGTGTTGTGCAGTGCTCATAATTTCAGAAAAGTTCGTGACCAAAGTGTAGGAAGAATACTTTATAAATGAATGCATGAGTTCGGAGTTTCCTCAAATTAGTTATTTAAATATATTTATAACAAATATTTCTTACTAATAATTCTTTACTAAAACAACAGTCATATTATTAAATAAAGTTTAGCTTACCTGGGTTGTCACAGGTAATCGAATATTCCATTGGTGAAGAAAAAATCTCCTTAATATGACTTCTGTATTAAAGACCAGCAACTACTTTTCCTATAATGAATCTTGATTAGACTGAGAAATTCTTACATAATATGTAGATCAATTATTATTTAGGATAATTCACTCGTTGCTGCGTAATGAAAGAAAGCCTAGATGTTTTTTACTTTAATTTATTCATCTTAGACAAAAAGAAAAAAAATTATGATTAAATAGAATAAGAAAATGGAACGTCAGTTCCGAATAACGAAAATTACATGATTGAAAAAAGTATTACAATGTACTTGTAGAGAGACGCGACACATCGTCACGTGATACGGCAGGTGCTCCGAACAATCTTTTGGCGGGAAGTAAAAAACAAAAAAAAGAAAGTTCGGAACAAGAAAAACGAAAGTTAATAAAAGAATGTCTGAGATTAAATATCACAACACCCCCTCTTAAGCTCAGAAATTTTTCAATTGTTCATTAATGCATTTCTATGTCTATTAAAATCAGTTTTTGGCAGAGCTTTTGTGAGGGTATCGGCGCTCATTTCTTTGGTAGGTTTGTATTGAAGCTTGATTAGGCCTTCTTGTATTAAGTTTCGCAGAAGATGATATCTCAGCTGTAAGTGTTTTGTTTTTGACTGGAACTTATCATTTTCAGCAATCTTGATGGTAGATTGGTTGTCCTGGTACAACACTATAGGACATTGTTGCGGCAAATTTAAATCATCCAGCAGTTTGTTGAGCCACTGTATTTCAAGTGCAGCACTCGCAGCTGCGACGTACTCAGCCTCTGCTGAAGACATGGACACACAGGACTGTTTCTTCGAAGTCCAAAATATTGGATTTTTTCCTATCTTAAATAAATTTCCAGATATAGACTTTCTATCACTTGGATCATTGGCCCAATCCGAATCCGAATATGCTCTAAGAACAGGTTCACCAGAGTTACAAAGTTTTAATTTAATATCTTGGGTATTTTTCAAATATCTAATAACCCTTTTAACTGCCTCCCAGTCTTTCGCTCTAGGATTTTCGTTTCTACGGCTTAAGATGCCAACGGCAACACTTATATCAGGTCGCGATACTGTAGAAATATAAAGTAACGCGCCTATAGCCTGTCTGTACATTGTGTTGTTTGGTAAGAGATTGTCATTATCAGTTAATTTTATATACCCTGGTTCCATTGGTGTGTCAGAGGGCCGTGCGTTATCTAGCCCAAATTTGGTTACAATGTCTCGTATTTTATTATTTTGATCAAGCGTAATTACCCCTTTACAATGTCTTTCTATATTTATTCCGAGGTAATATTTGGCTTCCCCAAGGTCGGTTAATGGATATTCTTCCCTAAGTTGATTAATTAGTATGTCAATATTGTGATTTTTACCAGCTACAAGTAGATCATCAACATACACAAGAATGTAAGTTTCTGTGTTATCTTTGTTACGGATATATAAACACTTGTCATGTTGACTTTGTTTAAATCCTAATTTACACAATGTTTCATTAATTTTCAAATTCCACGCTCTAGCGGCTTGTTTCAAGCCATATATCGCTTTCTTTAACTTACATATTTTATTTTCTTCGCCCTGGACAACATAACCCTCGGGTTGATGCATGTATACATCTTCTTGCAAATTTCCATGTAGGAAAGCAGTTTTTATATCTACATGCCTTAGATTCAAATTTTTATATAGTGACATGGTCAAGAAACTTCTTAGAGTGGTATGCGATGCAACTGGTGCAAAAGTTTCGTCATAGTCCACCCCGTATTTTTGAGAAAAACCCTTGGCAACAAGCCTGGCTTTATATTTCTCGACTTGTCCTTGGCTATTGTATTTGGCCTTGAACGCCCACTTACACCCTACTACTTTGGTCCCTGGTTGAGCGTCAACAAGTTCCCAAGTATTGTTTTGTCTGAGTGAATTCATTTCGTCGAGTGTGGCATTCAGCCAATTTTCTTTTTCAGCTGGGTTTTGAATTTTTAGTATATCATCAAAACACTTAGGCTCATCAATTCTTTTGTCATTTACTGCAAATGCAAATCTGTCGGGCGGAACACCTTTATTTAATCGTTGTGATCGTCGCGGCAGAGTTTGCGTGTCATCCGGACTATCGTTATCGCCCGCTATATCTATATTTATATCAGTATCTAATATTGGTAATTTGGACACCGGAATTTCATCATTTGAATTTTCATTCTCGATTTGTGATGTTTCATTATTGTGGGATTCTCTATTTTCATCCTCCAAGAATTTTACAGTTCTGCTAATTATTACATTTTTATTATTTGTGCAAATTCTGTAGCCTTTGCTACGATTATCATATCCCACAAAGATTCCTTCTTGAGCGGTGCTATCCAGTTTTCCCCTATGTATTTTATGTACATATGCGTATGCGCGACATCCGAATGTTTTTATATTTGATAAATCGGGTTTACGGCCGGTCCATTTTTCGTAAGGAGTTGAGTCGCATGAGGAGGTCGGGAGCCTATTTTGTATGTAATTTGCAGTATTTACGGCTTCCCCCCAAAAGGAATTCGGTAAATTACTGTCTTTAAGCAGACAGCGAGCCAATTCGGTCAGCGTACGATTTTTACGTTCTGCCACGCCGTTCTGAGCACTAGAGTAAGGAACGGTAAACTGATGCTCAATTCCTTCTTTATTCAAAAATTCATTTACTTCCATACTAGTGTATTCACCCCCGTTATCGGAGCGAATTGCTTGCACTTTTCGGCCAAATTTGTTTGCGGTCATAGCCACATATTCCTTTAACTTAGAAAATACCCCAAACTTATTTCTTAGCAAATATATAATAGTATAACGACTGTAGTCGTCTATGAATGTAAGAAAGTAATATTTTCCACCTACAGTGGGGGTTTTCATAGGGCCACATAAGTCTGTGTGGACCAGTTCGAGTGGTACGGAGGCTCTAAATTGTGCAGCTTTGGGGTAAGGTGAATCAGTTAATTTTGACATTATGCATGTTTTACATTCAGTATTATGTTTGCAATCATTTAATTTTATACCCGCAGCCATGTCCTTGTTAACTAAATCTTTAATGTGGTTAGTATTTCTGTGGCCAAGTTTCACATGCCACTTGTTTATGCAATTTTCGTTATCACAAGTTTGTATTACAATGTTCGCTGTGTGTTTGTTTTCAGAATAATTTAATTGACATTCATATAAGTTATTTTTCAAATATCCCTCAATGCATGTATTACCCTGATTTACAATTTTACAGGTTTTATCATCAAATACAGCGATACAGCCATTCTCTGTTGCTCTTTTTATAGAAATTAAATTAGTTTCTATTTCAGGGACATAAAGAACATTTTTAAGTGTTATTTTGTTCTGTGTGTTTTCCGAATTTACGGTATACAAATCCACAGTACCGGAACCCAAAGATTTTAGCTGCGTGCCGTTCGCGATAGTGACGTTAGAAACGTTATTTTTAAGTTCGCGAAATTTTAGTTTATCATTGCAGATATGTGAAGACGACCCTGAATCAACCACCCAATTTACAGTTTTATCTCCAACATAAAAAGAATACAATTTATCAGCTTTTGGTTTATTGCTCCCCTCTGCAATTTGAGCGCTATCTGGCTTCTCATTGTTCTGAGAGCATATGTTGGATCTGAAGTTGGGTTTTTTGTTGAAATTTTTACTGTGACTTTTAACAGCAGAATTATTTTTATTTTTTAACTTATAGCAATCTTCTATATTATGATTGCTTTTCCTGCAGTATTTGCAGAATTTCTCCGATTTGTTATGGTATTGGACTTTTAACGCTGAATTTTGAATAGTTTTGTTTTCAAGCCTTTTGGCATATTCATCAGCTAATTTGTTTCGTATATACTCAGGTGTCAATTGCGCTTCGTCTTTCGATTCGAGACTTGTTATGAGAACGTCATACGAAGGAGGGAGTGAGCATAGCATTAATGCAGCTAGGTGCGATTCATCTATGACTTCACCTATGGCGGTGAGTCTGTCGCGTGTTTTATATACGTCAGCTATATGTTGGTTTACATCACCACCTTCCATTAATTTTATGGAATAAAGTTTCCTAAGTAAGAAAAGCTTACTCGTAAGCGATTATCTTTCGTGGACTTGGCGCAGAGCATTCCAGCACTCTCGTGCTGTATCTAGATTCATAACATACACTATCTGTTCATTATCAATAAGTAAATTTATAATTGCTCTGGCCTTTCTATTTTTTGAACGCCACTTATCGGTTATTGGGTTGGGAGAATCGTCAGTAATGACTGTAAAAAGATCCTCTTTTTGCAAGTACATTTCGATAAGAAACTTCCACACATTATAATTTGTGGAGTTCAGCGGTTCAATTTGTATATCTTTTGTTGCTGACATACTTAAACAAAATTTTTGTAACAGTTTTGTTAATATTTGTTCATTACGTAAATATTCATTTAATATTTTAAATCAACACAGTTAGGATAAATAGTACTTGAAGAAGAAAATAAAATTAAATAGTTTTCATAAAAATAAGCACTTTTCAATACTTTCGATTTAGTGTCACTTCAGTTTTGAAGAAACAAAAACAAATATTTTCGCTTACATTTTCATTTTTCATTTTATTATTTTAAATGTAGCAATTTCTTCCAATGTGCAATGAAAAAAAACTTTTGAACTTTGTCAAGAATAAATCTATATTTTCAATTCAAAATATCAGAATCATAATCTGTAGGAAGAATACTTTATAAATGAATGCATGAGTTCGGAGTTTCCTCAAATTAGTTATTTAAATATATTTATAACAAATATTTCTTACTAATAATTCTTTACTAAAACAACAGTCATATTATTAAATAAAGTTTAGCTTACCTGGGTTGTCACAGGTAATCGAATATTCCATTGGTGAAGAAAAAATCTCCTTAATATGACTTCTGTATTAAAGACCAGCAACTACTTTTCCTATAATGAATCTTGATTAGACTGAGAAATTCTTACATAATATGTAGATCAATTATTATTTAGGATAATTCACTCGTTGCTGCGTAATGAAAGAAAGCCTAGATGTTTTTTACTTTAATTTATTCATCTTAGACAAAAAGAAAAAAAAATTATGATTAAATAGAATAAGAAAATGGAACGTCAGTTCCGAATAACGAAAATTACATGATTGAAAAAAGTATTACAATGTACTTGTAGAGAGACGCGACACATCGTCACGTGATACGGCAGGTGCTCCGAACAATCTTTTGGCGGGAAGTAAAAAACAAAAAAAAGAAAGTTCGGAACAAGAAAAACGAAAGTTAATAAAAGAATGTCTGAGATTAAATATCACAACACAAAGAACTTAAATACAAACAAATATTGAAGTTTCGTGGTGGAAAACCTGGTCTTTCTTGATTGTTTTCAACTAGAATGCACGCCAAGTCAAGTAGACAATGTTTCACTTATGTAGCACACTGCTTCATGCTTCATCCTGCATGTTTGTAAGCAGCCATAAAATTTTGAACGTAGCGTCTAGATTGCGATAGTTACATCTCTTTGGAGTTTCAATTCTTGTTCTCATTTAATATAACCATCGAGCACATATACTAGTAGAGTACGGATTCCGTATACCGGCTATGGAGAAAAATTCGCGGAACATCACCGCGTTTCTTGCGCCTTCTTTCGGCGATAATCGCTTTCTTGGCAACTGGTTCTTGGGTTTTTGTATATTTTAAATGGTTTGTTTCTCGTACCACCAAAACTCCAAAGAAAAGTCAAACAGAACAGCTTTCAATCAATAACAAGGATTAGATTATTTGCTTTTCATTTCAGCTACAGTAGGTTGCGGAGTTGTGGTTTGTGTGTAATTTATCCCCAATCGAAATATAAAACAGCGATGGATGGAAACTTGGTTTGCTGGAAGTGCAATAACGGTTTGGCGAATGAAATGGGGGAATGGTGGGGTTTCGTTCTTCGGAAGCAAAAAGGTTACTAGTCCGGGGCAAACTCTAAAATCTCGTCGATGAATATAACTAACTTCTTTCCCGCGAACACGCTCACTCGCTAAGTCTCGTTGTCGAGTTGTATTATGTTGGCGGGAAAGTTTTGTCGTATTTTAAATGAAACATTTAAATCAGTCTCAATAACTTGTTTTTTACCTTTAAATCAATTATATAATATCCATTATTTGTAGCTACTCGTTGTCACATTTAACACGTTGAGCGCCATGTCAGCCATTCTAGATTCTAGACATTTTGTCATTTATCTCTAAATGTACTGAAGGAATCATCTTGAAACTTTAGGAGTGTGTAGAACATGTTATACTCCAAACATTTCAGTGAAAGTTTTACCCCGAAAGTAAAAGCAGTACCAATAAAAAATTAACAGGTTGAGCGCCATGTCAGCCATCGGTAGGTGACAGTGTCAAATATGATATAAAGCCGCCTCAACCATCGGTGGTTGACAGTGCAAAATAGGATATAAAACTAAAAATATTACATTGATTTAAGTAATTATTGAAAATTTATTTAAAATTTGCTTAATTCTTATTTATTACAGGAGAATTCATTATGGAATTTTAATTGATTTTAAGAATTCGCGTGGCGCTCAACGTGCTAAGGCAGCTTGCCGATCTCCCTAGTGTAGAAGTTCTCATTCTTGAATCCAAAATATTTAGCAACTTCCATGTAGATAGTTTCAAAAGAAGTAATTTTTTTCCGGCTGATAAATCTGAAGCGATCAGAACAGATAGTAATCTGATGGAATTGTGGTAGGGAAACATGATGTCTGACTAAGAACTTCCCATCCAAGCTCATTCAACGTGCGTTGCGCCACCATTGCGGTAATGTGGTTTTGCATTATCTTTATGGTGCAGAATTTCTTTGCTGTTTGCTAATACTGGCTGCTTTTTTATTGATAGCTGCAATCAGTTTATACAGCTGGTTACAATAGGTACTCACATTGATCATTTACCCCTTTTTAAGCAACTCGTAATGCACTGGATCTCTTCTATAGTATCACAAACAGAACATCACCCTATGTTGATGAAGATCTGGTTTTGCAATAATTCAGGCGGATATTCCGGATTTGCATTAAACTTTTTTTTTTTCTCTTTATATTCTAATATTTATTACAAGAACGTTTTCTATTCCAAAAAGGCTCTACATTGTGTCTAACAAGGAGATATGAACAGATTCTCACACGATCCGATACATTTTTCTTTCAGTCAAATTGTACGGAACCCATCTACTCTACTTCAAGACAAATCCAAGATGTTTAATGTGTTCCTCAACAGTTGAATGACGGATGCCGAGTTCCTTTGCATTTTCTTTAGGAGTCAGGTGTGAATTACTCTCTAACTTGGACCGGGAAATGTTCTTTTCTTGGATGGCTGCCCACATTAATAATCTTCTTTGAGACTAAAATCTCCGGAATGAAATTTAGCAAACCATCTTTGGCAGGTCCGAACATTTGCACATTCACTTTCCAACGTGTCACATAAGTTTTTACTAACATTCAATGCGTTGCTTCTTTTTTGAACCTAGTTCAAAATTGCAATACCTTAAATGCATCCCTTAAATGCCCCACCAATTACAATCCCTTAAATGCACTTTATTCACTGCAATTTATTCACTGCACTTCACAACTTTGAGGAAGGGTACTAAAAGTAGTCTTTTTATGTCCCCCAAGAGGTAAGCTAAACAATAAGACCCCACATGATGCATTCTTCCTACTTGTCTTGAACTGACAGGTAAAATTATCTGCAGGTAGTAAAACACGTCTAAACTTTCTGGCCAACCCAAATATTGGCAAGAAAGCACTAACTCAATAAAGAACTGTCTGAGTTGTGTCAACGTGAAACGTACCTATCATAGTAGCTCTTCGGGGAAAAAAAAAAAAAAAGGAAGAGGAAATCTTTATATTTTGAAAAAAATTTCAAGCGTTTCCACTTCTGACTTGCAAAGTCGGTCTTATAGAGACAATAATGATACATTAAATACAGATAACTTAAATTAATTTATTGTCTCATAAATTCAAAAAAAATTTTTTTTTACTATTTATTTTTTAAAATTAAAAGTTCTTAATTTCAGATGAAAATTAGAGATTTTAAATAAAAGCAATACTTAAGTACTTTCCACATTTTCAGTATGATGCGCGAAGCCTTATTTCTGTTTCTTGCTACGCTTTGTTTTTGCTTCTAAAATCTTATAATAGAAGTACAGATCAAGTGACTGTCATCAACGCTTTGCTTTTCAAATGCCTGGCGGCCATTCTCAATCAAAACTATTTATTCGAATAAAACTGCATTAAATAGTAGTTTTTTTTTTTTTTCTTTCTTTTTGCCATTGTTTTAGAATACAATGTAGGAAATTAAGATATTACACGAAAGTTTTCATTTATCTATCGGAAAAGCAGTAACAAAACAATTCTATTATTTAATTTTCAAAAATTAATTTTTAAAATTGAAAGTTCTTAAGTTCAAGTGAAAATTAGACATCTTATTTAAAAACTGAACCCGGCCCCGCATTGCTGTGGTTTTATACTAGGCTTTACATGCTTCGCTATTCGTTGGTCATTATATTTAAATGACCTTAAAATTCCGTATCTGTTGTTAGTATTAAAATCTCAATATATATATATATATATATGTAAATTAGTCAAAATCTTGTTTCGGTTCCCGACGCCCTCAGCAGCAGCTTTTTTCTCGCCTGCACAATGCTGATTCCACAGCCTTCTTTTCCTATAAACCTACAGATTTCTTACGGGAATAAAAACGCTTATTTTTGTTTTTTAAGTTTAGATATGAAATTCTGTACAAAATAGATTTTAATTTAGTAAGACGACATTTTCTTCTTTATCTATTCTACCACATAAAAGCATTCAGTAACTGTTTCGTTCCTTATCAATGGTTATTATATTTGTTTCTTAAAAATTCTTCGGTAATGCTTTTGTATAAGACCCCCTTGGCAGATTTTAAACTTTCGTTGTCATTTTGGCGATCAATTAAAAAGGCTGTATCAATTGCATAAGTAAAGATCTTGGCGAGAAGTACAGTCGGTAGTAAAAGTATCCTAGCATTAGCAAAAATTTCTATATAAAAAAGTACTTTTTTTATGTAGGATTTTTTGCTAGTGCTCGGATGCTTTTGCTGCCGACTGTACTTAATTCACTATATCTGTACTAAGGTTTTTGTAGAGTCTATTTTCTTTTTGTTATAAAATATATTTTACAATTTGTATCAACTAAATCACAATTAAAGAAGATATTTTTGTTGTTGTTGTTGCTGTTGTTTTTCTCAATATGCCTCACCATTGTGTCCTATATTACTGTTGTACTCGAAATGTACAAAACTCGGCCTGATGCTGCCTGCGTGCCAATAGATCAAAATTTGTTAACGAAACCATTTTTTAATTCATGAAATCAATGAAGGTAATGAAAACACGAAGGCTTTTCTCACTTCGCTAGGCACTATATTTAAAGGAAACTCTTTTCTATATCGCTTTACAAAGAAAAATAAAATTTAAAGAAATCATGAAAATAAATAAACATATAAAGTATTCTTAAAAAATATTAAACTCACAAATTCAATTATTCTAC
This sequence comes from Salticus scenicus, assembly GCA_963930645.1. Classification (NCBI taxonomy): domain Eukaryota; kingdom Metazoa; phylum Arthropoda; class Arachnida; order Araneae; family Salticidae; genus Salticus; species Salticus scenicus. The sequence goes on along the minus strand of OZ005660.1, from coordinate 172,283,366 downwards.
TGTTTACAAATGCACAATATTACTTTTATTTTACTTTATATTGAATATTAATATTTTTGCTCTTAAGAACAATATTTACTGAATTCGATTCTTTATTTTTCAATATCACGTGATTGAGAAGACGACTATTTTATTTATTTAACTTTCATTTCTATTTCCATTAATTTTTGGAACTCTCATGCAACTTTATCTGAATTGTTTTTTTACTCTATTTTCAATTTTCATTTTTGCATGTGATTGAGTAAAATATTTTATAATTTTTTACTTTCTCTTACCCATAAGGTAGAGAAAGTATTGTTTTTGGGTCAAATTTTCGAACGCGAGATTTTGTTATATTTAACGTTTTGAGGTCCCCTGAATACGAAAATCATGTTTTTAGCAAATGGTCTTTGTGTATGTCTGTGTGTCTGTCTGTTATCAGCATATCTCAAAAACAAGTTATGGCAGAAAGTTCAAACTTGGTATTCTAAATGTGTATCATATATACACAAAATTACACACATGCTACAGTAAGCCTTTCCTTAAGATCAAGCAAATGGTTCGTGTGCAGGGACAATCAAGAGAATTCTAATACATTACGTCTATGGGGGAAATTGCAGGAAAGTAGAGTTTAACGTCTATAGACTGCACTAAACCAAATGAAACGAATATATATTTTTTGTAATAGAGATAGTTAACTGGGAATTTTTTTTTTTTGTGTATGTAGGAGCCTCGCCTGCCCCCTGGGGGGGGAGTCCCCCCTCGAGGGGAGTACATTTTCATGATGGGTATCTTTCAAAAGAGCTCGCCAATACCTTTAAAACGAATGGTTGAACCATCGATCTGCGATAATTTAAAACAAAGTTATCGATTTTTTTTTTTTTTACTTTTAACGAAAAAAAAAAATTTTTGAGAATAAAATGGACTTTTTTTTTTTTTTTTTTTTTGGATATTTGGTGTTATACTTATCATAAAAGATAATTTTTTACCTTATCATAAAAAATAATTTTTTTAAGTAATAATTTTGATAAATTATTTTTTTAAAAGAGAATTATTTTTTAATAACCGAATTAAATTCTATATAAATGTTGGTGCATTAATGAAACGGGGGATTTGAGGGGGGCTACCGCCCCCCTCACACAGAACTAATTATCATACAAAACTCTTCAGAAGCCTAATATGAATTGTTTAACATAGGTTTACATAGCAGTACTCGTTATCTTACCTATTAATCTGCAACCTGTATTTATAGTATTAAATTTCAGGGTATGAGAAAGTCGTGTGAGTGACACACCAGATTATTATTTTTCGCATGAAAGCATATTTCATTTTATGTTTGAAAAAAAAAAAAAAAGAATTATTATTATTATTATTATTATTATTATTTTTAGCAACAATTAAAATTTTAAATGTCCACATTTAAAACTTTTACTAGGTTATTATTTTCACATTTTAATTAATTTTAAAAAATCTAATCAAAATTTCGTTACAAATAAGGTAGCAAATGAAAGGGACATTTTTTCTGAATCCATCGGTTTAATTAACTTATCGATCGGACAATCAGATTTTTTTAAAATTAACGAAAGTATGGAACGCTGGTGACAATTTTTTAAATTAACTAAAGTATAAAAAGCTGGTGGCAACAACGCACAGACAAACAGAAGAAAATCTCTCTTAGCCAATCAACTTGCGTCCAGCCACGGACTTACTGGAAAAAGACTCTCTTACCCATTTATATAGAGAGAGATAACAGTAGGATTTAGATTATTATGGCTTCAGCAGTGTGATTTGGTTACCTAAAGTTAAAAATAATTCACAATCTCATTTTTAAACGTAATTATTTAGTACACTAATTTTATCTAGCATGGAACTAGTTTTGGTATGATATATATAAATCATATAGATATTGTAAAAATAAGTAAACTACTCAACTATTTTGCAAGTGGCAAAAAAGTTAAATGTGGTTTTTAGACATCTAAGCCTAATTTCCACAAATTACACTCCTTAATATCCTATTCACTCCAAATTTCTGGGTAAGGGGCCTCTTTTCGCTTTCTAGCCGAGGGCCTCCAAAGAAAGCCAGTCCAGGCCTGCGTACACTTGGGGTGGGGGGGGGGATGCATGAAAAAAGAAAAATAGTTCTTATTTAAAATATATTGAATATTTTATATAGAATTTAGTGTTTTCTGAAATTTTGAATTGTTTTTCGGTATTGAAATTTCTTATGGAATATATATTATTTTAGAGAGTAGTCTTGTTCTTAATAATTCTACTTTCAATATACTTTCGTTTTAAAAGAGTATTACACTTTCATTTTAAAAGAGTATAACAGTATTTATTCTACTTATTGTAATTAAAAACTGTACTTGGAAAGGTATCATTTTAATAACAGAAATTATGTTTTCTTAACATTAGGGGTGAGAATCGATTAACAGTTTTAACTGATTAATCGTAGTTCATTAATCGACTAATCGGATATTTAATTGGTTTTTATTTTTGTTTGTATAATTTTATTTGAATGATGAGTAAAACTCTCTCTCTCTCTCTCTCTCTCACACACACACACACACATATATATATATACATGACATAAATGTTAATTTAACCAGTTCCTTAAACAATAAATAATTATAATAATAAAAATGCAAATAAATAATGAAAAAAAATATTCCTAATATATTCTTAAATAAAATTTTTATTCGGAAATACATCTGAGAAATAAATTATATTTATTATTACTTTTATATTTTAAAAAATAAATTCTCTGTAATATTATTTTATTGATAAATTTGGCTGATTTTTTTTTTTTTTTTTTTTTTCCCAAAAATTTCTGTCTAATCGATTGTATTTGTTTTTATAACTGAATTGCCCATTCTGCAGCACTAATGCAACGTAAAACTCATCCAACCAAGAAACCCTCCATCAAACCGTTTCATAACTGAAATTTAAATCAATTTGCAGAGTAATAATTGGCGATTTTAAATGTTAATTTTATATAAATATTTTCTCTTATTTAATTTTTATTTGAATAAATGAATTTTTGATTCATTTTTGAAAGAAAAATCGGATGAATTTAAAAATACTTTAGTTTTATATTTGCAGGCCTTGTCCGCCTCGCTTGTCACTATTTTTAAATAAATTCCCAAAATAACCATATTGTTGGAACAAAAGAAAACTTTAAAATTAATTTAATTTTCCCAAGTTAAAATAAGAAGAATTTTGAATATTCCAACATGTAGAACTCAGTCGCCTACCAGGCGATTATAACAGGTTCTTTGAAACTTATTTATATCTCAAAAAAAAAAAAAAAAAAAAACCATGTTATTTTAATTTAATTTCATATTTTTCTAGTGGAGAAATAATTTCTGGTAACTAAAATATTCATATAAAAGGTGTCTTACCTTGACCAGAGATGTCGAAGCCAGCTCAGAAAATTTCCTTTGTCAAATTCAATAAAAATTACCAATTTGACAGTTCACAACATTTTATCTTTTCACACACAAAAATTCTATGTACATTTTTTATATACAGAAGTTAAAAATAACAAATTGTTTAGGACCCATTTTGGACCTTATTTCTTCTGAAAACTACATAATATAAAACTCAACAGATAAAATTCGGTAACTAACTCAGCTGATTCACAAACATTTTCTTTACATCTCTTTTTCAGAAGCAAAAAGGTTTTACTTGTAGACTACAAGTGCCCTCTATTGGGCAGAATATTCACTAAAAATGTTAAGCAATTAAATATGCAAAATAAAAATTGTTAGAAAAAATACAGAAACATAAATAAAATCAGTAAATTATAAAGTTACAATATAAAAGAAATAAAAAACTAAAATAATAATAAAAAGGTAATAAACTCAAGGTAATAAACTCAACGAATAATTAAACTGCAGATATTTGCCACTAATCAGAAAATAAAATTACAAAGTTATAGTAAATCGTGTGGTGCTGCCATCTGTTGTGGATTTTTAGAAATAATTTCCCCTTTTCTTAACACCCCACCTTGATTCATCGGCAGGTGAATCAACTAAAAAGAAAAAAAAAATAGTTATACATGAAACATATAGATATAGGGAAAAAGTAACACAAATGCAATTGTTAAAAGTTTGTCAGAAGTGAAAGTTCAAAGGTTATTTTTAGTCCTATCGGATAGGAGTTGTGACTATTCGACTACTACTGAACATTTTGGGCACACTTTTAAGACGTTGCTTTATCTTGGGCAAAACTTTATTCAATCTCTCTGGATCGTTAGGTACAACTTCAGTGTCCTGTGATTTAGTTTTCAGGACAGGATCACTTTTTGAGCTCACTTCTAATGGGAACACTTTTTGTACTGGCCTTACCAAGGTTCCAGTCTTGACTCTCAGCTTGGCAACTCTGACACGGCTATCTTTTCCAGGATAGACTTGTTGTATTACGGCTAGTGGCGAATTTAGTCGTTTCTGATTGTCGACCTGGATGATCACCACATCACCTACTTTCAAGTGTCTATTATCTTTACCAGCCTTCTGAATCAACTGGCTTAGGTATTCTTTACGAAATCTATTCCTGAATTGCTGTCTCACTTCTTGACAATAGGCATGTCTTGAGAGCAGCTTTTTTCGGTCCAAATAGTCTAAATCTGGAGTACCCGATTCCTTCAAGTCAAAAAGAAAATCGGAAGGCTTTAAAGGTTTGAAATCACGCAAATCATCGGATATATAAGTCAGCGGAAGATTGTTCAAAACAGTCTCGACATCACACAGAACAGTAAGTAACTCTTCATATGTCATTACAGGCCTTCCCATTACACGAAGAAGTAAATCTTTAGTGGAGCGAATTAAGCGCTCCCACCAACCGCCCCACCACGCAGCGGTAGGCGGAATGAATTTCCACTCTATCGGATGTAGTGGATCGTGACAGATCTTTTCCCATTCAAATGTTCTTAAAGCTGCAGCAGTACCAGCGAAATTAGTACCATTATCGGAGTATATTATGGAAGGACGACCCCTACGGGCAATGAACCGCCGTAATGCTTGTATAAAAGATTGCGAACTCATGGATGACAACAGTTCCAGATACACTGCATGATATACGGCGCAGGTAAAAGTATTACCCTCGATTTTGTCCTATTTCTTAAAAACAGGGAACCACAGACATCGATACCAGTAACTTCAAATACAGATGCATCTTTTACTCTGTCTTCTGGCAGATGTGTAGGGGCTGTTGCTGTGGCTTTACTCATAAACCGTCTGCACACAGCGCATTTTCTAATTATTGACTTTATAGTTCTTTTTGCAGAAATTATCCCAAATTCCCCTCTGCGTAGACTCAATAGTATCTGAACACCAGCATGTGAATTTTTGCTATGTGATTCCTGTATCAGGCATTCTACGACATGGTGCTTAGGTGGAAGTAAAATCGGAAACCTGAATTCATAAGTGTCCTCTCCTTCTATTATTTTGGTTTTCACTCAAATAAGCTTATTTTCATCTAAGACTGTGATAAGACCCCTAATGGAATCTCCAGTCACCGGAAAACTCTCCACTTGAATAACCAAATAAAGTTTCAATTTTGATTTTTGGAACTCTGAAGTAAATAGGAATGGTTGCCTATTCAGTACTCTCTCCCGACAATTCTGAATAAATCTCATTATCCAACCTAAAACTCGGACCATTTTAGAAAATTTCTTATACCATTTATAACCGACCTCTGTTGTGACATTAGTATTTACACTTAAGTCAATAACTCTTTTTCTTTTAATTTCTGCTGCAACTGACTCTTCGTCTGGCAAAAATTCAAAGTCAGGCCATGATTCAGGAGGAAATCTCAGAAATTCCGGTCCCTCCCACCAACCTTATTTCAACAAATGTTTAGGCGTAGAGCCACGGGAGGCTAAAAGTCATCGGGAATCAATTTGCCTGGTATATGTCGCCAGCATTCTCTTTTCGACAAACTTAAGATTTCTTTTACTCTGTTATTCACGAATACGCCCAAACTCTCATCTCGTTGTATCCAACAAAGTGCCACAGTGGCATCTGTCCAGATAAAGGTTGGAACGTCAGTCAAGAACAGGGCTGCACTTACATATTTTGCCAAACGTGCGCCCAAAACACAAGCTAATAATTCTAATCGCGGTACTGTTATCCTTTTCAATGGAGACACGTGTGTTTGTGCTGTAACAAATTTCACAAATACATTTTCGTCACTTTTACTTTTCAAATAAATAACCGTGGCATATGCCCTTTGGCTGGCATCGCAAAAAACGTGAATTGACCATGAATCTTTGTTCCCATAACCTATTCTACGAGGCAATTTAAGCTGAGAAATACCAGACAGTTCTCTATACCATTTTAAGAATCGATTTTTCAGGTCATCTGGTAGAGGTAAATCCCAATTTGTTTTAGTTGCCCAGGCCTCTTGAAGTACTAATTTCGCAGATAACATTACTGGTGCAACAAAACCTAGCGGATCAAAAACAGAATGAATTAAAGAAAGTAATTTTCTTTTTGACAAATCTTCTACGCTAATATCATTTTTGACTAGAATAAAAAGTTTGTCCTCTCTGCGGTCCATTGTAGACCTAAAACCTGTGAGACTGTATCGCAAGGTTTATCTAATAACTCATTTTCACTTGTTGGACCAAATGTCCAAAGATGCAGCTTCATTTTGGTCTTCACCATAATCTCAGTTGATTGGCACATAAATAGTTCTAATTCTTCTTTATTATCAACTGAGGTAGCGCAGTTATCGACATAAAATGAATCAGCCAACGTTTTCGCCACACTTTCAAATTTTAGTGCGACGTTTAACAAATGATGTGAAATGACTGATGCCAATAGATATGGGCTACTAGTTACCCCAAAAACCACTCTTTTATGTCGAAATTCTTTAATTTTGTCATTTACCCAAAGAAATTTCGAATAATTTTGATCTTCCTGCTGTATGCCAATCTTCAAAAATACTCGTCTTATATCGGAAGTTACGCCAATCGATTTTTCTCTAAAACGCATTAAAATAGTTGGGATCTCTTCTACCAGGTTTGGACCTTTGATCAAATAATCATTTAGATAAAATGAACTACCTGATTTACATGAGGCATCGAAAACTGGTCTAATTTTGGTGGTTAGACTATCTACTTTGATAACTGGATGATGTGGCAGATAATGTCCTACTTCACTACTTTCAGATTCTGGAATTATCTGCACAACATCTTCGGAAAGCCACTCACTAAATATCTTATCGTATTCATTAAAACTATTTAATTTTCTCAATTTTCGCGTAGTGGAAAATAATCTCTTTTCTGCAATATGCCTGTTAGAGGGATGGTCAACCGGAAAATTTTGGACCCAAGGTAAACTCACGCAATATCTACCATCTTCGGTTCGGTGAAGATTCTTCAAAAATTGTTCCTGGGCTAACTGACCTTCTATATCCTTAGAAAAAGCCTGCGCCTCATCCCTAATACCAATGGTTTCTAAATTTCACATATCAAAAACTCTCATATTTTGAACAAGGAGATTGGTTACTAGCATGGACTGGGTACCCTCAAAATTTTGGACACGAAAATTATTCTGTTCCCCACACAAAGTCCACCCCAATTTGGTATTAATAGCTGTCAGACCTCCCTTTAATTGAACTACTTCACCAGTGAGAATTTGTCCATAAATATCACTTCCTATTAGAATCTCCATTTCAGGATAATAATCGCCAATATCTGAAATCCAAATTTTATGCCTTTTTAATTCCCCCAATAACGGACCTTTAGAGATGCATGGTATTGTACCGCAAATAGTGTCTTGTTCGAGAAAATTGAACTGATGTTCACTACTTCTCCCAACAGGTCTAAGTCTCATACTATATCTATTATGACATTTGATTCAGTTCTAGCTCCCCCAAACAACGTATGAGTTAAATTCTCAGTGGAAATAATTTTCAAATTTAAGGCTTCGGCTGTGGATCTTAAAACATAATAACTCTGTGATCCACAATCCAAGAAACACCTAACCTTTTTTCTCAGACCACCTGAGACTACCTCAACTATTAATGTCATGAGAATGACCTCTTTCATACATGAAGGAGTAGACACAGTACTCTGTACAGCAATTGACCCTTTTTCACTAACTGTTGTCTCGTCCTTATTCTCTGGAGCCTCGGGGCATAAAATTATGGGATGAGAACGCTTACAAAGATGGCACTGAATAAATTGTTTACATTTCTTCGCAAAATGACCAGATTTAAGGCAACGTAGGCAGCATTTTAACTCTCTTAATTTATTCAATTTCTCCTTTAAAGACAAAGATCGAGCTTTGAAACATTCTTTACTTTCATGATTTTGTTTTCCGCAAAAGACACATGTTAGCTCCTTAGTCGCTACCAAACTAACAGCACTCGCAATAGGTTTTTTATTTTTGAACTTAATCTCTTTAGGCCGCTTTTCACACGAGGGTGTCGTAGCTTCAAACCCAGAACGCGCGAGTTTAACTCTTTGTTCACCCTCGATTTCTTTACGCAAAAACTCCAAGAGATTTGAGAGACGGGATTCCTCATTACTAAATAGAATGCTCCTCTGCCATAGCCTAATCATCTCAGCGTAAACAAGACTCAACCATGGGATATAGCCAAGCACCATTGGAGTTTGAGCTTATGCTCAAAGACTCGAGAGATCGGAGGTGGGACTCAATTTTGTCAAACAGTGACACCAGGGATAGCTTATCTTTGGCCTGTGAGTGTACATTTTGGATAATTAATTTTAATAATTCCCTTACATAAATTTCAGTTAAGATTTCTCTATTTCCGAAACGCTCCTTAAATGCCGCAATAGCTTTCGGATAATTTTCTTCTGTTAATGAGTAACTTTCAATTAACTCACACGCCCTAGTTTCGGGTAACATGGATTGCGTTAAGTAATAGAATTTATCTACGGCATCACGATCCTTATCTTCGTGAATTTTTTTGAAGTGACCCCAAAATGAAAGATAATTTAGTAACTAACCATCGAATTTTTTTATCTCGATTTTTGACAACTTATACCTCTTTTCATTGAGATTAATACTGCTATCTGGTGTTACATCAAAACATTATCTTTTGAATCCATAAGATTAATTTTTTCCTTTACTCGTCGGCTAAGCGAAATAAATTCATCAGAATATTCCTCACAAGCTATAACTTCCGTTTCTAAATCCTCATCGGAAGTTATCCCTTTTATCAATAAATCCAGTAATTCCGAATCATGAACCTTTAATTCGCTTACTTCTGTTTGTAACTTAACAAATTTATCTTCTAAAACGGACCTATCAGGTTGTTTCCTCTCTAACTCTCTTTTATAACATTAGCCGTTCTAGTAAATGCAGTACGTGTAATTGCACATTTCATCTTCAATAAATCAACACTCATGTTTATTTCATGAATGTCCGAATATGCCTAATACGAATTTTAAATTTAAACTAAAATGTTCTTAAAACTCTAATATTTTTTAACTCAAATTTCAAATAGTTTAAACTGTAACTCAAATTTAAACCATAACTAAATGATTTAAGAAAAAAACTCAATTTAATTTAAAACAAAACTCAAATTTTAAAACCATAAAAAAATGATTTAAATCAGAACACAATTAATGCAAAACCGAAACTAATTTTTAAAACCAAAACTCAAACAGCAATTGAATGATTTAGAATCAAAACTCAATTAAACTTAAACCATAACTGAAATAATGTAAAACCAAAATTCAAATTAAATTCAGTCACAATTTAAATATTCTTAAAATAACATAACTCAAATCATTCTAATGCAATAATTTTTTGTTCTTAAAATCACAAAAACATAACTCAATTTAATAAAATAAATAAACTGATATAACCTTTAAAAATATCAAAACAGAAAGTATTAAAAAGCACAACCTTTAATTATTTAACTCAGCTGACTCAATAAATAAAAATATAAAATGTCACAAGGAAAGAACTGAAACAGCAACTATTTTTTTTATTTATTCATTTGCATATTCTATAAAAATTAAATGGTATAACAACTATTTTGACTTTTTATAATGTTTAAGAACACACTAATTATTCATATTAATTATTAATTATATCACTGTTTCATACCGTTCTTAAAATAGAAAACGAAACTTTGAAAACAGAACAAAAACAAAAATAATCCTTACTGTTAATTAACTGTTAATTTTCAAAGGTCCTGTCGCGGACGCCAGAACTTTTTGGAACAAAAGAAAACTTTAAAATTAATTTAATTTTTCCCGCGTTAAAATTTGAATATTCCAACATGTAGAACTCAATCGCGTACCAGACGATTATAACAGGCTCTTTGAAATTTATTTATATCTCAAAAAAATACATTTTACTTTAATTTAATTTCATATTTTTCTGGTGGAGAAATAATTCCAGGTAACTAAAATATCCATATAAAAGGTGTCTTACCTTGACCAGAGATGTCGAAGCCAGCTCAGAAAATTTCATTTGTCAAATTCAATAAAAATTACCATCTTGACAGTTCAAACATTTTATCTTTTCACATACAAAAATTCTATGTACATTTTTTGTATACCGAAGTTAAAAATAACAAATTGTTTAGGACCTATTTTGGCCCTTATTTCTTCTGAAAACTACATAATATAAAACTCAACAGATAAAATTCGGTAACTAACTCAGCTAACTCACAAACATTTTCTTTACATCTCTTTTTCAGAAGCAAAAAGATTTTACTTGTAGACTACGAGCGCCCTCTATTGGGCAGAATATTCACTAAAAATGTTAAGCATTTAAATATGCAAAATAAAAATTGTAAGAAAAAACACATAAACATAAATTAAATCAGTATAAAAGAAATAATAAACTAAAATAATAATAAAAAAGGTGCCCCAAAGGAAAAAATAAATTGCAGATATTTGCCACTAATCAGAAAATAAAATCACAAAAAATTATAGGAAATCGTGTGGTGCTGCCATCTGTTGTGGATTTTTAGATATAATTTCCCTTTTTCTTAACACATGTCATTATTATGAAAATCCCAAATTCTTCATTGTTTTTATATTTCAGCTCTTTTTCCTCACTTTGGATCAGAAAGCAAAATGTTATTTTTTGTTTCTACTTTAATAGTTATTATCAGCAATTTTGAACAGAAAATAAACGTTTGAAGGTATTATGAAACTCTGTTGACATTTCCCCCATGAAAGGGATAGTAGAAATCACAATACTTACATTTCTTTTCTTCTTCTTATGCATTTCCATTTTTTAGAAGCTTCTTGTTTCTATGAACGTATTGCCCTAGACAACACTCCCCGTAGAAGACTACAGGTAGTACTGCCTAACCATGGGCATAAAACAGATTTTGTTTAATAACTGTCCTCCTCCTTTTCTCTATCAACAAAAGTGCAGTAACTTCTTTTGAGAGGTTTTATTTTTATTTATTTATTTGCTTTTCCATTCTTTGATGGAAGCTTCTTAGAATGCTTGTTAGCAAAATATGCGAAAAAATATTTTGTAGGCAGGACAGTCTTTTTACTTTAATTCGTAGTTTGAAAATTTTTAATCAAGTTAATTGAGCCGATTAACTTGATTAAAAAAATTGATCGGCGCTATGCATTGATCGATTAACCGAACCGATTAATCTATTAATCGGCACAGCTCTACTTAAAATAGCAAACTAGTTGGCATAGGTGGACTCTGCTCAGTTCCCCACCATATTTATGGTCTCATAAATTTCTAGTGCGAGACATATTATAATCATGTTAAAAAAAATGAATTTGACCAAAGCTTGATACAGTGACAGAAAGAAATCCCCGCCTAATAGGCTATCCATCGTTCACTTCGATATATTTATCTTATTCTAATCTATTAATTTATTTTATCAGGGTCAATTCCGTTGTTTATGTTTCATGTTACTATTTCCAATGCAATAATCCTCAAAATTCATATTTATATGAAAAAATTACAGTTTCGCTATGTTGATAAAATCGTAAATTACGAATAATTTACGAAATTTTCCTATTAGAATATTTCTGTTCAATCATGTTCAAAAAAATATCATAAATATAATTTTGAAGTTGTCTAATGTATTTATGATCCTCAAAATGGAAGTTTATGCTCAATTTTGCCTTATTCTGACATTTAAGTAAATCGTAAATTCCAAATGACTTACGAATTTTTTTAATTGGAAAAATCATAGTCTATGATATTCATGCCAGTAACCTAAATAATATTTCGAAAGTGGTTTGACATCTTTACGATGAAAATATCCCTCAAAATTGACGTTTATGTGAAATTTTGCTCTATTCTGTCATGTTAAGAAATTCGTAAATTTCCAATAACTTACGAAATTTTTATATTTGAAAATTCATAGTCATTAATATTCATGCCAGTGTCCTAAATAATATTTCAAAAGTAGTCTGACATCTTTATGATGAAAATATCGCTCAAAATTGACGTTTATGTGAAATTTTGCCCTTATACTGCCATGTTAAGAAATTCGTAAATTTCCAATAACTTGCGAAATTTTCAAAGTAGCATATTTATAGTCACTGATGTTCATTCCGGCCTCGAAACGGATATTTTAAAACTGGTCTGACATTTTTACAGTAAAAAGTTTCCATTTAATGCACGTTTAAGTGAATTTTTGTCCTATTCTCCCATGTTAAGAAAATCGTAAATTTCTAATAACTTACGAAGTTTTTAAAATCGAATATTGCAAATGAATAGAGTTCTTGCCAGTGTCGAAAGTAATATTTTAAAACTGATCCGACCTCTCTGCGACAATTTGTTCTTGAGATATCATGTACACAGACTAACAAACTAACAGACTAACAGACACCCTACAGACAGACACCATACAAATTTTGTCATTTTCGGATTCCTCACACCTGAAAACGTGTAAAAAAGTCAAAAAACCGAGGTCGAAAATTTTCACGATTACCTAAGTTTCCCATACCTATATTATGATGGGGAACTAAAAAGTATTTCGATTTTAACGTAATTGAAGTTTATTTTTTATGTATTTCTATGCTCTCTTCTCAAAATATAATTAATCTAACGATTGTCTGAGTGTCTACTGCTACGAATAATATATATATATATATATATATATATATATATAACTAATGATTATTTATGTTATTCCATTGTAATATTTATTCATATTTATTTTTTAAAATATACTGATTACTTTAGAGTAACTGATTCATTTAATTATTTCATTTTTTTCTCTCTCTCTGTCTCATGAAATCTATTTAGTGAAATTTTCATGACAGACAGATTTATTTATTTTTTATCAATTGCATTGCTGATTTTTTATTTTATTTTTGATGAATAAAGTAATTTCCTGACACATTTTTAATCATTCTGTTATAAATATGAATGTCTTCGAAATACTTTGTTTTTATCAATATTGATGTATGTTTAAGAGTTAAACGTATACATTTATTTATGTTTTCATAATCAATTATGCTACGCAGAGGTAGTTTTGGTTTATTTTTCAAATAATTTGATTTACTTACGATATTTCATTTATGCCATGAGGGTATATTAATTCTGATATCGATTTTAGAAAAGCATAATTAATTTTCTTTAATAATTTGGCTTAATAGAGATTGAAAACAAAAAAATAAATAATTTTTTCTCATTTAAATAATAATTTTTCTAGAAAAATTATTTTAAAATGGCATATTTAGCGAAAGATATTAAAGATGATTTAGAAATATTAGCTGACGATCTAGGTACCGAGTTTCAGCCAGATTTAAAAATAATTGATTTAAAAAATGCAATTTTCAAATGAAAAGACAACAATGAGGAATTTCGTAAAGAAAGATTAAGTATGATTATGACTACTAGGAAAGAAATAATTGAAGAACAGAAAAGAAAGGATCAAATGGAATTTGAACTTGAAAGAATGAAGCCCGAGACCGAATTTTTGAGAAATAGACAAACTAGGTTTGAAAATAGCGAAACTAGAAATCCAAGTAAAGATTTCCAAAATTTCATGCAAAAGTACCATATGAAAAAAGATATAAATCTTTATCTAATTCTTTTCGAAAAACAAGCTCGCCGTGTCTCTTTACATGAAGAAGAGTGGATTATACATCTTCATGCACTTTTACCTTATGAAATAAATCAATTAATTGCGCGTGAACCGGATGATAATGTGTACGAATATGAATATGTTAGAGAACTGTTGCTGAGACGATTTAAATTAACTCCAGAGAAATTTCATCAACTTTTTGCTTTGCACCAAAAGGCACAAACTAGCACTTGAAGAGACTTTTATCACGAATTGTTTATATATTTTGAAGGTTGGATTTCACTGTTAAAGATAACAACTTTCGAGCAATGAAGAGATTTGATTGTTTATGACCAAATTAGAAAACGATTTTTGGTGGATTTCAAAGAATTTTATTTGGATGAGTGGAGTAATATTATCTCACCTACCTAGTCAGTCGAAAAACTTGATGATTTCGAAAGTGTAAAAAAAATCAGCCAAAGTGCCGTTTAATACGGGGCGAGATCGAACAAAACCCTTAAAACTATTTTTTCTTAATCCTCCAGAAAGGCTTTATAGAAACAAAGAAATAAGCAGTAAAGATATAGGAAAAAGAATATTTGGGAACCGATCAATTGAGAAAATTGAGAAACGCGGATCACTGTAGTGTTACGAATGGGGAGAAAGTGAGTATCACTACAAGTATCGATGCCTTAAACTTAACAAGAAAAATGGTACTCCATTTACAGGAAATGAGGAAAAGACCTCTGATGCCCATATTACAAGAACTCCTAATGAAGTGAAGAAGGACATTCAGACCAAAAATGTTACATTTGCGGCTTTACATTTGTTGCTTTGATAGACACCGGTAGTTCCGTATCAATTTTACGTGAAGATGTATACAAACAAATGTCAAGGTTGTCGCAGAAAACTTTACTGTTATCCGGACTCGGATCCTCAGAAGTCTCTACAAATGGATGTTTTGAGCAAGAAGTAGAAATTGATGGATGTAACTTCTTACTTATCTGGCATGTAGTACCAACTGTGAAATTTAGTTGTCAGGCTGTAATTGGAATAGATATTCTGGAACAAGCGTCACTAAACTTTAGTAAAAATGGTATGGAATTCTGTAAGCATGAAGCAGATGCGTGATTTATGCAAATATTTGATTTGAGTTAGGAAGATGAAATAGAGGTAAATCATATTCTACTAATTCGTACAGAGTTGAAAAAATAGTATCTATTTACAAGCCACAGAAGACGCAAACAGTAGACGTCTCTATGAAAATTATACTTATTAATGATACACCAATTTATCAGAGAGCCCGACGTCTTTCATTGCTTGAAAAACAAGAAGTTAACAGACAAATTCAAGAATGGCTAGAGCAAGGAATAATTAGACCTAGTTTTTCTGATTATGCCAGTGCGATAGTGTTAGTAAAAAATCAGGATAATACAACAAGATTATGCGTAGATTATAGAAAGTTAAATAGAAAGCTGGTGAAGGATAGATTTCCTCTACCATTGATAGAATATGTTTTGGACAAGTTACAAAATGTCAATGTGTTAGACGTTAGAATTGAAGAATGGATTATTTCATGTCAATGTAGACAAACACAGTAGAAAATATACTTTTTTTGTGGTTCCAGATGGACAATTTGAGTTTTTAAAACTGCCATTCGGATTGAGCAATAGTCCCAGTGTTTTCCAGAGATACGTCTATGCTATCTTCAGGGATCTCATGAACAGGGGTATTTTTATAATTTACATGGACGATTTAATCATTTCTTGTTTTTTCTATAGATGAAAAGAAAGGATTGGAAAAGTTAAAAACTGTACTGAAAGTTGCATCTGCATATGGACTCGAATTTGAATTGAAAAAATGCCGATTCTTGAAGAGGAAGGTAGAAGTCCTAGGTCATGTGGTGGAAAATAACTGTATCCGCTCATCCCCTGCAAAACCACTAGCTGTTAAGAAGTGTCCTGTTCCTACAAATTTGAAACAAGTACATAGTTTTATAGACTTGACTGGCTTTTTTTAGAAAATTCATCCCAGCATATGCAAAGCTTGCCAAACCATTAAGTGACCTACTAAGGAGAAACAGTCCATTTGTATTTGGATATGAATAACAAGAAGCATTTGAAAAACTTCAGAATTTCTTATCTGAAAATCCAGTGTTGAGTATTTTAGACAAGGCGTAAAGACAGAGCTACACCAGATGCAAGTAAACATGGCTATGGCGCTGTGCTGCTGCAAGAAGCTGGAGATGGGAAAATGCACCCTGTTTATTACATGTCGAAAAAAAATAAGCTTGGCAGAAGAAAAATGCAGTAGCTACGAACTGGAGGTTTTAGCTATTTTCCAAGCGTTAGAAATGTTCCGAGTTTATTTACTTGGCAACAAGTTTAAAATCGTCGCGGATTGCTATCCAGCTTTCCAGAAGACCATGGAAAAAAGATCTTGTTACGTGTATTGCACGCAGGGTTATGTTATTTGAAGAGTTTGATTACGAAATAGAACATAGACCTGATCAAAGGATGCAGCATGTAGATGCCTTGAGTAGATATCCTCTTATGATTATAGAAAATAATACTTTGACTGTCAGATTGAAAAATGCTCAATTAACAGATGAACACATATATATACACTTAAAACACTTTTATCTGACAATGACACTCAAGAATACTTTGTGAAAAATGACTTTTTTTTTATATATTTGCCGATGGTCCTGAACTTATTGTTGTGCCAACTGATATGCAAATAGAAATTATTAAATTAGCTCACGAGAAAGGTCATTTTTCAGCTGGTAAGACTGTAGAAGTCGTTAAGCAGGAATTTTTTATTCCCAATTTGAGTAAATCGACTCAAAATGTAATAACCAACGGTGTACCTCGCATATTAGCTAATAAAACATGTGGAAAATGGAAGGATTCCTTAACCCTATTCCAAAAGAAGACATACCTTTGAGTACCTATCACGTTGATTTCATTGGCCCATTGCTTTCAACAGAAAAAAAACTATCAGTACATATTTACAGTCGTAGATGCTTTTCCGAAATTTACCTGATTGTACCCTGTTAAGGTAGTTTCTGCCGAAGAAGCAGTAAACAAGTTAAAATTACGACAAAAGACTTTCGGAAATTCTATTAGAATTATAACGGACCGAGGCTGCACTTTCACATCTAAGATTTTTAATGACTACTGCATGGAAGAAGGTATCTAACATCTACAGATAGCTACAGGAGTCCCTCGCGAAAATTTTCAAGTGGAAAGAGTTCATCATACCCTTATACCCGTTCTTACAAAATTGACTCTTGATGATGCGACAACATGTTTTAAATATGTTAATAGGTTGCAACGAATTCTCAACAGTACAACAAATCGAAGTATGAAATGGACACAATTTGAACTTTTGACTGGTGCAAAAATGCGAAACAAAGAAGATATCTCTCTTCAAAATCAACTGATAGAACAGATGATGGAAGAATTTCGAGATCAGAGAAAGTTTATTAGACAAGAAGCAAAAAAGAGCATCCAAAAAAATACAGTCTGAGAATAGAAAGACTTATGATAAGCGAAAAAAAGGTGGTGCCTTTATACAAAGTTGATGATTTAGTAGCACAGTTCGGTAGTAGACTTAAATAAAAAATATTTTGGTCCGTATAAAGTAACTAAAGTTGATTCTAAAAATAGATATGAGGTCGAAAAGGTTGGAAATCATGAAGGATCTTTCACTACGGCTACCTCTGCCGATATGAAGAAATTTTTTAGAAAAGTGTGAATAGTATTATATCTGAAATTTTATATGTCATTATCGTTATTATTTTTTGGTATGTGGCTTTTTTTTTTTAGTATTATTTTTTAAAAGCTTACACTTTCATTAATTTAGAGTCCATGAGGCCAGTGACTGTAAGGATGGCCGATTTATGTAGGATTTTTATCCATTAAAATATTCATGTAAATGTATTTTGTTTTATTATATTTCTACTGAGTGAATGGCAACGATAAAAGAGAGAAAAAAGGGCCATGTGACTCGTGACCAATAAGTTGCAACTCTGCTTTCTGTTGGGTCGAAGCGTGTCGGTTTCGCAGCACTGCTTTTATTCTAAATGTAAAATGTATATATTTAAATTTAATATGTGTGTGTTCGTGATTGTTTAAATACATGCCTTCGAAAATAATAACTCGTTCATCAATCGTATCCCTAGACGCCATGGATGAATTGTATTTCCGCTTGTGTTAGGCAATTTTTTAACAATGTTTCACGAGTTTCAGAGTGATTGGGAATTCAGTTAGTCCACATGTCTGTATATCTGTCCTTTTGTCTGTCTATGATTTGATCGCGTAGGTAAGGTACATTGAAGGCTGAAGGATGCAACCAGTACTTACGGTTGGAAAGTGTATTGACTATCTAAGCACACCGCATAATTTTTCATTCTTTTTATTATTATTATTATTATTCTAGAAATGCAAGGCTAAAAGAAAATAATATGAGTCACACACACATATATATATTAGAATAAGGAGAGATTAACAGGCATTTAATGTTATTTTCCCCCATCTTTTCCTTAACCTACTTCTTATTTCCCAGATCCAAACTCGAGCCATCATTCCCGTATATCATAATGGCAATATTTATTAGGTCACTGTCATATACGGGTTGCAACATCATATAATACATGAATTATAAACATAGCTGATTACAACATATTTCCGCGTTTTGAAATTTCCTTGCAAACATATAACTTACTTCATAAATGATTGTTGTTTCAAAAGAGAAAGCACTGTAGCTATCTTACAAAAATAAATAAATAAAATTTTGTTGCAATTAATTTTTAAATGCTATTTTTCTAGACCAGTAAATTAGCCTTTTAATTTACTGCCCAGCAGTCGGTAGATCATTTTAGCTTATTGGCCATGTTTTTCTTTTTTCTTTTATTTTTTTTAACTGATTATCGAAATAAATAATGTTTAGGAATTCAAAATTTAAAATTCATTTTTGCGTTTTGTCCTTTTAAATTTTGCTGACTTTTTTTTTTTTTTTTTTTTTTTTTTTTTATGGGACCGTTGTAAATTTGTAGATTTTTCGGATGGGTTTATTTTAAGATAATCGATTTTTGTGAAGAGTCGATCTTCGTGAAGGATGCCTCACCAAACACGAATTCCTTCTGCAGAAACCTCTCTCTCTCTCTTTTTACTTTCTCTTACACATAAGATAGAGAAAGTATTGTTTTTGGGTCAAATTTTCGAACGCGTGATTTTGTTATATTTACACATTTTGAGGTCCCCTGAATACGAAAATCATGTTTTTAGCAAATGGTCTGTGTGTATGTCTGTGTGGATGGGTGTCTGTGTGTCTGTGTGTCTGTCTGTTATCAGCATATCTCAAAAACAAATTATGGCAGAAAGTTCAAACTTGGTATTCTAAATGTGTATCATATAGGGATGCTACAGTAAGCTTTTCGTTAAGATCAAGCAAATGGTTCGTGTACAAGGGACAATCAAGAGAATTCTAATACATTACGTCTATAGGAGAAATTGCAGGAAAGTAGAGTTTAACGTCTATAGACTGCACTAAACCAAATGAAACGAATATATATTTTTTGTAATAGAGATAGTTAACTGGAAAATTTTTTTGGGGGTATGTAGGAGCCTCGCCTCCCCCCCTGGGGGGGGGGGGGAAGTCCCATCTCGAGGGGAGTAAATTTTCATGATGGGTATCTTTCAAAAGAGCTCGCCAATATCTTTAAAACGAATGGTTGAACCATTGATCTGCGATGATTTAAAACAAAGTTATCGATTTTTTTTTTACTTTTAAATAATAAAAAAAAAAACTTAGAAAAAAAATCGTACTTTGTTTTTTTTAATATTGAGAATAAAATGGACTTTTTTTTGGGGATATTTGGTGTTACACTACTTCTCTAATACGGAAATCGTCTGCCTTATTATAAAAGATAATTTTTTTAAATAATAATTTTTATAAATTATTTTTTAAAAAGAGAATTATTTTTTAATAACCGAATTAAATTCTATATAAATGTAGGTGCATTAATGAAACGGGGGGTTGAGGGGTGCGGTAGTCCCCCTCACACAGAACTAATTATCATATAAAACTCTTCAGAAGCCTAATATGAATTGTTTAACATAGGTTTACATAACAGTACTCGTTATCTTACCTCCTAATCTCCAACCTGTATTTATAGTAGTATTAAATTTCAGGGTAAGAGAAAATCGTGTGAGTGACACACCAGATTATTTTCCTTCACAGTACAGTCGTACTATTTCTTTCAATAGGCTATTTTTGAGTCGTTACCAATTTTTATCCATCAACTTGGATGAACGTGCAGACATTTTTGTTTTTATCTAAACATATTAAACTAAAAATTTATCATTTTATCTTTCCGAATTTTGAATCTGGATTATAAGATTTCATCAAAAATTGTTACACTTAATAATCAGGACAAAATCTAGCTAACGCCATATTTTTTAGTTCAATTGGATAATTAGTTCAAAATATATTAAATAAAACCCCATTTTATAACTCTAAAATTAGTAAAAAGGAAAAAATAATAAATTCGTGTCAAAAATAAATAAATAAATATAATTCTTTTGAATTAAAAAAAATAAATATATATATATAAACATTTTTTTCAAATAATTAAAATTAAATTGAGAAAAATCGTGCTAAAGAAACGGGAAGCGACTCCTTGGCGAAATTTGAAATTTCGGACCGTTTTCTCCAAGTTCGTTACTTGCGCATTCGCGATGCCCATTTTAATTCGTCGCCATAATGACAACAAAAATTTTAAAGCCGCCAAGGGTCTCATATGCTAAAACTATACCAAACAAATTTTAAGAAATAAATATAATAAAAGGAATGAAACACAGTTACTGCAAGCCTTTATATGAAAGAATTGATAATGTATTGAATTGATAATATAAAGAATTGATGATATACAGTCGGCTGCAAAATTATTCGAGCACTAGCAATAATCCTTGCCAAAAAAAAAGTACACTTAATACAGCTTTGTTAAATAAATCCTTGTCGAGTCATGTTCTTAATCAGTCTAAGAACATGATTCGACAAGGATTTACTTAGCAAAACAGTCTTATGTGTACTTTTTAAATATAGGAATTATTGGCTAGTGCTCGAATAATTTTGCAGCCGACTGTATGTCCTGTCGTCCTAAAGTAAATTATGCTTTGTATACAGTTTTGTACCAATTACTTATAAAACAAAAATAGTCTTAGGGCTTTCTTTCTTTCTTTTTTGTCTCTTGTCAAAAATGGCTTTTTGTGCCGATTGACAACGTGATATTTTTACGGCCTATTGCCAAAATGCGAAATAGTCACATGGTCACACAGAAAAGGAAGACCACAGGAGGGAAGGTGGGGGTGGTGGTATTTCATTTAATTTTTTAAGTCGTAACTGTACTATCTTTCCCTTCTCACGAAAAAAGTTTTGTTAAATAAACCTGTTTTTGAAATTATTTTCATCTGTTACGGCAGAAGTATTTAATGAAGAATTTGCACGTTTTCTGATTTTATTCTTATATAATAGAAAATGAAAAGGTAAGAAAATAAATACATACATTTTCTTTATTTGAAATCTAATTACTGATTTATAACAATTTTAACATCGCACTATTTACTCTATCGAGAAAACGCAATATAATATATCATGACGTCACTCTTTATGACAACAAACGGGAGTAATCTTTGCGTTTACATTCGATTTCGTGCTTTGCTTTACTTCTTGAATCAGTGAAATAGGTTTTGTATTTTATAATAATGACGGATATTATAAAATCGTAATATAAATATTGTATTGTAGCACTCTGCACTAATACGTCTCAAAAGCTATTCTTTAGCGTTCCACAGAACCTATTAAACGAAAGCATTGGACAACCGCCATGAAAAGAAAACAGTTGAAAATAATGATATTGGAAAATGGTGATAATGATATAAAATGGTTATAAGGTAAAAAGAAATGCTCAGAAATCACATAAACGATTGATAATTACGAAAGTTAAAACGAATTGCTGCTTGCTAACTAAGCTAACAAAATGTAAACATTCAAGCATCATAAAGTGTGACGTCAGGCAGCGTTTTAAAGTCACGTGATTTTTGGTTAATTTTGAAGTTATTTTTAAAGTTAAGGAGAACTTTTTTGCATTTTTAATAAACTTTTTGAAATTTATGGGTCTAAAACTACCAGAAAAATACAATTTTGTTCAAATCTCCCATATGTGCAAATTCCTCATTATTCTCTGTTTATCTTTTTAAATCTCTTTTAATTGTAATATTACAGTATTTTAACGGTAGCGTGGTAAAATAAATTAGTATGGATGCGACATTATATTATTTCAATACTTCTAAAAATATATATACAGTTCCCGCCGCTTATTAAAATCACATTCGTTCTGAGCCAAAGTGATTTTATTAAGCGGCTGATTTTTATATCCGGCGAACGTTCCTGCCCTTAAGAGCGGACAATACCTAATCTCGCCGGCAGCCTTCGCCCATGTTATTCTATGGGGAAATTTGTTTACATAATTACTCATTACCTAATGAATATTTTTCAATTCTGTTTTCGCATTTAGAAAATTCATAAGCGTTAAATTAGTACTTGTTTTCCAAAAATTCATTTTTTAAATTTTTAGTATTTCATTTTGAGATTAGAAAATGAGAAAAATGCATTTTGTGAAAAATCGCATTTTTGAACTCAAAATTAAAATGTAAAAATTTAAAAAAATGAATTTTTCAAAAATGAGTACTCATTTAACGGTTATGAATTTTCTGACTGCGAAAACAGAATTTAAAAATATTCATTAGGTAATGTGTAATTGTAGCAAAAAAATTTCCCATAGAATAACATGGGCGAAGGCTGCCGGCGAGATTAGGTATTGTCCCCTCTTAAGGAAAATGTATTACTTCCCTGAATTTCGAAAGAAACTTCAAAAGGTAACAAATAATATAATTAGTAAACAATATTAATTAATTTTTGATAGATAATTAACTAGTTGTTTCTTCGATATAAGTGAATTAAACGCATTGTAAGTTCCCGTGCACTTTCGTTAGAGGAAAATCATCATTACTTTACCAAAAGTTCACGCTGTTCTTATAAATTTAAAATATTTCCGTTTAAACCTCATGGATGATAATAATTTCAAAATAAGAACTAGAAATTGTCTTCTAATAATTAGAAAGAAAAAAAATCATTTCAAATCAACTTTGTACGTATTTTATTACTTCTCTTTGAAAAGTACGTTCCTTGAAATTGTTACGGAGATAAGTTGTGCTTAATTTGTAACTGTGCTGTAAGTATAAATCTTGAACAATGAGCGATAACGGAGGGTTTGTTGTGCTTTAATTTCTTTTTCTATTAAAAAAAAAAAAAAAAAAAAAAAAAAAAATCACAATGTAAATAATAATAATAAAAAAAAAAATAGTGTGCATAAATGATATTTTTTGGCTGCTGAGAAGATATTTTTGAGTTTATTAACCGGCGATGCTGATTTTATTAAGAGGCGGCTTTAAAAGTAGTTTCTATTGATTTAATTCCGGTCCTGGCGATTTGATCAGATTAAGCGGCTGATTTTATTAACCAGTGATTTATTAAGCGGCGGTTACTGTATATATAGTATTTAATTTTTAATGACATTTTAACTAAAATCCTCTTTAGACTTTTTAAAACAGCAGTTTGTAAACATACCCAATTTTCATTTATATCTAATTTAATCGAAAACAACATTTATTGTTAAATTTAAGACCAACTTCTATTCGGATGAAATTTAATGCTTTGAATAAGAGATAAAAAATAGCAGTTTGAAATCTAATACGGCACATGAGTTCTTACTTTAATGGGTAATTTAAAACTGCTTCGGGGACAACCAAACAGATGGCCATTATTAATTCAGCATTGTTTAATTTATTTTATTGGTAGGTTTTACGACAAATGGAACTGAACTGAAATGGTCCATATACTTTCCGATAAATAATTCAACCGTAAATTAAAGAAGTTATAAATTTAGATTGTTTTCGATAAAAAAGTTACGTTTAGATATGGTGAAATTGGATTAATTTTCTTTTTTAATCAACTTTTATAAAAATAAAAAAATAAGCAATTAAATTATTGTTATGTATACATGGATTCATATTAATTTTAGAAAAAAAATGCATGTACCTTAAATATTTTTTTCTTTATTCCTTTTCTATTGATATTTGTGTATTTTAAAAATAAAATTTTTCTGGTTCAGTAAAAAGAAAAGGTTGATCAGCATAATTTGTCACGATGGCGATCTCAGATATATAGTTTTGTACACTTATACGCAGTGGAAGCTGAGATATAGCCTTCATAACACGAGAATAGCAATGCCACTTCCGGGCAATGTATGCCAAAATTTAATCAGCAGTAAACTATATCAAGGTCCAAACAAATGTAAAGTTTTATAGAATTTCGTCAATTTCTTCGTGAGAAATCCACAAACTTTTAGTAACACACATACATTTTCTAAAAAATTGTCAAATCGTGTTCAGGACATCTTAAAGCGTATAAATTCAAAGAAAATAGAAAAACAAACTTTTTCATGAAACTAAATAGTACCTTTTTCTTATGTATTAAGGAGAAGAGAGAGAGCATAGCCTCCTGAACTAGATGCCTGTCTCGTGGCTCATAAACTTGGCAACAGTTGAAGCGGTAGACAGCGCCACCTGGTACAGATTATGTGACTTTTTTATTCAACTGTCACCAATAATTTTAAGAAGTGATATATGATATTATATAATCGACGTTTCTTCGATCCTATTCGCCTTTTATGTATATTATATCCCACTTTTAAAAATTTTTGGTGGCTGTTGAATAAAAAGTCGCGAAACCAGGTGGCGCTGTCTACCGCTTCAACTGTTGCCAAGCTTCCGAGTCACGCGACAGGCATCTAGTTAAGGAGGCTATGTCTGTACAATTAACACTTTCGCGACCGCTGGCGTGAAATCACGTCATTTGAAAATTTGTAACTCCGCCAGTGGGCGGTTCTTTAGGTTACATAGGTTACATTATTTCTGGACAATATACCTATAGTTTAGGAGGCTATGGAGAGAGTATAGGAACCAGGGGCGTAGCAATTCAAAAATCGAGGGGCTCAAAAAATTTCATTTCAAAAATAATTAAAAATCATTCTAAAAATAAATAAATAATAATTAAATGTTATTTAATATTTACTAATTATTATTATTAATTACAAAATACCATTAATTAGGAATATTTATAAGTCTTTAATTTTGTTTTATATATTCTGATTCTTTCATTTAGCATTAAAAGAAAATTTTAGGGGGGAGGGGGTGAGGAGGGCTTGAGCCCTCTGAGTCCCTTCCTTCGCTACGGGACAGGAATGTTTTGTCCATCTGATTAAAAGCGAATGTGTTTTGAAAATAGTCTACGCCTTTTCCGTGATTTGAGACATTATTACATGCGGAACTTCTTTTGTAATCTAAAAGGATTAATGCTAGGAGTAAAAAAAAGTCTATCTAGGAGTGTCAAAAGGGTGTCAGGAACATGTCTAAATAATTGACTCCTCTTACCTTTCCTTTGAAAGAAAACAAAAACTAGTGAAAAAAGGGTCAAGTCAGAGGTGAGTGATTTGAATACTTGGGTTGATATATGAATAGAATTCCGTCCCTCAAATCACCTGTTTCCTCCTGCTTAGGGGGATATAGGCGCCGACTAAAGGGGGGAGAGAAGGAGAATGTAGAAGTTCCATGGTATAGGAATTGTTAAAAGTTCTGTGTATATATGCTCTAAAGTTTGATTTCTGTTTCGCCATAAAATGAACATTTTCAATGATCTGAGCAGAAACTGCTATATGTAGGTTCAATTATTATTATTATTTTTTTATTAAATTATTTCCGCATCAAATGAAATTTTTAACAACTCGCTTTTATATTGATATAAATTTTTTAACTAAACCAATTATTTGGACAGTTTGGTCATCATTGTTATTGAAGCCTGATTTTAGTACATATATATATATATATATATATATATATATTTATATAAATGATAGATATCGTAATAAAATTTAATCTTAAAATTTAGCAATTAATAGATACAAAACAATACAAATATACAATAATAGAACTGATTGTAACTAATAGGAAAGACTGACACAAAATTGTTGCGATACAGATTAAGAACTAATAAGAGACAAAAACAATCTAAATTACTTACGCCGACATGAATGATAATAATGAAAAAAGGACCATTAAACTTAATGACAGAGAAAACAAATAAATGACCACAGAAATAATTGGATAAAAATGCTTAAAATTAGAAGTAAATACTCATTAGGGGGCATGTTCTTCATAAAGCTGTGAAAGCTGCATCGATTTCGTAAAACAATATAGCTAATCATAGCAATTTATATTGTTCCAGCCCCGATCGAAGCAGCAAAATCATATTGAATGAGAAATTAATTAAAAAATTAAATTAAATCTTCATGGAATCCAGACAGTAAACCAGAAAAAAGCATAGCAGCCACATGTAAAACTTTTAACACAAACTGGAGAATAGGATGATGCCAAAAAAAAAAAAAAAATTAAATTAAAAATAAAAGCTTTGCAAATATCGATTAATCGATAAAGAATGGACGACTGAGCATTTTCATTAACGATAAAATATACAGAGTAATTATTTATTGAGTTAGTGAAAGTATTTTTATATATCAGATTTTAGTAGTTTCGTCTACAACGGCTCTTTATTTAGGAAAGTATTATTAATGTTTCACATTTATGAGCGATGCAGTGCTGAAATAAACCACTCGTCACATTATAAGTAGGTAGATGATAAAAAAAAAAGAAAAGAAAAATTAAACAACACGCCCTTTTTTTGTTTTGGGCCGTCCATGAACGTCGATTATCCTTAAATGACCATATGAAAACTGCGTATTTCTGCAATTAAACATGCATTAAATTATCGCACACAGCACTCCATCCAGACACAGTAGACATCTTGAGCCTTCACACACTGGGCAACTGGAAAGCTTCAACTTCGGTTTCTTTTGATATTTCTTTGATGTGGATTTTGAGAATCGAAGCTCGCTCGAGCCCTTGCTCACAAACCCTCTAGTGCGATAATTGCAAGGGAACTGGTCTCTTTTGTAAAAGAGCATTAAAAAGTAATGTCCTTCATTGTAAATGTGTGCAAAATTTCAAGGGTCACTTTCGGACAATAGATAATTTATGAGTTTTGACGCTCTGTATGTTGCCAGTCTCTGAAGCTTCCTTCAGATACTAGCAACATGCAGCGCGTCAAAACTCATAAATTATCCATTGTCCGAAAGCGACCCCTGACATTTTGCAGACATTTACAATGAAGGACATTACTTTTTATTGCTCTTTTACAAAAGAGACCCAATTTCGATCGCAGTAGGAGGTTTGTCAGCGAAGAAAATCTCTCTGCTGCTTCGCGTCAATTCGATTCCCACATCAAAGGAATATCAAAAGATACCGAAGTTGCAGCCAGTCTCTGAAGGGTCCTTTAAGGGTCCTTTAGAGTAGACAATCGTTTATAAGGGCATGAGGGGACGGAATTCTGGATTTCATGTAGGTGCATTACAGCGCACCAAGGCAATATTTCCTTTGTTTTATTGCATGGAGTATAATTATTTGTCATGAAGCATGCTACAATAAAGTTACATATATTTATATACATTTAAAAAGAATAACACCCATGTTGTAAGTTGGATGGGATCAGCAGATTCTCCGTGATGTAAAGCTCAGTTCGGATGTATTATTAAAGGGGGCAGGGCCTGACTATCGTACGGGCACTCAAGGCTTGGGCCCTCGGCATAAAATTTCACTAATAGTTTAATAAATCTGGTGTCTAAATATCCCACCCTCCTTTTTTAATTTTTTAACTCAACTCTGTTTCACTTTAAAATAAAATCTGTTGTTAGGCTGACTTGGGTAATATTTAAATAAAAAGAAAAAACGAAGTATAATAATAACTACATATTAAGATATAAAAACCTAACTTTACTTCGTGGCCGTTTAAGATCTTTCGAAACCGGGTACCCGGTCCTCATCAGAAACGCTGCTTCTGTTTTGGAAATGTTGACACTTTTCCACCACAGACGCAGCGTTTCTGATGAGGATCGGGTACCCGGTTTCGAAAGATCTTAAAGGGTCACGAAGTAAAGTTAGGTTTTTATATCTTAATATGTAGTTGGGTAATATTATTTGTCTCTAATGTCCAAAACAAAAACAGATAAAATTTTTGGCCAAATACATTTTCAGTCTGTTCTCTCGTCTGCAAAAAATCTGGTATGTTAATAACTGGCTTTTCTTTTTCTCTCTTTTTGGAGGAGAAAGGGGGGGGGGGGGGGGGTCTGGTATATATAAGGTCTATGGGTTCTTCTGTAGGGGCATGAAAATTTTAAAGTGCCCTGGGCACAATTATTTGTAAATCGGGACCTGATAGTGGGTATTGGTCAAGGTCAGCCACTAGGGTTCTAGGCAAATGGGTGGAATGCCCTTCGTGAAGGTCGTTCTAAGGGGTCTTAGCCCGTATTTACACGAGTTTCGGAGAAAACCACGGAAAACTCCGAATAGCTAAGTCGACGAGCGCGACATGGGATCGAACCCGGCATTATCTAACAGCTTCCAGAGCAGAACTTCTCTATCAGAAAATGTTAACTTGAACAATTTGTTCAAGTATATAAAAATAATTCCCAGAAAACAAAATTATTACCAGAAAGTTTTTAAAGTCAAATAAACGAATAATAACAATTATGAAATATATATAGAGAGACAATAATGTAAATATGAATAGTTAAAATTATATAATTTATAGCATTAGTTGCTTTAATCATTATTTTCTGAACAAGCTCTATTACTATTACTACTGAAATTCTTAAACGCTAAGTCGACAAACGTGACTTTAGATTGTACTCTGTACTTCCCGTCTACCAACTTCGAGACTCTTTGCCAATAATTGGATAGGTAAAGAAAGAAAATAAAAAAAAGCTTTTTAAGCATATATAGTTGGGGATTTGTGAGTGTGTGTGGGTGGCGTACCCTCCTTAGGAGTCTTTCTAAGGAGTTCCACCCCTTATTTATGTGAATTTCGGAGAAAAACCATAGAAAAATCCGAACAGTAAGGTCGACGAATGCGACCTGGAATCGAACCCAGCGTTTCACATCTATCAGCTTTAACCACGCAGAAGTATTCGGCTAATGGTGGGGTGTTAATCTAATGGAGAATAATCACAGATAGTCCCCACTATTATTCATTATCACTACATAGCATACATATTATTAAATTCCGTTTTCACATTCAGAAAATTCGCAATCGTTAAATACATTCTTGTTTTTCCAAAAAATTCTTCTTTTTTTTCTTTATTTCTTTTTCTTTTAATTTATTCTGAACTATACTTACTGAAGTTTCGTATTTTACAACTTCAAAAAATTTAAATAATTTAAAAAAACATTTTCTGGAAAACAAGAACTTATTGAAGGCCGTAAATTTTCTGAATGATAAAACGAAATTAAAAAAAAAAAAAAAAAATGTATCGGAAAGAATGATAGTGGGGATTACTTGATATTATTTTACCATAAAATAACTTGTGCTTTGGATGAACTTGACTCGTTATGATGAACTTCTTAAAATCCTGCACACATGCACACACTTGACTACCTATCACAGCTTCTGGTGGGGCTTACAGACAGAGAAAATAAATTCATTGAAACTATAAATCCTTTAAAACATTGAAAAGTATTTAAAATTCTAACATTGATCAACCAAAAACAAAGAGAACATGCTTAAAGCCTTCATTGGTAAATTTTAGATATAAACATTTAAATTATTTATTGTAAAATAATCAATTTTTACATATTATAGCTGGTGCGATTTATTTATTTATTTATTTATTTTTTTAAGAAAGAAAAAGAAAATATATTGCATTTTATTTATTCATTTAAGATAATTTAAATTATAAGAATTCTTTTTGTAATAAAAAATTTAATTAAGTTTACACACACACAAAATAAATAAATAAAGTAATAATATATAATAAATTAAAATAAAAAAGAATAATAATTAAAAAGAATCGTCTTCTATCTAAATAAATCGTAGCTAAATTTTAGAGCTTCAAAAAACAGATTTTTTTTTTTTAATTGGTGTAATTTTATTTCCGTAAACTAGTACATTATTTTATTGTTTATCGGAATATTATTTTAAAGTTAAATTATTGATTTTTTTTTTTTTTTTCTCTTTGAATTTTTAAAATTACATGAGAAAATATTTTAGAATGCAAGAAGTTGCTTTTAAAAATTATATAAATGTTTTAAACTCACAATCACTAATTTAATATCTATTTCTTCATCTACACAAATTAATTATTTATATACAGTTTCATTCATATTCATTATACGGGCATCCAAGAACTGTCATCATAAATTCTATTCTTTCAAAGCAATCACGGTAGATGGCGCCAGTAAAGAATATTCTTTGCGCACGTACTTGCCATACTATCGACTTCAACGCAAAGTAGTTCGAACCAATCAGAAGAGCGTTTGTGAAGACCAGCTTCCTAAAGAGCTGGCTTGAGTGTGTGATCCTAAATTTCTTTTGCAAAATAACTCTTTAACGACAATAACATAAACTTTTAACTAAGCCTTCACCAATCCTCAAACAATGTGGACATATTTATTTTGCGTGGTTTTTACTTTGAACGCCCTTAGTGGATTTACACGAGCTGAAAAGGTATGTCCATCTTTTTTTTTCATTACTCTAAGCGAAGGTTACTGCTCCTGGATTTCTCGTAGTAGAAGCGACTCCATTGCACAACCATGTGTGATTATTTTCAGTGCCGTATTAAAAATTATATTTTGCATGTCATCAGTTCAAAATAAGTTAGTTGAAATGTATTTTTTAATAGCTATGCATCGCACTTATTTGATCATCAACCAGTTAATTTTTATAACAATATAATTCCATAGTACTTCATTTTACCTTGTAAACAAATCTCTTTATATCAATTTTTTTCTTTTTAAGATATTATATCTTGAATTAAATTAATTAAAAATATGCGTCTTTATATATTTTTAACTCGCTTATGCATTCCTAATTAAAGCTTTAATCGCATTATAAATCAAGCGATTCCTGTCAAATTAAATTTGATATGTAAAATGTTATTGCTTTTTTTTTTTTTTTTTAATAATAATAAAAATTACTAAAGAATAATTTTTCTAGATATTGTTGCAATGAAAATATGTGTTTGTTAAAATATTTTGGAATTGTAAGCTTTCATTAATGTTAAGCTGGTTGTTTTCTAGGAAATAAGTTTAATTTATCGATTTTTTTTACGTCTCATATTTTTACATTGAATTTAGAGAGAGGGGAAAAAAGAAAATGCTTTCAAATTATAATATTAAAGATTTAAGTTTCGCTTGTTTTAAAATATTATTTTACTTATAAATTTGTTAAACCACATGAAAAAATTAATCGATCGAATTATTAAAGTAATTATTGAAATAATAATGTATTTAAATAAATTTACCTGTAAATATCATCAAAATATATAAGTTACGTTCATTATTTTAAAAAAGTATGCATATACGCATAACTATATTTTGGAATTTTTTTTACTGTTATTATTATTATTATTTTGTCTGAAGAGGTGGCAAGAGAACCTGATTTTTTATTTCTTTAAGATGTTCAAAACTGAATGCCTAAAAACACATATTTTTATGTATAAAATATATATTTAAGTAATCTAACCACCACTGTAAACATTTATTACTGTACTACTCTGCTAAACAACCGGATGCAAACGATTTATCTGCTCCCCCTACTGTCGGCTTTTATTTGACAGGTGCATACGGTAGCTCCCCGTGAAAAAAAGAGTAAAGAAAAAATTCCCGTCTGTTTCTAACACGTATAACAAGTTATCAGATAAATATTCAGATTTTCTTAATGAATGAAATTTATCAACGAGTCAATCATTTGGTTGTTATCGATCAAGTATTTTTTTGGTTTGTTTGTTAGTCGTGTTTTAATCATTGTTTTGAAACTCCGCTTAATATAAATGTATACAAATTTTTAAGTATTTTTAAAATAACATACTATTAAAGCATTTATTTTGTACATATATTTTTAAATATCAGTTTCATTAGTTTATAATTCACGATGATTTAATTTAATTCATCACACACTGTTAATAGTGAAATATTTTGTCACACTCATAATATAACAAGTTAGTTAATAAACGTCTAACGTTTCTTATGAATGAAATTTATCAACTAACCAGTCATTTGGTTATCAAAAGAGTCTTTTATTGTTTTGAAACTGCGGTTAATATGAATGTATAGTATACAAAATTTTTAAATAACATACTATTAAATCATTTATCTTGTATATATATTTTAATATCAATTTCATTAGTTTATATTATGACGTACAATATTTTAAAAATGATTAAATTCATGATGACTTAATTCAACACATATCGATACTAGTAAAATATTTTGTAACACTCATAATATAACAAGTTGTTTAGTAAACGTCCAACATTTCTTAATGAATGAAATTTATCAGTGTATCAATCTTTTTTTTTTTTTTTTTTTTTTTGTTATTGATCAAGTTTTTCAAATGATTAAATTCACGATGATTTAATTCAACAAATACCACTATTAGTAAAACATTTTTTAACACTTATAAGTTATTTAATAACTGTTCAACATTACTTAATGAAATTTATCAGCGAATCAATCATTTGTTTGTAGTCGATCAATTCTTTTATTTGTCGTGTTTTGATCATATTAAAACCACGCTTAATATGAATGTGTACAAAATTTAAAAATAACGTATTGTTAAAGCATAAAGCATTTATTTTGAGTATGTATTTTTTTTACGATATCAATTTCATTAATTTGCATTATGACGCACAATGTTTTAAAAATAATTAAATTCATGATGATTTAATTCAACACACATCGATACTAGTGAAGTATTTTGTAACACTTATAATATAACAAGTTGTTTAGTAAACGTCTAACATTTCTTAATGAATGAAATTTATCAGTGTATCAATCATTTGTTTGTTATCGATCAAGTCTTTCATTTATAGTGTTTTATTATTGTTTTTAAGCTGCGCTTAATATGGATGTTTACAAATTTTTAAATATTTTTTAAATAACATACTATTAAAGCATTTATCTTGATTATATGTATTTTACCATGTTTTTATTAACTTCGATTCTTGTTTGTTTGTTTGTCCGGTACAAATCTTGCAATCGAATTTTAACTAACTTCCCGACTAGCTAGACATTTGAAACTTTCACAATAGCTCACAACCCGATGACAACACAATACTTCGAAGTCCGATTTTCGAATAGTTTTCTTATAATTAATTAAAATATGAAAATAATAACTTCCTAATACCTTATCTTATAAATAGCCATTAAAATATTGGCTATAATTTAATTGTTGCCAAAAAAAATTTACGAGTTCATTTTCTTTCGACATAAAAATAAATAAACGTGATTAAATAAATAATTTAATTAAACGTGAGCGTTAAAAAATTGTAAAAAGTTAAATTATGTATCTTACAAAAATTGACGTCACTATCTGTTTAAAGATTTCACATGCATTGATAAAGTGCTAATATAGTTAGTTCTATAGCTATGATTCAACAGAAAATTTAAAAACATGGTTTATAAAAAGTTTTTTTTATCTTATAATTATTTAAATATTGATTTCATAATTTTATATTATAGCGTACAATATTTAAAAAATTATTAAATTCACGATGATTTAATTCAACACACACCACTATTAGTAAAATATTTTTTAACACTTATAAGTTATTTAATAACTGTTCAACATTTCTTAATGAAATTTATCAGCGAATCAATCATTTGTTTTGTAGTCGATCAATTCTTTTATTTGTCGTGTTTTGATCAGTGTTTATTAAAACCACGCTTAATATGAATGTATATAAAATTTTAAAATAACGTACTGTTAAAGCATTTATTTTGAGTATGTATTTTTTTACGATATCAATTTCATTAATTTGCATTATGATGCACAATGTTTTAAAAATAATTAAATTCACGATGATTTAATTCATCATACACCGCTACTAGTAAAATATTTTGTAACACTTGCACATTAAAGTACGTTATTTTAAAAACGTTCAACATTTCTTAATGAAATTTATCAGCTAATCAATCATTTGTTTCTTATCGACCGCGTCTTTTATATACCATGTTTTGATCATTGTTTTGAAACCACGCTTAATGTGAATGTATACAAATTTTTAAGTATTTTTAAGATAATATACAGTTAAAGCATTTATCTTGAGTAAAAAAAATAAATATCAATTTCATAATTCTATATTATGACGTACAATATTTAAAAAATTATTAAATTCACGATGATTGAATTCATCACACACTGCTATTAGTAAAATAGTTTGTAACACTCATAACAAATTATCAGAAAAATGTTCAATAATTCTTAATGAATGAAATTTATCAACAAATCTTTTGTTTTGATAATTGTTTTTAAACCTTGCCTTATACGAATGGTACATTATTTTTTTTGGTATTATTTACGTCTTTATGTTTAATGTATTTTTTAAAGTACCTTTTTCAACGATTTATATTAGGATTTACAATAGTTTAAAAATGATAAATTTAAACCTACACTACTACAACAATTTGTTTATAACAAACAGTTCTCGAATAGTATTATTATTATTTTTCAATTTAAATTTACCAACGAATCAATATATTTATTATTGTCAATCAAGTGGCAATATTGACAACTTTGACTATTTTTAAACTGTACATAATATAGACGTATAATAGTTCTAAAACTATTCTTTGATTTTAGTGTTGGCTCTAGAATAACAGGGCCGCCGGGGGAATTTAGTAAAAAGGGTAACTTATTTTCAAAAAGAGTATTATTTACGTAATTTGCGGTCTTCTATGTTCTGATTTTTGTACATGACAAAAGTAAATTACTAATTTTATGTGTATATATATAGACAATACGCATTTGCTCCTACAGGAATGCTGTAGAACTATTGCTAGAAGGTTGAAAAGTCAGAAAGAAAAGTATCTAAAGACCTCTGAACATTTAAAATGTTAGAAAAAGTTACTTGGTGCCAAAATGTTTTTAAAAGGGCCACAGGGTGCTAAAATAGGTTGGAAAGGGCAGCAGGGGGGAGCACCCTGCCAAATTAGCCTAGACTCAGTACTGGATTTATAATTTATTGAGCATTTGTAATATCAAATATATTTTTGTGCCATAGCTTTTTTCTTTAATGCAAAATTTTATGCTATAAAGTATAAACAACATAATATTAAACATATATGTTGAATATATTGGTTTTAAATACCAAATTCATTATTTTTTATTGTATGGTGTACATTTTTTTTTTTTTTTTTTTTTTTAATTTATTGCACATACTACTATACTACTAAAATTAAGAACTATATCAAAACATTCTTGCAACAGTATTTGTAAATGAAAAATTTATCAACGATATATATATATATATATATTAACCTTTTCAGGAGCAATGTAAATAGGCTCATTTAAAAGAAGAAAATAAATAATTTTCTCTTCGCCTAAGTTATAAAAGTGAAACTATTATTTATACAGTGGAGCACCATTTATACGTTTTTCAAGGGACCGTCCCTAAAAAACGTATAACTGAAAAAAACGTACAACTAAAAATTCGTTTTAACATTAATACACAATAAAGAGTCATATTAATAATAAAAGTCTAATCAATTTTCATGATCTCCTTTACATTTATTCGAATAAGATATATTCTTAATTAAATTTAAAATATTTTAAATGGTAGAATAAAAATTTAATGATAATTAAAAATAAAGAAATTCCGAAAGTTTTTTCAAGATTTCGATTTTAACATTTAAAAACAAAGCGTTTCGTTCTTTGAACGAAGATATTTTTGCAAACGATTAAAAGGAAGGAAAGAAAAAAAAGAAAAAAAAAAAAAAAAAAAACTTGTTTCTCTAACCGTAATGTCAAATAAACTCGATAAGAAATAAGAAAATCTTCCAAGTCGCCCAATGAAAGTGTGTAATAAATCTTCAAGTTTACAAAATGCCTATAAAGTTGTGTTTTTTTTTTCCTTTCATACCCCATCCCTGGAACCAATTAAAAGAGAAAGTGGGAGGTCTTCAAGTGGTCACTGGCTACTTGTATACCTACCATTCAACCCAGTACCCAGTTGCCAACTGTTTATCTGTGAAATTTTCTACACCCCCCTTCCCCAAGGCTATCGATGCAGGTCGCACTTTGTTATCATAGTTCAAAGAAAAAATAATCGAAAAAGATAAGAATAAAACATAAAAAGCATATTTTTTTTTTTTTATATAAATCCTGGAAGGAAACTCAAACTTGGGATTCTACAAGAAGAAAAAAAGAAAAGCGTATAAGTGAAATTAAGAATTTACTCGTGTCGTATAAACGAAATATTTTAACATTAGAATTCAATGGAATGATTTGGGACCGAAGTCGAAAAACGTATAAATGAGAAAAACGTATAAATAAGAAACGTATAAAAGGTGCTCCACTATATATAAACGTCATGTATTTTTGCAGTTGGGAACTGAAATTCGATGATATCAAATGTATCTCACTAGCTTTGAAATAGGCTAATCTTTAATTAATTGATTGATTATTATTATTTTATTTATTTATTTATTTTTTATTTTTTTTTTTTTTACCGCGCCCAATATCAGGGGTGACTGTACGTAGGATTCTTTCCTGATTTCAGGAATTTTTGCCTAGTGTATTTATTTTCTGATTTCAGGATTTTTTTTTTTTTTCTCCGAATATTTTTCATGGAAATTTGGAATATATTTCGTAACTTATAAGTAATTTTTTATATTTACAAAAACTTTATCTGTATTTTATTGGTTGCAATTAATAATAATAATAACAACAACAATTAATCACATTCTGGCCCTTTTTCTTTTCATGAATTTCATGATTTTTTAAAGTAGGGTCATAATCAGCTCTGCAATATAAGCTTGCGCACACACAAATGGTATGGTCTTTTATTTAAATTACGTTAAGCATTTGTTATAAAATATAATTTTAAATACTTTTTTGATTATTTAATAATGGGTGGAATAAGAATTTTACTAAATGATGATAAACTTTAGTGTAAACACCACCCAGATTTGTACGTTAAAATTTAGAATATAAATTCCTTGAAAAATATATCAATATTTTGAGATAATCTTATTCTTCCTGTATTTTCAATCAAGCCCCCCCCCCCTTTAAAAAAAAAATAGTTTTGGTGCTTAAAAAAGAAAAAGAAACACTTAAGCGTATATATTTAAACACACTAGCATATATAGTTGTTTAAAATAGTCTTATAAAGCATTTGTTATAAAATGTATTTTTTTAAATATCTGTTTTATTTAATTTTTACTTTGAAATTCAGAATATAAATTTCTTTAAGATAAACTATTCTGTGTTAAATTTTAGAGAAGACATCTGAATATTTTATTTGAGACGCAAGCATTTTGTTAGTGACTGTAAAGTATAACTGTATTTCTTGAAAAAGAGGGTTGCAAGAGAATACTGATTTTTAAAATGATTATGAAATATTTTATTTATTGAATGCTTTTAAATTTCATTCGTTAAATATTTGTTTTATATTTTATTATTTCGTTCTCGTAGAAACCATTAATTCGCAGGCAAAAGCAAATATTTTTACTTTATTGTAGATATTTTCACTGTTTTTATCCCCAAATTCTTATGTACTTACTGTCATTCACTACGGTATGTTTGTGAATCTCAACATAATTTAATTGTTGCCATTTTTTTTTTCAACAGAATATATATATATATATATTTGTATAAAGTACATTTATTTAAAATAAGGAAAATAAATTAGAAATATCAGTCATATCGTTACAAATAAAGTACCAAATGAAAGGGAAAATTTTTGTGAATCTGATGGATTAAACAGCTTATCGATCGGACAATTAGATTTTTTTAAATTAATTAAAGTATGAATTTTAGGCGGCAACAGCAGAAGATTGTATGGAAACCGTTAGGAGGAAAAAAAAAATCTGCTTCACATTAAGTCACATGTTTTTAAAGTGAGATTAAAAATTGCAGTTTTAAATTTTTTTTAAATTTTTCTCTCACGAACACAAAAATATAATATACAGCCTGTACCCCACAAGACCAACTTGCATTTCAAATTTCATCAATTTTTTTTTGGTAATAAACAAAAAAGTCCCCCCCCTTTTTTTTTTTGGTTAAATTAAATTTTATTCTAACTTCGAAAAGATTTAGGTGATACAATACATTAAGAATTAAGGTTTTAAAAGTATTTTTAAATAGATTATTATTATTTTAACCACGTTTTTATGAACTCGCTTTCTTGTTTTTTTGTCCAGTAAAGATCTTGCAATCGATTTTTAACTAACTTCCCGACTAGCTAGACATTTGAAACTTTTAGAATAGCAGAGAACACGATGACAATGCATTCTTTCAATACTTTTATTCAATAAATGTTTGAAAATTTCTTGTAATTGCTCTCTTTATTACGCATTTGATCCTTTTCTTTCAAATTGATGGGATAATATATATATATATATATTTCAAGTATTTATTAATACATAGCATTGTCAAGTTTATATGATTCAACAGAAAATTTAAAAACGTGATATATAAAAAGTTCTTTTTATCTCGTAATTATTTTTATATACAATACAGTCAAGTTTTTGAGTTAGAATATTTTTTCTCATTTGTACCTCATTTTCTGCCTTTTTGCGGTTTATCTGAGGAAACAATGCTACTTAAGGGCCCTCTTCACTGACCGCCGCCGGAAGCCAAAGCTAATGTTATTCTATGGGAAATTTTTCTTTACAAATAACTTATTAACTAATACATATTTTTAAATTCTGTTTTCACATTCTGAAAATTCCCATATGTTAAATTGACGGACCGTTTTTAAATTTCTTTTAAATTTTTAATATTTTATTTTGAAATTGCAAAATGAAAAAATTGACATATTGAAAATTCCTATTTTGCAGCTTCAAAGTAAAATTTAAAAAATTAAAAAAATATTTTGTAAAAAAAGGTCTGTCGATTTAACAGTTGGGAATTTTCTGAATGTCAAAACAGAATTTAAAAATATGTATTAGTTAATAAGTTATTTGTAAAGAAACTTTCCCCATAGAATAACATTGGCTCGGGCTTCCGGCGACGGTAAGTGAAGAGGGCTGTTAAGGGTAATCGACGCTTCACTTTACATGAATATTTAATTAAGATTTATTATTTTTCATCAATAAAATTTCCTCAAAAGACATTATTCAGCTGTTTAAATTATTAAAAAAAAAAAAAAAAAAAATTACTTTTTATAATTTTTGTTTAATTGTTTATCAAATTTATGGTTATTTAATTTACCTTTTTAAAAACTAAGTAAATTTACATAACATTATTTTAATCTTTAAAGATATTTATCCTATGGCATTAAGTAATTAATCATGTTTACCAAAATGTTACTCTAGAAACTAGACTAGACCGATGATTAATGATGACAAAGATTCTCCTGAAACTACCAAGATTAAATTGTAATTAAGAAGGTTTTGACCTTTTTGTATGTACTTTCGATTTACTTTTGCGTAATTTAATTTTCAGGCTTTAGTATAATTCTGTTTTTATATAGTTAAAAGGTCATTGACCTTATTTTAACTTATCGATTTTTCAGATATATTAAAGGTGTTATGTCTGTACTATACACAATAGTTTATTAAAAACCAGTTTCGTCAAAACAGATTTTTTCTTTTATTAAAAAAAGAAATATTGTATTTTTAATTTTGTTGATGGTATAAAAATTTATAATATTTAGATTCCGCTTATAGAAAATACTTAGAAAATTTTTCGAGTTTTTAATTTCAGAATTAAGATATTATTATTATATATATAATCAATTTTAAGGAAACAAGTGCAAATTTACCAGTTGTGTATTTTCTAAATATGGGTTAAGTTATAAGTCATTCTATGAATCAGGGTTGGTCAATTTATGCTGAAGTATAAAAAACAGTCCCGATAAAAATATTTTTACCGCTGCCAAAAATTACCAATTTGAAGGGGGTCCGGGACACTAAATTTTTGTTTTTTTATTATTTATTGATGAATTGCTGTAATTATTTTTTCTGATATTAGAGCTTTTATGACGATTTAGTTGAGCAAGAAAGAATCTTAAAAATTTTTTAAATAAAATTTATAAAATTTTAAATTTTTGATAAATTTAAAATTTGTTCTCTTGAACTAATGGTTCAATTTACAAACTTTTTCCACTCTTACCTACAGAAAAGATTTATCTTCAATTTGTCTTCGGGATTTTTAATTAGGAGCAAAACTTTTTTGGTAATCCGAAAGTTATGCATGAAATAAGTACTTTTTTCAAATTAAAATTAATATTTAAAAAATATATATATTGTTATAATCAGAAATCCTGAAGACAAATTGAAGATTAATCCTTTCTGTATATAAAGGTGAAAGAAGTTTGTAAATTGAAACGTTAGTTCATAAGATATAACAAATTTTAAATTTATCAAAAATTTAAAATTTTTAAAATTTTATTAAATTTTTTTTTTTAAAGATTCTTTCTTGCTCAACTTCATCATCAAAAAAGCTTCAATTTCAGAAAAAATAATTACAGCAATTCATAAATAAATAATAAAAACAAAAATTTGGTGTCCCGGACCTCCTTAACCCAGGTTTTAAGGATTTTAGTTACATGATTTCATTGTTTAAATCATAATTTTAACAAATTAAAATCAGAGGTTTAATTACTCTTGATCAAGTGATTCTTTTTATAAATCATTAAAATAATGCAGTCCAAAATTTCTTTAAATGAAATTTTTAACATCAATAATTAACGTAATTTTTTTCACTTTTAAAAATATTTAAATTACCTTCTAAAAATATCAACATATATAGTTACTCTCATCACTGACTCTGTCATGCTTAAAAAGGCTAAGAGATTTCCTTGGACTCTGTCTGTGTGTGAACGCAAGTTGCCACCTAATTTTCATACTTTAGTTAATTTAAAAAAATCTAGTTGTCCGATGGATAAGCTGTTTAATCCGACAGATTCAGAAAAATCGCCCCTTTTATTTGGTATCTTATTTGTAACGGATTTTTATTATTATTTTATTTATTTATTTTTTTTAATTAATTAAAATATGAAAATAGACTTATTAAAACCCGAATAAACTACCTACGTCAGAAACACCAAAGAAAAATATTGGAAATGCATACAATTGTTTCGGTAGTCTTAAGCGTACCGTCTTCAGTGCAAAAAATTGATTTTTTGCTCTGAAGACGGTACGCTTAAGGCTACCAAAACAGCTGTATGCATTTCCAATATATGTCTTTGGTGTTTCTGACGTAGTAGTTTATTCGGGTTTTAATATTCCAACGCCAAGTCTCCTGTTATTATATGAAAATAGACATTTAAATTTTTAATTACCTCTTTTTTTTTTTTTCCAGCATAATATATATATATATATATATATATGGGTAGTCTTAGCTTGTGATCCGAGGAATTGTTTTAATACTGAAGTTGAGTCCTCTTTAAATTTCATAAAAAAATTTTGCACTGATTATATTATTGTATTTCTATATATATATATATATATATATATATATATATATATATATTTGCGTCTATATGATGTTGTGATGATCTAAAAAATGGCGTCTATAAAATAATAATAAATAATAATTTTTAATTTTAAAGGTAACGAAGTGATATATAAAGTGAGAAAAATTCGCACGGTCTTGCTAGCAAATGAATTATTTGAAGTGAGAAATAAAATGAAATGATCATTTTTCAACGGGCGCGCCCTACAACTTACTAGTTCTTCAATATTAACGAAAATTTGTGTTTAAATTATACCAAATTTATTTGATATCAAAACATTTAAATTTGTTAAAGTATATTCCCCACAGAAAAACGAATAACATGGGAGCTGTCGGCGCGGTTAACTTAAAGCTTATTACTATTTTGAGTCTTGAATAATTTGGCCCTAGTAGCCAAAACAGTGCAGCACGGCAACGAATGCTGCAGATTACTTTAACACTTCAGAAAGAAATTACAGGCTCAAAAAATACAAATATATTTTATGTTTTGTCTCTAGATTGTTGTACTTGTTGCGTATTTTTTAATTTATTTGTAAATTTAAATTTTATATACTTTATGAATTGCTAACAGCCAAATTATTTAGTTTTCCTCAAATAAGTTACAGAAAGATGGTTGTATTTTAGGGAAAACATTTTAAGAATTCACTATGTAATATAAGGACCAGAGTTGGAGTTTAGGACGTCCGAAACTGGTTTTGGACAGGACAGTCCAAATGTGTCCTACTCCTAAACTGTCTAAAACTGTCCTAAATTGTCTTAAACTGTCTAAAACCTAAAATTATGAGAAATTCTGTTTTATTTTTATATCACTTTCAT
The DNA here is from genome assembly GCA_963930645.1 of Salticus scenicus. Lineage (NCBI taxonomy): Eukaryota > Metazoa > Arthropoda > Arachnida > Araneae > Salticidae > Salticus > Salticus scenicus. Next base: position 172,240,892 of record OZ005660.1, on the reverse strand, counting down.
TCTTAGCACAATTATAATTAGTAATTAGAGGCATTTTACACTAAAAACTTAGCTTTTTTTTAAAATATATTTTCAATATGTGAAAAGAAATTTAAAATTAAACAAAAGTTATTTAGAATAAAAATTTCAATACCCTTAAAAATTTTCTTCCAATAAAAACATATCCAGTCAGCCAATTTATTTTTATTCATTTTTTTTCTTATCTATTATTTAACAGAAATTCTATTTAAAAATTGTTTTATTAAAATAAATTTTTCCTTAAAAGAAATATAGATTAGGAGTTACCGAAAATAAACATGAATTAAAATGTAAAATTTTAATTAGGCAATGAAGTCTATGCATTCTAATGGTGGTAGATATGTTTAAATAAATAAAATATATTGTTTAATAAATTTAAATTCTGCATATATATTTTCTTCTTCAATGGGAAAATATGTATATATATCATTTCTTTAATATATTTACTTCAAGTTCATTTTTAAACATACCATTATTTCAAGGAAAATCTAATAATTAAAGATATCTTAAAACAAATGCAATATTTATTCATATTCCTTGTGTGTATGTGTGTGTATAAATAAAACATTACAAATATCAATATTTGAGACACAATTATTCACTTTCTTTTTATTATTATTTTTATTATTATTATTATATTTTTATTATTATTATTTCACATTTTATTATTATTATTATTACTTTTTTTTTTTTTACTTTTGTATATTATAATTTTTCTCTCACTATATATATATATATATATATATATATATAAATAATATATAACGTAATAAAATTTAATCTTAAAATTTAGCAATTAATAGAACCAAAACAATAACAGCACACTAAAATATAGAACTGAATTTAACATAGAGGAAAGAATGACACAAAAAGTTGCGATATAGATAAGGAACCAATGAGTTACCATATTAACTTAAAATACTTACGCCGACCTGAAGGATAATAAAAAAGGACCATTAAACTTGTGAAAGAGAAAAAAGATAATAAACCACATAATCAATTGGATATAAATGCTTAAAATTAGAAGCATACGTTTCAAGGGGCGCATACTTCATAAAGCAGAGAATGCTGCAACGATTTCGTAAAACGATATTGCTAATCATAGCAATTTATATCACCTCACGCCCCGATCATTGCAGCAATATATATATATATATATATATATATATATATATATATATATATATATATATATTATCAAAATTGAAACAATGGCAAATGCTTGAAAAAGTTACAAAATAACGATTAATAATTATATGTGTAAGTACACACAGAATTATAATAATTATAATAATTTCATATTATTTTGTAAATTCTTTGAATATTTGTGTCATTTTAATAAAATATAATTCTATTAGTTTTGGACAGTTTTGAACACTAGGGTTTTGGACAAGAAGGTTAAAATCCATGGTTTATTCCGTGGTTTTTACCATAGTGTCCGAAACCTTGCCAACCCTGAAGGACTTTTTTCCAAAGATTAATTTTTGTCTGATAAATTTAATTTCTGTTTCTAAAACTCAACTCGATTTTTTTTTTTTTTTTTTTTTTTTTTAAACACTAAGCTTTTTCTTAACATAACATAAAGTGTTAATGAAAGACTGAAAAAAAAGTATAATATTAATTCTTCTTCTTTTTGGTCATTTATTTTCCGTCATTATTCTGCTGCTTGGTGGAATATAAGCAATATACACAATAATTCAAATTAAGTGTTAAAAACTGAAACCGACATATAAAATAATAATATAATGCTTCTAAGAAAATACATGTATTTACTCAAAGTGAGGTAATGACCGAAAATCCGGAATCGGCATAGTTCTGGGAATTCCACGTTTTCAGCTTCCTGCTGTACTTATTCAAAGATAAAGAATCGTTACAGTTCTATTTAATTGAAAATTAACTCTTTGGAATTAAAAAACGCTTTTATGATTCGATAGCAAAGAATGTCTTTAAAAACTGTGGATAAATATAGTATTAGATATGTACTTTATCTTTATTTTTAAATATTTTTATTTTGCAATAATAATAACTAACAGAGATCATTTGATTTGTAAAATTTTCCGTTGTGTAAAACTTAATACTTACTTCACTTCTTTTCACGAGAGCATCTATATAGTAAAGGGCAAAACATGGATCCATTAGTGGCCAGTGGCCACCACCAACAGTTCTTTACTAGCCACTAATAATGTAAGGCTGAGGGATAAAAATTAACAACTAAATTGGCATGTAGCATTTTTAAAATTAAATTTGGGGAAAAAAAAAAAACCAATTTAAATAAATTTTGAGAAATTTCCATATACATAATATTGATACATTTCAAGTGTACGCAAAATTTTATAAATGTAGGCCAGTAATTAAAAAAAAATCAATTTAAATAAGTTTAGAAAATTTCCATATAGGGTAGGTGCTCCAGTGATTGGCATGCTCCAGTAATTGACATCTATCCCGAAATAATTAATAAATAAGAAAAATAATAAAATCATATATTTTACATATAAGAATTTTAACATTTTATGTCAAACACTGGAACGCAGGGTGCTAATAACTGGTAAAATGAATAACTAGCAGTGTCAAACGCTGGAACGTAGGGGGCCAATTAATTATAAAATGAAAAAAAATGGCAGTGTCAGTTACTGAAACATTCAGTGGTGTCAAATAAAAATTCATAAATAATAATAATAATAATAATAATTGTTATCAAATGTATATATTTTAACATATATGTGGTTCTGAATGTTTTTCATACCATATGTACTAACTTAAGATTTCTAAAAATATTTTCTGATGACTAAAACATTAAAAACATCAGAGGTTGCTCTAAAAGTGTCAATCACTGGTGCATTTACCCTACATAATATTGATACATTTCAAGTGTACGCAAAATTTTATCGAAGTACAAAATTTTATAAGTCTAAGACAGTAATAATAATAATAATAATAATAAAAAAATCCTTTTAAATCAGTCGGCTATTACAAAGCAAAAATATATCCATCCTTCTACAATAAAATTTCATTACTTTACAGAAATCATCTATTTCATTCCATCATGAACAAATCTCATGTATTTATTAAAAAAAATAATAATAATAAAAAAAAAAAGACACTCACTCTAAACATGGTTAATTAGATAAAATAAGCTTGCAGCTGTAAATGCATGTAATATTTGTAACTTGTTATCTACGTAGCACGAGTAGCGAAATCTGGCTATTATGCATTAATAATTAATTTTCTCTGGATTCATCCCTAGTTTTCAGTCGCTCGGAATAAAAATAGAATCACTCAGGCATTTGAAATGCAGGTACACTCACTCAAGGATGAACATATTCAATTACGGAAAAAGGTAATTTTTTTTCTTCTTTTTTTTAAAGTGATTGCCCTTTTTTAATATTCAGCTATTTAATTATAATATGCGATATACTGTTATTGAAATGCGTAAAAATAAAATTGTTTGATGCAGTAATTTTTTAGAGTGGCCAAAATTTTGGCATGCTTTTTGTAAAACTTAATTTCTTTTCCCCCAAAACTTTACAGCCCTACCAGTGACTGAGAGGTTCTGCTCCAGAAGCTGGTAGTAGGGAAGTGCCGGGTTCGATCCCAGGTCCCGTGTGTTGACCTCGCCGTTTGGATTTTTCGTGGTTTTCTCCTATACTCGCGTAAATACGGACTAGGACCCATTAAGAAGATTCCTATGAACAGGGTTTAAACTGCCATTAGTTTTTTTTTAGCATTTTTCTAAAAGATATTGTATTTTGCTAAACTATGTCAGTAAGAATTTCGCGAAAAAGCTAAAACTAGATTATTTCATAAAGTATCTTTATATAACTACCTATAGTTTTTATGCAAATATTCGTGGTCAGAAATTACGAAATCACTAAAAATATTGGGAATCATTATCTATTTAGTATATTCGGATTTAATTTCAACTCTTAATGGTTGAATTAAAATGCAAAAATATTTAAAAACATAATTAAGAATTTGCTTCCTTGATGTATTCTCGGTGCTAGTATTGTGTTTGTTGAAATAGTAACAAAATTTTGCTGATTCATTTTTCTTAAATAACAATATATGCTTGGTTAAAATCGTTAATAAACAAAACAAACAGAAAACAAAATTGGGGATAACCAAGTTAAGAAAAAGAAATCAATTCTATTTAAAGAATTAATTTTCGAAAAAGCTAAAATACTGCTTGTACGTTTTAGCTAAAATGCTAAAGAAACTTTTTTGCCAGGCTAAACCCTGCCCATGAAGGATATTTCACTTAGGACTAAGACCCAAGGCGATCATCACTATTTTATGAGAAATCTGCTTTTGTGCATCTAAATAATGTATGTTATTATTATTATTATTATTATTTTTTAATGCTATATGAAGTTATTTAAATAGAAATATACTACATCAAAGAAAGATCTCTCGTAGAACATGCCTATCCCTATTCCTTTGCGAGGTGCCCCTGTGCGTACACCAGTACAACTATTTATACAATTTTCAACGGAAAACAGTTTACCTATATCAGTTTTAAATACTTCTATTAATTACAGAAAGAAAAGTGTGCGCAAATTATATTATGCGAACTGAATTTATGAACATTTTCCAATTTTTGGAATGTTTGAAAAACCACCCAAGGAGGAGGCCTATGTTTCTAGAGTAATCAATCGCCTTAACCCCAATACTTCAACTATTTTTGTTAATTATAATCTATAAACCGACTTGTAATTGTAACCTGTTTATAAAATATAAGCTATATAAGGTTTGGTAGCATTGTTAAATTTGATGAATAATATTGATGAAAAAGAAGAGTGTAACATAACAGGGGTCGATCTAGGTTTTAATTGCTGGTACTCATTTTTGGGAAAAGAAAACATTTTTGTGAGTTTTGTCATTTTTCTTGGGGAGTGGGAGGGGGAAATTGTGTAAAATCTTCGAATTCAACTAAGTATAGACAGAGACACTAATTAAAACTAATGCTGAAAGCATGGAAAATTTTTATTTCAGGATCATTTTCATGAGAGGAAAAGATATGAAAAGGCCGTTTTATGAATTTGAATTTTCCGAGAGGGACATTTTATAAATTTGAATTTTGTGAAGGATTAGTTTTATGGACTTGAATTTTGTGAAGGGGGTCCATTTTATGCTGAGTAATTTTGTAAAAAGGGCTCCAGTTTTGACCTAAACTGATCTCTGCATAATAACTCATGAAAATAGCGATAAATATTCTAAAAATAAATAAATAAAAGGCAATCTATGCCATTTTTGTCGATCGTTAATTTATAGATTAGGCTTTAAAAAAATGGTGTTATAATAAACGCACGACTTCCATTAACGGATATTACACGTATTTTATGTATTATTATTTTTTTTTATGATAATGTGGTCAGAAGAAATAAAGTTGATCTAACAAAAGTAGACACCTTAAAATTTTCCTATAAGAGAAAGCTAATTCTCGTGTACAGACATGTAAAACCGATTTACATAGCGAGTTAAAAATAAGCAAAAATAATTGGTAGAGTTATTTTTGAAACACCAGTTTGTGCTATCTAAAACTGATCTACCTAAGCAGGATGACTCTTAATTTCCCTGTAATGACCACGTAATAGATGAGAAAGGCTATCTAAAATGGAGTTTTGTGACAGTTTTCAAGAAAATCGTTAGAGCCGTTTTTGAGATAGACTTTTACCAAAACTTGGCATACTCAATTATTGACCGGAAAACAATAATTATATACAAAGGGATATTTAAAGCGGAGTTAATATGGTGAGTTTGAAAAAAATCTGTACAGCCGTTTTTAAACAGCCGTGCACTTGCGAGACCTGAAATTGAGCTATTTATACAGGAGGCCTATAAATTTTTCTAAACATATCAGCTATATCATTCGAAAGGACATCTAATAAAGTGTTTATATAGCAACTTTGTAGAAAATCGTTAGAGCCGTTTTTGAGTTACGAACTTTCGGTCCCACTTCCGTTTTTCCAATTTTCACCAAAATTTGGAAATTCATCTGTACACCAGACCTGCCTCAATTCTGAAGTTTCGTAGGTATATCTTTATCAGTTTCGGAGATATTATAGCCAGAAGATTCCCCACATGCATACCTACGTACACACATACACTGACGAAATGCCAAATTTTTTTTTTTTTTTTTGGACTCAAGAGACCTTAAAACGTGTAAATCAGGTGAAAATCCGATATCGAATTTTTGGACCGAATATAATACTTCCATTACCCACGGTAGTTGGGTAATAGAAGTTAAGGGAGAAGATCTACAGCATTTTTATTTTTGCGTAATGAAACTATGGCAATTATACTACGAAAGAGTTTTGCCCTGTTAGAAATATTAACAAAATTTGTTTTTGAAAACAATTACAAAAAATAGATTTTTTTTGGAGACGTAGATTTTTCTGGGGAAAAAAAAAACTACCTACTCTTTATTAATCTATGATTGAATGAATAAATAAATAAATAAAAACTACTTTAGTAAGATTATATACAGTATAATTTAGAAATTCATTCTTTGATAAGAGTTCAATTTCTATTCTTAATAAAATTAAGATTCGGTTCTTGAATTACAGGGGAAAATGGTTACAAATTACTAAATTCCTTGATTAGGAACCTAATTGCACCGGTTACTGCGATAGTCAGGACGTAAACAGTTTTTCTGATCAGATATTTTGTCATTTTGAAGCCAAATGACAAATCAGTGCAACTTTAGATTACATGGGTATAGATAATTGCTGTTACAGCAGATTATAAATGCATTTTAGCATAGATCTATTTCCATGTAAAATCACAAATGAAGTAAAGAAATTCCCCCTCTCCCCAGCTTCTTATTTTATTTCTTAACGTATGTTTGTATTACATACGTTAAAAATAAAACATATTCTGTTTACTAATAATAACAGGAGGACTTGGCGTTGGAATATTAAAAGCCGAATAAACTACTACGTCAGAAACGCCAAAAAAAAATATTTGAGGTGCATACAGCTGTTTCGGTAGCCTAAAGCGGAATCAGGAGAAGTGCTTATATATATAGGAGAGGGACCGGAATTAGTACCGGTCTCTCTCCTATATATATGAGCACTTCTCCTGATTCAGAATTCTTTTTGCACTGAAGACGGTACGCTTTAGGCTACCGAAACAGCTGTATGCACCTCAAATATTTTTCTTTGGCGTTTCTGACGTAGTAGTTTATTCGGCTTTCAGGGATGGAACACGGGCGCAGACTTCATACCACTACCAATGTACGAAAATTTTCTACTTCTTAAATCAATGATATTATAGGTAGAGAAATTCCTTAAACAGATTCCGGTATGAATTCTGCGCCCGTGTTCCATCCCTGGGCTTTTAATATTCTGTTTACTTTCTTATAAGCACATTAAACGCTCATTAAAATAAGACTTCAATAAATAGATTTTATCTTAACTAACGCACTCAACTCCAGGAAGTATACTTAAAATTCTCCCCAGGTTAAGATGAACAACTAACTGCAAGTAAAATAATCACAAAATTAGTTCAACTCAAAGTGTTATTCCCTTATCTATTTATCAAAATTATCGCTGTTTGCTTATCCATAACAATTAAAACTAGCCAAGCGTGTATGAAGATATACTGAAGCACACGTTTGTTTTCAAGTCTCTTATACTCTAAAGTCTTCTAAGTAATATCATTAAAACATAATAAAATATATCTTTATTGGTAGAATTTTGTTTACAGTCAAGAGTGGCTGAAATTTTAATATATTTTATTTGCCGGTGCTTCGTTTCAGTCTATGAATGATATATTTTTATTGTTAAAGAGAAAAAAAAAATGTGCACTTGATAATTTTTTCTTTGTCTGATGAAAAAAACTCCCCGATTATTCCGATTCGAAATATTTGTTGCGTGTTTTTTCTTTTAATATTTATTTAAAAATTTTTTATTTTAAATTATTCAACACTATCTTTTGGGGGGCATTGTTGTTGCTGCAGATTGCTTTGTACAGTGCGGCCACGTATCCTAAAACTAGCAGTGAGGACGCGTCCAAAATGTTGGAGAGATGCCAGCTTGACCGACAGTTTGAAATTTGGAAAACATCCAGTAATTCCGCGCTCTGTGTTATTGCTCATTTTCTCTGAGTCAGATGACTGTCACCCTTATTTTAGCATTGGATTCGTTGAGTTAGCACTTACGCAGATGCTTACATGGTTTCGTGAAATGTGGTCGAAGAATATTATTATTATTTATTATTATTTATTTATTTATTTTTTTGTATTACTTTCAGACTAAAAAATTGCCTCTTTCGAAGATCAAGGTTTTTTTTTTTTTTTTTTTTTTTTTCACCTTAAAGGGGAAGGGGAAAATTTTTTTTCTGTTGGAAACAGTTGAAACTTTATAAAAATATTTAATTAAAAAAAAAAAAAAAAAAAAAAAAAAAACTGAAAAGTATTTCAATATAGTCTCTCTCTCTCTTTATATATTATATATATTGTTGGCAATAGCTTAGTGCTCTTGATAATCTGGCAATCGATGAAAAATAATTTTTTTAAAGTAACACTATAATTTTCGAAATCGCCCATTAATTTTTTCAGATTGAAGTAATTAAGCACAACCTTCATCAAGCGGGAAAAAGTATGTACGAATACATGTTTTGGCAAGCTTATTTGTTCACAAAAGTGTCAACGTTATTATTTTTTCGTTGCTAACCACATCAGGGGCCTATTCAAATAATAACTGGGACCGTTTAGTTGCCTCTTCACAAAATTCTATTTTGTAAAATGAGCCCCTTAACAAAATTCAAATCTATAAAATGGGTCCTTAGATGAATTTCAAATCCATAAAAAGGGCCATTTTCTGAAATTCAGATTCATAAAAAAGACCTTTATTTATTTTTTTTTTTAATAAATTCTTTTAAATATTATTTTAACTGACTACCTACACTTCGTTAACTGTAACATTATTAAGTGGATATTGAACATCGTACACAGTGACTACTAAAATAAACGAAATAATTTTGTTTTCAGATTTTTTTTTTTTTTTTTTTTTTAAGGTCCTGAAAATCAAAACTGGATCAATCCTTGCATGTAATTATTATTCACATTCCCGCTTTTACTCATATGGTTGATTTTGCCACCCCTTTTTCACAGCTGTTGTAATATATATCTGATTGAAAACAATCATGAGCTTTTCGCAATGTGGTTTTAAGTGAAGCCATACATCTCACTATAAATACAAACTATATTTAAGCTTTTCAATGTTACTGCTTCATTATGTATACTTACACAGGTTCTAAATGTTTGTTTTATTATTTTTATGACACTAGTTAAGATTTTTATTTTTATTTATTTATTTTTTCACAGTAATCCTCTCCAACCTTGAAATTTTGGATTCACATTTGAATATGATTTAAATAATCTTCTTTGCGTCTTAAGATTGTTAAATAACTTGTAGTAATATTCATGCTGTCTCTCTCTCTCTCTCTCTCTCTCCAAAAAAAAAAAAAAAAAAAAAAAAAAAAAGGGGGGGGGGGGAGAATCTGACTATATTTATTTGCATATTCGATAAATTGTAGTAGTCGTAATTTATTTAAAGAATGGTAGATAAATGATTTTATTTCTATAACAAATAAGAATATATTGATAGAGAAAGCACCGTTATCACTTGCCGAAGCCTGGAAATTTTGCCTCAAAGGATATCTGATAATAGTTTTTAACAGCTGTATGATCTAACCATCTTAATATTTTCTGTGCTTTCTTTTTATCTCTATATATTTTTCAATCAAGTCTATAAAATAATATTACTTGAATTTCGGTTCCTGCGAACCAGTGAATTAATTTTCTTAATTTCTGTTAATGTACATTATACAGTACAATTTCTGTTACTATACACTGAGACTCTCAAAGGTATGCCCGAAGCTGCCGAAGGCAGTGGGAACAGTACTCTTCGTCTTCCCACACTGTAAGAAAATAACTATTACCAGCTGCAAGAAACTCTCTGTGATTGGAGAAAATAATTATTTCCTCCAATCACAGAGAGTTTCTTGCAGCTGGTAATAGTTATTTTTTTACAGTGCATTGCGACCGGGAAAACCTATACCGAACGCAATGGGAACTTTAACTTAGGTTTCGACCAATTTCAGTGATTGAGATTTTTATTAATAACGATATAGAATTTTGACAACTCATTTAAATATAGTGTCCAGCGAAGAGGACAAAGCCTGCAAGTATATACATATAAACAGAACGTGATTTAACGGTCGTGAATTTTTTGAATGCGAAAACAGAATTTAAAAATATGTATTAGGTATTGAATTATAATGGGGATTATATTTATTGAAATTTTATTTTTCCGACTGAGTGAAAATAATGCCTGGACCGGGAGTCGAACCCCTGATCTTTGACTTACAAGGTCGTCTGAGTGAGTAATGCTGACCGGTTGTCGGCTTGGATAGCTCAATTGGTAGAGCCTTGACCATGTAAGTCAAAGATCCGGGGTTCGACTCCCGGTCCAGGCATTATTTTCACTCGGAAAAGTAAAATTTCAATAAATATGATTTTCTTCCACAGTTGATTGTGTGATTTTAATAAAAATTGTATAATGGGGATTATTTTCCCCATGGTAATGGAATATCTTTTCCCATAAGATAACATGGGATTTAGATAACCTTGACTTTCACTAATAGAGATGCCAGTTTATAGGTGCTTTTTTATATCAACACTATCTGTAACATGTCAATTTAGACTTAGAGACAAATCAGTTAATTAAAAACTTGCTCAGACTCATAACCATTTTCAAAGGGAGAAAAATAGGGATTTTCACGAGGATAAAATTAGTGGAAGTTGTTTATCAGAAGTGCAAGTGAAATTATTTCCCGGAGCAGCAGGAAAAGTTGTCATTAGAACGTCCGGGCATACTTGCCGAACCGGTTGATGTTTGGGTGTGTTAAGAGTGAAAGGAAATGGTATGTGGTGCCCTTCATATGTTAAATGGCATATCAAATTTATTTTGTTTTTCTTTGATAGTGGGGTAACCCTTTAATTAAAGTAATCTCCGGACATTGTCTAGTCGCGTTAATCATAGACGAAATTTAGGTATCATGCAAGGTGATAAAAATCTATTTTTTATTTATTTATTTATTTATTATTATTATTATTATTATTTACCGATCTCTTTATGAATAAAAAAAGCGTAAGATAAGCCTGGCAGATTACTGGGCCATATTTGGAATATAATTCTTTTAACTATATCATGTCAAGCAAGTGTAACTACATATTTTGATCGTGTTATCTGTGCGTACAACTCCATTGTAAAAAGCACATTGTTGTATGGAGCAGAGGGATGGACGATTATGGAGATGGGAAAAAAAGAAATTGGCTGCTGTTGAAATGGATGCCCTGAGAAGATCATGCAGGATTTTATCAAGAATGGAGAGAGTGAGAAATGAGAGAATCAGAGAAATGATGAAAATAAAGAAAACCATATTAGATGAGGTTAAAAAAAAAAAAAAAAAAGCAATTAATCTGGTTTGGTCATATTAAAAGAATGAACGATGAAAGATTACCTAAAATCGCTTTTAACTATATACCAAATTAGAAAAGAAAACGAGGAAGACCAAGAAAGACTTGGATGGATAACGTAAAAAAAGCGATGAGGGATAGGGGTCTGGAAAAAGAGTGGACCCATGACCGGAAGACCTGGCACAGACTTGTGGATTTTGTCGGAAGGCAACACCCGATGCCATAAACCGAACATACATACATATCTGTGCTGTAAAAATATTTCTAATGTAGCAGTTTCATCGTTTTGTCCCCCCCCCCCCTCTTATTAGATTCAATTAATTTTAAAAATAATCGAAATAATAAATAGGTAAATTTCTAAAAAAAATCAATCTAAAATAATCAGTCTTCTAATTTCAGCAAAAGTTTTAATTTTTGCGATGTGCGTTTGAATTGCATCAGTCATTACCTCCCTCCATTCCTTTTATACCGCATTCAAATGAAATTTAAAGCCTACGAGTGTGTATTAGATTGCATACAATTCAACTCGCAGTGGTTTTAATGAGGGTTTTGTGGTACACAGTATTTCAGATTTTTTTTTTTTTTTTGCATAATTTTCTGTTTTTAAGAAATAATTTTTTTTTCTCCCCGATTAGTGTTTAAATTATAACCATTTATAAAAATTCAGGTCGTATTCTCATATTTGGAACATGAGTACATTCAACCGCATACAACTCAACTCGCAATGGTTATAAATGATAATTCTACAATGCGTAAAGTATTTCAGCTTACGAGTCTTTATTGCCGTATTTTATTAGTCTCGAGACTAACATCTTGCGTCTCTGGCTGGAAACTATGTAAACAGCTTAAGTTCCTAACATAAAGCAACTTTCTTTTTCCTTTTCTTTTTACTTATTGCGTTACATTTTAATTTGCAAGTATCGTTTACAGCTCTTCAGTCAAAGTAACTTTAATCGTGGAGAGGGTTGTCAAAATAACCGCAGTTGTCAGAGTGGTTGAATATTGCATAGCTAAACGTAATCACATTGGCCATATGCTGTATGCATATTAAGTGTTCACTTTATCTGATCTAACTTTATCTATTTCGTATCCATTTTGCCCTGGTTTTGTCATAATGATATAATCTGAAAATTTATATTTTTCTTTTTATGTAATTAATTTTGACAAATATGGTAACAATTTTTTTGAGTAGTTGGAATTTGTCAAATCAGGTCAATTTAATGAAATTTATGTTCACAAAATTAAAATTAGAATGTTACCTTATATGTAAAAATGTTAAAGTACAGGTGATATAGAATGTAATGGGACAAACTCGACAGTTTCCTGTACATAATACTGTAGTGCTGACTAGTGATGTGGGGTGGAAAATTTTCCAACCAAAAAAACAATTTTTTTAGTAAATATTTTGCATGATATATTTAAATTTTCTTTTATTAGTCATAGTAATGCTATATACAATGTGAAAAACAAAAGTTTCTAATTAAAGTCATCATTTAGAAAGTTTCCAGATATGTTTTGATCAACTTGCTCGAGAAAGAGGTTATTTATTATAATACAAGAGATCTATGGTAGCTAATCAGAATTTTAAATGTCTATTCAATAAGTTTGTAAGAACATATAATTATAAAGCATTTGGCAACATAACAAAAAAGAATATATTGATAAATTAATGCACTACTATACTGCTGAGCATGTGTATCTCTTTTTCAAAATATTAATTTGATAAATGATGATACGCCGATGTTTTCCAAACTCAAGCAGCAATTCTGACTTAGGTCACCTTATGGTCTCTGGTTCTGAGAGTGACTCAGAAAGTTAGGACATTGTCATAATCTTCGTTAAATATTCAAAAAAAAAAAATATATATATATATATATACAGACACGACATTATTTCATTATTTAAAACATGAAAATCTGACATTGACAGATTTTAATTTAGTGCCAGAGGCCTACTGCTAAACTTGTTAATATCGACAAATTCTTCTTTAGTTAATTCGTGACGATCTAAATTCCATGATAAAGTTTTCATTAAATCAAACCAATGTGTTTCAGCTGCAGATACTGTAACAAATAACGTTGGAAGTCCAAACTATCTTATAGCCGCAAAACAACCTTTTTTGCTCTTTTTCCCAATGAGGGGGAGGTGTGCCTTGGGGGGGACTCATGTCAAAGTTGTGCCTTGGGAGGGACTCATGTCAAAGTTGGGCCTGGGGGGGGGACTCATGTCAAAGTTGTGCCTTGGGGGACTTCATTCAATAAATTCCCATTCAATAAACCGACTGAAATAGGCCCTTAGCACTATTGAGAGTGTATTATAAAAATTCGACAACGCTGTACCGACTGAAATAGGGGTACCTTGGGGGGGACTCATGTCAAAGTTAGGCCTGGGGGGGACTCATGTCAAAGTTGTGCCTTGGGGGGGACTCATGTCAAAGTTGTGCCTTGGGGGACTTCATTCAATAAACCGACTGAAATAGGCCCTTAGCACTATTGAGAGTGTATTATAAAAATTCGACAACGCTGTACCGACTGAAATAGGGGTACCTTGGGGGGGACTCATGTCAAAGTTGGGCCTGGGGGGGGGGACTCATGTCAAAGTTGTGCCTGGGGGGACTTCATTCAATAAATCCCCATTCAATAAACCGACTGAAATAGGCCGTTAGCACTATTAAGAGTGTATTATAAAAATTCGACAACGCTGTACCGACTGAAATAGGGGTACCTTGAGGGGGACTCATGTTAAAGTTGGGCCTGGGGGGGACTCATGTCAAAGTTGGGCCTTGGGGGAACTTCATTCAATAAATCCCCATTCAATAAACCGACTGAAATAGGCCCTTAGCACTATTAAGAGTGTATTATAAAAATTCGACAACGCTGTACCGACTGAAATAGGGGTACCTTGGGGGGGACTCATGTCAAAGTTGGGCCTGGGGGGTACTCATGTCAAAGTTGTGCCTTGGGGGGACTTCATTCAATAAATCCCCATTCAATAAACCGACCGAAATAGGTCCTTAGCACTAATTAAGAGTGACGTATAAAAATTCGACAACTGTACCGACTGAAATAGGCCTCTAGCACTAAAAAAAAAAAAAAAAAAAAAAAAAACAGGACAAAACTTTAAAAAAAATTGCTTTATTTATAAAATTGACATTGTTGAAAATTTTAGAGAAAAATCTTATGTAAAAACATAATTACTATATTTTTTTAATCACTTTTTAAAACTAATTTCTAATGTGGAATTTTTTTTTTTTTTTTTTTTTTTTTTATGCAAGCAATAGGAAATACAATTAATTGTCTAAATAAACAAACAGCAAGATTTTGATTAAAATTTTAAGGAAATCAAATAGATACAATGAATCACATCATATCTTGCAACTGGAGGTTTAGTTGAAAGAACTCAATATTTCTTTATTTGCTTAAAGTATCCGAAATTGAATTGTACTCTCATAAAGGTGTTACATTTAAAGTTAAATAATAACAACAATAATAATAATAAAAAAATCTCAAACTTCCAGATTAAATTTTTTGAATAGAGGATTATATCTATTATCCAATACCACCAACTATTAAAAAATATGATTTTGTGTTTGCAAACTATGCTTAAAAATAGAACAAATCGAAAAAAGTAAAAATCAAAAGAATTTTGATGAAATAAGCCCTTGCATGGTCTGAGCCATACCTTATGTACTTAATTACCTTGTACAGTCGGCAGCAAAATTATTGATGCACTAGAAATAATTTCTATTTATTTAAAAGAAGAAACTATAGGAAAAAAAAAAAAAAGAAAGAAAGAAAAAGAGAAATATGGATGTGTGTTTCAATAATTTTGCTGCCACTAACAGCCAAACCCCATATTATTCTAAACAGAAATTCGTTATGATAATTACCTCTTTTTTTTTTTTTTTTTTTTATTCTGTTTAGTTTCAGATTATTCACAATTGTTAAATTTGTTCTTGTTTAAAAAAAAAATTCTTTCCTTTTTAATGTTTTATTTTGAAAGTATAAAGTGCAAAAAAGAACTTTGATAATTTTTTTCCACTTTGTAACTTTAGTATGAAGTATTAAAAATTAAATAAATAAATTTTAGGAAAAACAAAGGCAAGTTTAATTTTTCTAGATTTTTTTTTTTTTTTTTTTTTAATAATGTAAACAGAATTAAAAAAAAAAAAAAAAAAATCACTAATTCTCATAAAAATTTTCCCGATATAATAAAATGGGGTTCAGCTGTTGGAAGTGATATGTGAGGGTCTCTGACAGCTACAGAATGTTCACAGACACAGTTTTTACATAGATTATTCAACCATTATACATGCAAAACAGTCATTAAAAATTAAAACTTTCTAGCTTTATACATGTTTAATAAACCATTAAATCATAATTTCTGTGTTTTGTTTATTAATTTCTTTTTGAATTGAATAATTATTCATACATTTCTTTGAATAGCTTTTAATGTATTTAGTTTTATTTTACAAAAAACCTTCGTAATTTAGAGATTGAAAAAATTTTCCGGAAAATGTTCGATAAATTTTCTAGAAAATTTTCCGTTTCAAAAATTTCAGGAAAACCCACATCCCTAGTGCTGACTCTAGGCTAATTTGGCAAGAGGCTCCACCCATCGGCCCTTTTACAACCCATTTTAGCACCTGGCGGCCTTTTTAAAAACCTTTTAGTACGAAGTAGCCTTTTCTAACATTTTAAATGTTTAGAGGCATTTAGATACTTTTTGCCTGACGTGTAACCTTCTAACAATAGTTTTACAGCATTCCTGGACCTGGAAATACAAGTGCATATAGCCTATATAACTTACTTTTGTCACGCACAAAATAGAAGACCGCAAATTATGCAAATAATGCCCTTTTAATTGAGTTCCCCCCGGCGGCCCTTTTATTCTAGAATCAGCAGTAATACTGTACCATGATAAATCTGTTAAAATAAAAACTGGCACCACAATCAAATGTATTGAATATCTTTGCTTGTATAACGTTCAATTGAATTTTTAACTATCGTTCTGATATACAGGGTTAGCAAGAAATAAGGTGCTCACTTCAGAGGGCTCTAGAATCCGTCCTATTGGTCCAAATGAGGTAAAAGTTTAACTACAGATAATTCAAATGATGCGCTTGACATTTATAAAAAAAAAAAAAAAAAAAAAAAAAAAATCCGCCGATAGATGGCGCTATAACACAAATGGTACTTATTTGCATATATTCAAAATTAGAAACAGCATTTGTGTTTCAGCGCATGCCTATTAGCATTGTTCTTTGGATAAAGGACAGCATTTGAATTATCAAAATTTTATGTCATTTGGACCAATAGGACGGATTCTAGAGCCCTCTGAAGTGGGCAACTTATTTTTTTGCTATCCCTGTATTTTAGAAAGATACGTGTACAATTTATATTTCGCTTACGAATACGATGGCATTCTCAATATTTTAATTGATAAACAAATGCTTATATAACTATTAAAAAAAAAAAAAAAAAAAAAAAAAATCTATTAAATCGCAAGTTACTCGAATTGTCGCGTCATAGTATTCCAGGAAATCTAAATTTTACACACGCACATTTTATATTGGCGACGATGTGGCGTAATGACATTTATTAAACATTCATAAGTGTAACCTTTAAGTAAACAGTGCAAATCTTTATTACACATGCCTGGTGAAACACCTGTCGTGAAAAGTACGTCATTTTGACGTAGAACGCAATTTGAAAATTGATATTATGAGTAGAAAGTCTGAAGGTGAAACGTACTTAATTTTACCGTGTTTTTATTAACTCTCTTTCTTGTTTGTCCAGTACAAATCTTGCAATCGATTTTTAATTAACTTCTCGACTAGCTAGATATTTGAAACTTTTAGAATAGTTCAGAACATGATGACAATGTATTCTATTAATACTTTTATCCAATTAATACATGTTTGAAATTTTCTTATAATTGCTCTCTTTATTATGCAATTGATCATTTTCTTTCAAATTGATGGGATAATTCATAAAAAAATAAATATTAAAGCACAACAAACCCTTCGTATCGCTCATTCTTGAAGATTTTACACTTGCAGCACAGTTACAAATTAAACACGCCCCATAACTTATCTCCGTAACAATTTTAAGGAACGTATTCTTCAAAGCGCAGTAATAAAATAGAAATTTGATTTGAAATGTTTTATTTTTTCTAATTATTAAAAGGCAATTTCTAGTTCTTGTTTTAAAATTACTATAATTCATGAGGCTCAAACAGAAATGTTTAAAAATTTATAAGAACAGCGTGAATTTTTGGTAAAGTAATGATGATTTTCCTCAAACGAAAGTGCATCGGAACTTGGAATATATTTAATTTACTTATATCGAAGGAGCAATTAATTATTTATCCATCAAAAATTAATTAAGATTGTTTACTAATTCCATTATTCGTTATCTTTTGAAGTTTCTTTCCAAATTCAGGGAAGTAATATCTTTTCCTTAAGTGCAGGAACGTTCGCCGGATATAAAAATCAGCCGCTTAATAAAATCACTTTGGCTCAGAACGAATGTGATTTTAATAAGCGGCGGGAACTGTATATCTACTTTTTTTCTCTTTCTAAGGCACAATTTCTTTTACGTTGCACCTGTATACTTTTTTCCCCCATTCTCATGACACACACGTAACTGAAAATGTTTTCCTCAATGAAGCGTGTGTTGTTTTTCCCTCAAAATGAGGATAACTTGTCAAAACGTAACACCGGTTACTTAACCTGCGATTGAGCAGTTGTGTTGGAGGAAGTTTAACATGATATCTGTCACGATTTTGTGAACTAGACCTGTTCAGTGCATTGGTTTTAACCTTCAAATTAAGAAGAGGAAAATAAATAAATAAAAATAAGGGCAATCGAAAATTTTTTTTGAAATATTTACATTTTTGTAATTTTTAAACATGAGGCTCTTCCATCTTTTCAGCTTATTTTACAGCGCTTATTTTTAAATTATTAAAATTATTTTGGTTAAAAATTAAAACGAGTAAATGCCTGTGTTTTGTGCCACAGACTTAATTGTTTCAATATACAATATTGCGTCATCTCCAGGCCGTATGGAAAATAAGTAAATATAATAAAAATATTATTGGTTTCTTCAGGAATAAGGGGTAACGTGTTTTGACCCCCCCCCCCCGTTTTAAGCTTATTTTTTCTTTTTCTATCCACACTCTCCCCCCCCCCCCCTCCTTTTTTTTTTTTTTTTCTTCCTTTTTTAAATATTTTTTTTTTTTTTTTCAAAAGCTTGAATATATAAAAAAGCAATATTTTATAAAGTTTTCATTTAAAAAAAAAAAATAAAATAAATAAAGTGGAAAATTCAGCTGGTGTTCCAGTTTCCGAAGGCCCTTCATAAAAGCGGTGGACAAACTAATGCACCAATCTTATTGAAATTTTGCATACTTCCTCAAAATAGAATTTACTAGTGCTTTAACTAAGGATCTTAACATAATTTGAAAAACTGGATTTTTGGAAGAATTGTATTCAAAAACAGTACAATTTTTGGTACATTTTACCCACAACCTCGTAAAATTAGTTTTAATCGAAAAAAAAAAAAAAAAAAAAAAAAAAAAAATCTTCCTTCAAGCAACAGTCACTTCTATTTTCAACAAACATGCAAAATTTCAATAAGATCTGTGCGTTAGTTTTTGAGAAATCATGTTCACCGTTTTTCCGAAAGAGCTCCACCTACCGCCAGAATTTTCCAAAAATTTTTTAATGTATAATTATTGATCTTAATTTTTTTTTTTTTTTTTTTTGGTTTTCTTTCTTTTTTTATTATCATTTACACACGTTTTGAGATATCCTAAATAATTTTCAAAGAAAGGAAGAAAATCTGTCATTAACCCCTTAACGCGCGCTGTCCTCGCTGCGAAGATGCAAAATTTAAGATCCAGCTGCCAAAATTTATCCCGGAAATTTTTTAGAAAAAATTTACGTTTATAACATATCAGAAAAGGCCGGTTTTTTAAACCTTAAAATTTAAAATTTCTTTTAGTTTAATTTAGTTCATGAATTCCGGTGGCAGTATAATTTAAATGATCCGAGTTGTCTTGCGCCGCAAAGGGTTATATTGGGGATGCTGCTCACGGAGAAATAAAATGATGCACGGAAATTAGCAAAGGTTTTATATAAGGCGTTTTATAGTGAATGGAACAGAAAAAATAGCATAGTACAAATTCTGTTCTTGATTTATTTAGATGAAACAAATTAATTCTGAAATTACAGTTGTACAAGTTTTATCTGGCAACCGCGGAAAATCTTCCAGTTACGAAATTGCAGCCAGCGGTTAGATTGTAATATAAAATGGTGCTAATTACATTTTGGCATATATCTTCCTGTCAGCGACGTTGCTATGTTGAAATTTCGAACCTTTATGGGATGGCTATATCTTAGCATCTGCAGTGTATAAGTATGCCGAATTTAATATACGATTATTCTGAGAAACTAGGTTGACGCAGATTTGTTGCATATCAACCGACAAGGTGGCACTACGATGCTGCGTGAGTAGTTGTTAAATGAGTTATAGTGGGAAAGTGCTGTATAAAATTGATATGGAAAAGACAGCTGTGATGTCGATTATCACATTCTGAAAAATATATTATCATTAAAAAAAAAGGTAACGAACTTATTTTTATGACCTCTAAATTGCAACTTAAATTCACATACAACATGTTCTTTAAATTTTTACATCCTCCCTCTTCCCACATATGTATCTTTTGATAACAGCAACTCTTTCGAAACCTTTGATCATGTATTATTCGTTCTTTAACCTAATGTAGATCTACAGGTAGCATGTTATGACTTTTTCTAATTCGGTTTCTTTTTATCTTGCAAATAAAGTTTTGTCACCATGAGTGCCTTTCTTGTCTTATAACATGGTAAGTTAATTTTGCTTAAAAGTTCCGGGTTCTCATGACGAATGTTGGCGTTTAGTGAAGACCGTTTGAATTATAATTATGTGGTAACATTTTCAAAAATTGTATGTGTTTATATGTAACATAATTACAACCATTTTTTCTCTACTATTTTGAATTTGGCTTCGATTAGAACTTTGGCAAAGTTAATGAAGAAATCGAAGCGTCACTTCATCACCATGACTTGACGGGTGAAGTCGACGTTTTGGGCTCCCACTCCAAGTTATTCAATTACCCCAATTCTACCTACCATTATATAATAAAATGTTTATCTGGTCACCTATAGTGATGTTAAATAAGTCAACAATTCGTATGTAATAAAATTCATCATAGTATCTACAAGAAAATGCCTGTTTATTTGGATTAACGAGCACTGTGTTATTGACTGGACACTTCGCAAGAATTACAAAGCTGTTTTTCAAATTTAACTTGAAATGACCAAGGCCCCCCCCCCTCCTCCCCTTCCCCAGTGTACAAAATCTTCTTCACAACAGCTGTTTTCAAAATCTATGGTGACTTAATTTGGGTGCATATTGGTCGAAAAGTGGTATATAAAAGCATAAAACTTTATTTGTAAGAAAAAAAAGTTTTCAGAAATATGCTGCTGCTCCCATATAGTGCTTAGTATCGTATTTAAGGCACTTACTTTGCTAGAATTAATAATACGGTCTAGTGCTGGCATTCACACTAGGCTAATTTGGCAGGGTGCTCCACTCGGCGGCTCTTTTAGTACCCGGCGGTCCTTTTAAAAACATTCTTGTACCAAGTGGCGTTTTCTAACATTTTAAATGTTCAGAGGCCTTTAGATACTTTTCTTCCTAATATGTAACCTTCTAGCAATAGGTTTACAGCGTTCATGGAAGAACAAATGCATATAGCCTACATATATACACGTAAAATTAGTAATTCACTTTTGTCACGTATTCAAAAATCACAAAATGGAAGACCATTAAATTATGCAAATAATGCCCTTTTTGAAAATAGGTTGCCCTTTTTAGCGAATTAGACCGGCGACCCTTTTATTTAAGAGTCAGCACTATATTTAAATTAGTTTGATTAAAAATTGAAACGAGTAAATAACTTGTCTTCTGCATCGCAAGCTTCTTTATTTCAATATAAGATTTTGCGCCGTTTCCAAGCAAATTTCTTTATATTACTTCCTTTAGAATGACGTTAAAATGAGCAGTTTGCAACAAATTTCAAAAAGAAAAACCCATGCAGTTCTTCCAAGAAAGAAAATATTTAATTTAAAAAAAAAAAAACATTCGACTTTATTTTTTTATTTACACACGTTCTGACATCTCCAGAATAATGTTTTCTTTTTGAAAATCTTTGTCACTAAAGCCTTTTTGGGCGCTGTATCTCACGGGGAAAAAAAATGCACAGAATTCCGTGAAACTTTATATATTTGGTTGGATTGTTAATATAAATTGGTATTAATTTGATATTGGCATATATCGCCCTACATATGTCGTTACTATGCTGAAATTTACACCCATTATAAGATGGCTATATCTCAGCATCTGCAGTATATAAGTGCACCAATTTTAATGTACGATATGACTATTTTAAGAAACGACGTTGGCTCAGATCTGGTGCATATTGTCCGACAGGTGGCGCTACGATGCTACATGAGTGGTTTTAAAGTAAATTATAGTGTGTAAGTGCCGTGTAAATTTGATTTGTAAAAAGTGACTATTTTCAAAATCTATGCTGATTATATCGGGCGAAAAATGGTCGTGCTATGCTGAATCTGTCAATTTGTAGGGAAACACTATTTTAGTTTATATTGTGCACAACAGTTTTTGTTCTCATCGAGATAGTATTACACTTTATTTACAGGAAAAAAAAAATCTTTAAAAATTATTCTTTTTATTCCTAAATTTTTATTGTTCTCCGTATTGTATTTTAGGCCTTTAATTTGCTAAAATTAATAATGCAGTCTAACATAATATGAATGCTATTACAAATACAGTAAATTATTTTAATAAATTTCTTCCCATTAGTAGATATTAAAATAAATAAATAACCGAGGACTAACTAAATAAATATTCGGAAATTTCTGATTGGCGTTTATTCACTACTTTGAGAAAAAAAAAGAAAAAACTATTTTAAGAGTCACCATTGGCTTACATTTTTTATCTGTAATAAACTCTATCTCAGATATTCAGCAAATATATAACGAAAAAATGCTTCTAAATATTCGGTATTTCAGTAGCAAAATTGAATTTTTTATCATCTGGGACTTGGGGATTTCATCGAAAGAAAAAATATTTCCTTTACCATCTATACATGCTATCATTTTATCAGAACTTTTTTTCTGGTGTATAAAATATGTTTTTCTCGAAGGATTTCAGTGCGTTGTCCGTATCGATCAACGTATCTAAGAAAAAATTTTGGTCACAGCACCTTGCTCAATACTAGCTTTTTATCTTTTCTGTTCTGGTCGTTATTATTTTTTCTCCAATAATAGTAAATCCTTTTCAGATAGGATATTTTATAATTTTTCCGGTGTATATCACTTGTTAATAGTTAAATATAACAATGTTATTCAACCGTTAATAGAAATATATGTATTACATATACAGTTATCGCCGCTTAATAAAATCACTGGTTAATAAAATCAGGCGCTTAATCTGATCAAACCGCCAGGACCGGAATCAAATCAATACAAACAACTTTTAAATATGCCGCTTAATAAAATCAGCATCGCTGGTTAATAAACTCAAAAATATCCTCAGCAGACAAAAAATATCATTTGTGAAATTTTTTTTTTTTTTTTTTCAAATAGAAAAAGAAATTAAAGCACAACAAACCCTTCGTATCGCTCATTCTTGAAGATTTTACACTTGCAGCACAGTTACAAATTAAACACGCCCCATAACTTATCTCCGTAACAATTTTAAGGAACGTATTCTTCAAAGCGCAGTAATAAAATAGAAATTTGATTTGAAATGTTTTATTTTTTCTAATTATTACAAGGCAATTTCTAGTTCTTATTTTGAAATTACTATCATTCATGAGGTTCAAGCGAAAAGATTTTAAATTTAAAAGAAAAGCGTGAACTTTTGAAAGTAATGATGAATTTCCTCTAACAAAAGTGCACGGGAACTTAGAATGCATTTACTTATATTGAAGAAATAAATAATCCTATGGGGTTTTTGTTGCTTCCTTTTATAAAGATATCTATTCTCAGTGAAATTTGAAGTGTTTCGTATTTTGTTTTTTGAATATTACTCTTTGAATATGCAGCCTTTTAGCTTAGTGATTTTTTTTTTTTTTTTTTTTTTTTTTTTTTTTTATTAAATATTTTATTTGATTAGTAAATTTAGGACTATAACTTTCGATCGCTAAACAAAATATTTAAATTTACTTTTACGAAAATTTTCTCACTAAGCTAATAGGCGAGATATTCAAAGAGTAATATATATATATATATATATAAAGGAAAAAGAAAAAAAAAAAAAAAAAGAGTCAAAAAACTTTTTTTTTTTTTTCTAAATCTTATATTTTTATACAGCGCGCCCACCAGCGGCCGAGCGGTTCTGTGCTCAAAGCTGGTAGATGGAAAGTGCCGCGTTCGATCCCAGGTTGCGCTCATCGACTTAGCTGTTCGGAGTTTTCCATGGTTTTCTGCGAAACTTGCATAAATACTGGTTAGGATTCCTTAGAAACTCAACTGTTAGAAGAAGCTTGTACGAAAACTTGTAGTGGAAAGGCATCAAACCTTGAAGACAAACTGTGGATGGGAACATGAAACTTATATACGTGTTTTAAAGTGTTTTATTTATTAATTTAAAATGTTACACGTGTTTTTTAAAAGTCTATATGAGATATATTTTTTTTTTACTTAAACGTTTTGTTCAAATGAACTGAAAGTTAGTACGTATATTGCAGGTGACCACAGCCCGAATCCTATTGATTTTGGTGAATTTAGCACTTATAGTTTATTTTTACAGGGACACAAAGAAAAATTCTTTATCATTATGGCATTTGGGCCCACTTTCTTTAAAGTGCAATAGCGTCTGAACGCCGCCTTAGATTGAGTTGAAAACTTATAATACATACATGTTATAGGTGACAGTCGCACAAATTTTTATGA
This sequence comes from Salticus scenicus, assembly GCA_963930645.1. Classification (NCBI taxonomy): domain Eukaryota; kingdom Metazoa; phylum Arthropoda; class Arachnida; order Araneae; family Salticidae; genus Salticus; species Salticus scenicus. Next base: position 172,216,365 of record OZ005660.1, on the reverse strand, counting down.
ATTTAGCACTTATAGTTTTTTTTACAGGAACACAAATAAAAATTCTTTATCATTATGGCCTATGGGCCCAAAAGTTTTAAATTGCGATAGCGTCTAAACGCCTTATTCGAATGAGTTAAAAATTTACACACATATTATTGGTCACCAGCGCACGAACTTTATAGATTTCGATGAATCTAGCACGTATAGAATTTTACAGGGACATAACGAAAAATTCTTTATCATTTATGATCTGTGGGCTGAAATTATTTGAAGTACTATAACATAAAATTAAACAACAAACTATATGGAGAAAAATACTCAAGCACTCTATTATAATTTTCTCTTTTGTTTATTTAACGGCTTCTCTTACTTTATTTATAAAAACGTTAATAACTTAATGTTCAGAAAGTCGAGTGGAGTCACTCCAGATTTTTTATATTTTTAATTCAAAAGTTAAAAATGACTTTTAAAACTTTCTGTGAATTTCAATGCAGTTGAACAGTAAATATATATATATATATTACTTTTCAGGCTTTGATTTTATGTATAAATTTATGTTGAGTGTATGCTTAGTTTTGTGCGATATGAATTTTTTTTAGAAACATTAAATCGAAATATTTGACAAGGCACTTTTAAAATAGATAAAATTTTTTCGAAGTTTCTCCCTTCTCTTCAAAAAATTCTATAAGCTGCCAATCAGGAAAAGGAGAAGAAATTGTTGCATTGAAAAATAAATTGTTAAATTTAAAATATGTTTCATTTTTGTAGAATTTTTAAAAATATATTTGAAATTTATTTCCTTTAAATATATATTTTTCTTTAAATATTTATTTTTAATGGGATTCCATAATTTATATATAGTTTATTTAAATCAACATCGGAAGTTATTGAGTTGATTCACACAAAACATTATTTAAAGGAAAGTGAAATTTAACATGAATAATATTTAGTAACATGGAATATATGAAACGTATAGGTACATTTAAATGATATGAAACATTACCTAAATATTATATTATTGATATACTAGCAAACCCGTTCGAAACTTTCGCACTTTATTTCTTTTCTTATTTACCAAAGTTTGAAATTCATAAATATTATACCAATTTGACAACATAATTAAAATTGTTATTTACCAGAAGCCAAATTATTATTTATTAGAACCAAATTAATATGTGCAATGGAATAGTGAAACCAAAATCATTCAAAGAAAGGTTTCAAAATAAAATTCATGCTTCACGACCCAATTTTCGTACTTCTACAGGCAATACAGTTGTGGTATAGGGCCCCTATGACGTCTTTTAAATTTTTGTCGCCATGATGGTGATGACTTCATTTATTTTAGCATATATAAATATATATATATATTAATCTATTTTGATTATACTTTTTATGATTGCGTTTTTTAGTCAGTATATGATAATAATTCATATTCTGTGTATATTTTTAAAGTATTTCTAGGTTTAAAATGATGCTTGCAAAGATTCTGAAGAAGCAACTTTTAAATAATTATAAGATAAAAAAAGCTTTTTATATACCATGTTTTTTAAATTTTCTGATGAATCATTAATAAAATACGCGAGGATAAAAAATAAAATTTAAGCACGCGGGCTCAGTTCAGTGAAATAATAATAATAGTAAAAAAAAGAAAAAAAAAAAAAAAAAAAAAAATGGTTTTAAAAATAAAATATTACTCCTTTCAAAACAACGTATATCAGCATCGTGACAAAAGCGACGTTATCACTTATCAATGTGTGTAAAATTTTTAAAGTGATAATGACGTCAATTTTTGTCAGATGCATAATTTAGCTTTTTATAAATTTTTAACGTTCACGTTGAATTAAATTCATAGTTAATTAAACAAACTTACAATTAAAAATTAGTTATGGATACTGAATATAAAATTTCCTGTAAGTTAGTAACACTGGTGAAGGCAGAAAAATTCCTCAAATCGAAAACTTTCCTCTTTATGTAGTATATGGAAAAAAGTAATAAGTTAAGAATTTCTTGTAACAAATGTTGACAATTTATAATGAATTCCCTTTATCTAGGTGTGTGGGCGCAGTTACCATTCTTGTTGTAAAATGACCGCAATCTACCTCCTTAGAAATGCGTCGGAGGAAACAAACCGCTATCGGGCATTTCAGCCTGACTGGCGTTACATGTTTCAGATTTACATTCCGTTATGAAATACAGAAAGGGAAAAGTCTCTAAATATCAAGTGTTAAGTGTTTACAATATAGAATAGATAATACACTTTCTACTTGTGTGGTATTACTCTGAGTAATTGTCATTTTACTGGTGGATAGAAGAATGATTTTTTTTTTTTTTTTATTTAATGTCTTTTTGAAAGCTGCAAAACAAGTTATTACAAGCAGTAGTGTACATAAGATTTCTGCAGTTGTTTTGTATTTGATAAAATTATTTCAATAATATAATGCATTCATTTTTTTCTTTTCTTTTCCCCCTCTAAGATTACAATTTATGAAGTAAGTAATTTTAAAAATTATATTTTTAAAAACTAAAGAGCACGCTTTTATTGAAATGTGAACTAATAAATGTTTAGAAAACTATTAAATAGTACTTTTAATTCTTTATATATATAAAAATTTCGTGTCACAATGTTTGTCCGCGATAAACTCTTAAACTAAGGAACCGACTTTAATGAAATTTGGCACACTTTGTGCAGTTTGGTCCAACTTCAGAGATAGGATAGATTTATCGCAATTTATTGTCACAATATTTTTTTCTTCCTTTTAATACATAAGAAAAGGGAGCAACAGAAATGCATCATATACCATAAAAATAATTTAGAATTAAACAAAAACCATTTTTAAAAAATCTCCCCTGACTGGGCTCGAACGTTAGACCTTTAGGTTCGTAGCCCGGAGCTTTACCTCACAGCCACAGCGTTCACGTAGGGAAAGTCTTTTTTTACAATATAGATTTTTTGTTTGCTCCTAGAGCGGTTACAAACATATATACAAACATACATACAGGTGAAGCTAATAAAAGCGTGTTAAAAATGAAATTAGCCAAGAAAATTCTTTTTACGAATATATACTGGGACGGAATGTTCTATAAGTCTGTAGAAATTTAAAAAAAAAAAAAAAAAAAATCCATAAAAGTTGGAGGAATTGATAGAATTAAATGCGGTTTTCAAAAAACTTGTTCTTGCGAAGGGGAATGTTTTTTGGTAAAGTAAAAAAAAAAAAAAAAAAAAAGTTAACATTTTTGTCGATAGAGGGCGCTCTATAGAGTAACAAGAAATTTAGAAATCAAAGCCTTGTTAATTGCAGGGTTTTACGATTAACAGCTCATTTCTTTTTTCCCTGTTATTTTCCCTACTTACTGGTATATAAATTTTAATTTAACCCATTTTCATTGTTGGAATTAAGATGCCATTCGTCATGAAATTTCGCGTCCAATTGTATTATGCTACATGCTGCAGTTAGTTGTCGGTGCTGTAATTCTAGTAAACTGTAATTTGTGGTGATGACTAACCCATATCAAAAGAGTGGTATGCTTGTAATCATTTGCCTCCATCCAAATAATTAAAATTTTCCATAGAAATGGATTTGCTCCGGTACAACGTCCTGTGTCGACGAAAATTTATTTATTTTTTTATTTTTATTTTTCTTTAGAAAAAAAAAAAAAAAAAACAGTCTTTGGGGACTGCCGATAGAAGTGAAAACTAAGTAACTTGTGAATTGTATCGTCGAGCTATTAGATACATACATACACGTGCTTGTACTTTGTGAACTATATATACTCTGCGGAAAAAGTACATACATACATATAGAACTAGAAAGAGACAGATGCCAGTAGCCAGTACACTACTCGTATTAGTATACATTTTATACATATATATGTATATGAGGCATGCCGCGCCGTGCTAGAGAGATATACTCTTTGTATATATATATATATATATATATAATGTATACTAATAACGCACGGAGGTATATCTATGTACATATATACACAGTATACATATAGCTCATGGAAAGCCGTTCGGTGACGATGAAGCGAGTTCCATGATTTTTGTTCACCCAAAAAGTGCTGAACGCGCCTAAAGAAGTTTTCACTTTCAAAAAAAAAAAAAAAAAAAAAAAAAAAAAAAGGCGTTTCACAAGAATAATTAACTTTTTTACAAACCGTGTTCATTTTTACTAATTCCTTCAATCTTTATGAAGTCTAAAAATATCTACGATCTTATTGGACACCCGATATATATATTTTTTCGTCTAATTATGAATTTTTTTTTCAAATTAAAATAATTTTTGCTTGTGGAAAATGTATTGCAATTAATAATTTCTTAATTATTTTTTCCTGAATATTATTTACATAAATAATTTTTAATGGAATTATTTATGTTTACAGATTACAACAAATACACAATTTTCCTCTAATAAAATATCGTTTGCCGATTGAAATAACTTAATAATACCGTTAATTATCCAAAAAAATTCAAACTTCGCCTTTATAATGAAAATTAGAATCAGTAATACACTTCTGCTTGTATATGTAGTATCCTGCATTTGCTATTTTACTGGAGGATAAATGACAGACAATTTTATTTTAACATCCTTTGAAAGTTGAAAAAATAGTTGTCTTGTTGTGTACATACGATTTATAAAATATTTCGTTATCCAGTTCAATCAACATTGTCGTATATAATGCATTGCAAATCTGGTTTTTCTAAATTACATTTTCTGAGGGAAATAATATAAAAATGCCACCAAGCAAATTAATTTATATTTTTAATAATGTTTTTCGTCTAATAAAGAGAATATTTAAAATACAAATAATTTTTGCCTAGAGAAAATGCATTGTAATTTATTGACTTTTTACGGAACATTTTTTAAGTAAATAATCTTTAATGGAATTATTTATGTTTACAAATTACAACAGATACTCAATTTGAGTTTTCTGAGGGAAATAATTTCTTAAATGCCATTAGTTAACTAAGCAAATTAAAGCTAAGCGTTTACTATGAAATGTAGAATAGATAATATACTTATGTGGTATTGCTCAGAGTAATTTTCATTTTAAGGGAGGATAAAGAAATGAAGTTTTTAGTTTCAACTAATTTCATTTTTGTTGTGTGGTAATTCGTTCAATATGCATAATTTAATTTTTAATATCGTCTGGTTAGGGGAAATAATTTAGAAAAACAGTTAATTAGAGTAATTCATGTGTTATACTTCGTGAAATACCTAATTTCGTCTAATTAGGGAAAACAAACAAAACTAAATTATTATTTTTTGCCAAGAAAAATTTATTGCTGATTTCTTAATTATTTTTTCCTGAATATTGTTTATGTAGGGATATAATCTTTAATGCAATTATTTATAATTATAGATTAAAATGGATACTTAGTTTGCCTTTCGGAATTATTGTTTGTTGTAGAAAAATAATTAAAAATGCATTTAGTTAATTCAAACACATTCAAGTAAGTGCGTACAAGGTGAAATGGAATTAGGAGAATGCATGTTTGCTTATGAAATATTATTGTAAGTAATTGTTTTATACTAGCGTTTATAAGAACATAGTTTTCTAAAGAAAAAGTAGTTGACACAAACAATAGTGTACATATAAATATGTATAGATTGAAATGAGTTTGACTTATTCCATTTTGATTATATCGTAATTCACTCAATTTGATTTTTATAAAATATAGTTTGTTGTGAAAATAATTTTAAAATGCAGTTAACTACTTAATTTTTCTCAGTCTTCTTACTGGTATATTTAATTACATCAAATTAAAAAGGCAATTAACATATTACTTATTTTTATATAGAGGGTATTTTTCTTTAAATACTCTTTATATAGAGAAATAATTTTAAATAAAAAATATTTGTTTATAATGTACTACAAAGAACGTTTTTCTTTAGACATTTACATAGAAAAATATATAGTATATTAATGCATATTGTGTTTGATTACAATCACTACTCAGTTTTCTTTTTCTAAAAAAAAAAAAATTAGTGCTATAATTTGTGTTTATAAATTGCAATAAAAATATATTTCGTCAAACTATATTTACTTAGTGAAACAAATTTTGATGCAATTATTTATGTTTATAAATTGCAATGAATACTCAGTTTGCCTTTTCTGAAATATTTGATAAATTCTTGTACAACCGAAAACAAACATTTAATATTTTTTTATGCAACAATTTTTCAATATTTTTCTTGTTTTAATCGATTTTTAAACTTTTATTTATTAGTACGACAGGACTATTTCTTTCAGACAGCGTTTTTGCGTTGTCACTATTCTGTGGTGTTCCACTTCCACTATGCCAGGATGCCTGCCAATATCCAATTTAACCATTTAATTTCTTAAACCATCTTAAAATATTTAGAATTTTTAGTGGTAAATTCATCAACTGTGAAAATTTATTTTAAGTTGTTTGGATTAGTTGATTTTTTTTTTTTTTTTTTTTTTTTTTTATAGCAACTAAGTGAAAAATGCCAGGGCCGGGAATCGAACTTGGGCCATCTGCTTCATGTGTGGATGCTCTTCCACTGAGCCACCCTGGCTGATAACCAGCTCGACATTTCTCCCATAATAACTGTTGGCAAGGTCACCGTATCTGCAAACTCAGATGTAGCGGTTATTATGTGAGAAATGTCGAACTGGTTATCAGCCAAGGATGGCTCTGTGGAAGAACATCCGCACGTTATGCGGAAAGCCCGGATTCGATTCCCGGCTTTTTTTTTTTTTTTTTTTCACTTAGTTGGTATAAAAAATCAACCGTATACTCCAAACTACTTAAAATATCTTAAAATATTTTCTTAAATCCGTAAAAAATTTTACATTTTTAAAAACATACTCTTAAGCTAGAGATTCTTCCTCGATCGCATGTAGGAACTAATTGCCGATCTTGGTATTCGAGACCATCAATATTCATAAATTAATTGGCTTTTGAATATTTAGTTGGCTATGTCTTCAAATATATATTGATGATGGTTTCTGGATATATTCATAATGGCTTTTGCATATTTGTTGGTAATATCTTCCGAATATGTATTGATGGTGGCTTCTGAATATTTGTTGGCGATATCTTCGGAGTACATATTCATGATGGCTTCTTACTATGTGTTGACGATATCTTTCTGAATATATTGATTTTGCTTTTGAATATTTGTTGGTGATAACTTGAGGATATGGAAACAGTATGGTTTCTGAATATTTGTTGTCGAGGCCACTAGGATATGCATAGATTATGGCTTCTAAATATTTGTTGGCTATTTCTTCTGGATATGTTTTGATAATGGCTTCTGGATAGATGGCTACATCTTCTTAATGGTAATGTCTTCTGTATAGTTGGTGAAGGTTTCTATGTATCTATTTAAAAAAAAAAAAAAAAAAAAAAATACAAGATTGTAATACATAAATTAGTCCTGTCGTACTAAATTAAATTCTGTCAAAGACAGTTTTTTTTTTCTTTCTTTTTTTCTGTTAATTAAATAGGAGCACTATTCCGAGGTTTAACTAAGGATGTTCCAGAGGATGCCATATGCAGAAATCACTTTAAATTTCTTATTAAGCACGAGTGTACCTTGCTGCTTAGATGATCAGGGTTGAAAATTTTTTATAGGTGTTACCTCTTAATTCAGGATTCTTGAAAATTTTGCTGTTTCTAAATTTTATGTTAAAATATTTTTTATAGAAGTTTCTCAGTTTGAATGTTTAATTTGCTTTAACTTTCCAAATACCACTTATTATAGGTATAAATAAATACTTTTAAATATAGCTGTATGATTTGCAGGGGTATTTGCGTTCAGGGTTTACCCCTGATTTCAGGATTTTTACTCTAACCCTTCTGTATTTTCATATTTCCTATAAAGTTATTTTTTGCTTTCATTGGTTGTTCATTTGTTATCCAAGTGATATATGAATGAAATGTAAAAGGATTGAGGGCTTCTGGCCTAAATAGTTTGAGCATTATTTGATATTTTGGGTCTTTTCTAATTTGAGGTTCTAATTTTCAGGGTTTTTACCTTTGAGTCACAATCACCCCTGGATTTGTTAATAAACCTTCCCTATGTGCATGCTAGTAGCAGTTTTTAGAGTTTTTTGCATGTTAAGCATGTTTTTGCATGCATCACCCGTGGATGATGCACTCCTGCCTAGTTTTTGCACCTGTTGAGTGGCCGTGCTATTATTTTACTTCTAAACAACCATTGCGAATTTCTCGTAATTTTTAGTATCTGCTTACAGAGTTACTTATTAAATTATTCAAATTTAATCCGGTTATATAGATGTTTCGAACTCCCAAAAACTATTTGAAAATTAAGTATATTACTTTTTCCCATTTTTATTATCAACAGTGTGTCTAATAGTCAACTTTGAAATTAGTTTAACCTTTTGAAAAAAGAAAGAAAAAAAAAAAAAAAAAAGAATGGTAAAGGGTAAAGCGGAATCTTAGATTATACTTTTGTCTTGACGAGAGTGGGGGGGGGGGGGGGGGGAGAGGAGGTACTCTATCCACTACTAATAGTCTCTTTTTCTAAAATATCACGTTAAAAAAATAATTTTTAAATACAATCGCTTACGGAATTTAAATTTAGATAATAATTTAAATACAATCGTTTATAAGAATTTAAATATAGTTATTAATTTAAATACAGTATAGCTTCTCTGACAAATTCATTCTTAATTAATTCTTTTTCTTGAAACGTATTATTGGTTTAAGAAAATTAATATCACTCTGACTGTTAAAGGGACGTCGTCCATTTTAAATGTCCTTGGTATTACCGTTTTAAAAATTAAAAAGTTTTGGGTACACGTATATTAAAATATAACAATTTAAATAATTTCTCGATTTTTTCAATAACTTATACATTCTGTCTTTCTTTTAATTACTCCTGACTTTCTTTTGGTCATATTTAGAACAATATTAGGAAAATCTTCGGATTTTATTTTTATAATATGTAGTGCGCTTAAATTTTGTATATTGAAATTTTGTGAAATTTATCCCCCTCACCTCCTCCAACCAAAAGATAATTAATTAGAGGAGGGGGGTTTTAAATTCGTTAAGAGGAATGCGAAATATTAAAGCAGGGATGTTTAAAACAGGGTTCCCACGGGTCAGGGAGAACAGAGAAAACCTGGAAAAGTCAGAGAATTTGAAATTACTGAAAAAAGTCAGGGAAATATCAGGGACAATTGTAAATATTGCTCGAAAACCTGGAAAAACGATGATATAAACCTGGAAAAGGCTTTTTGAGCATTTAATTTATATCGCAAGTCACGTTACTATGTTGTCTTTTATGTCGCAAACTAGGTGTTGTTTTATAGCGTGAGCCATTTTTTATGTCGTAAACCAAATTTTGTAACTGGAATTTTCTAAAAATAGACCTGGAAAACCTGAAAAAGTCAGGGAATTTTATTTTTGAAATTGAGTGGGAACCCTGTTAAAACTTTGTCGTGAAAAGATTTAAGTTGCACGTGATCCGTCAAATTTTGACGGGTATTAACTAGTTTAAATTGAAAAAGAAAAATTCAAAAATTCAGTTTTTTCTTCCACGATTTCACATTTATAATTCAAATGTATGTTCTGAACATAATTCAGTTTCATTTAATAGATCCACTGACAAGCTAATTTATATGAAATATTTTTATGTTTGAATGGTGAAATTTCATGAGAATTTCAGCTTCCCCAAAACTTGCAATTCGATTTAAAAGTCTAATTTAAGGCGAAAATTTAAAGTGAATACACAGATATACATGGATATTTAAACATAAAAACTTCTTAACCATAAAATAAAGAGCAGCACTACCAGTTTCGAAAAGACGTGGCCTTTCTTCTTCAAGTGAAAAAGACACACATGCTACTTACTACCTTAAAGACGAAAGCAAGGCCGAGTTTTGCTTTTGCCTCCAGCGTAGTAAGTAGCAATTTTCTGAATAAGTAAATGAAAAAAGTAAATTTCCCATTTTGCTTGAAGGAGGGCAAAAATGGTTTTAAAGAAATATATTTAATACTGTTTTATTTTAATGCAAAATTTCTGAATTTTATAACAGTTTCCAACAACATAGCATCGTATTCAGAAACTGAACAAAGGAATATACAGTTGCTACTTTAAAGCTGAATAAACAACCGTGGAAGCACATCTGAAATGTTGTGATTAGTGCAACAAGATTAGCACGATCCTGCAATTTTTCGTTTGCACGGATAATTTTTCGTGATGGGCAAGTCATTGAGAATGATGAAACAGGTGTAGCTGCTCCTGTTAGTCTGGAGTTAAAGATAACATCGTAGATGTTCGACAACTTTTACTAGTAGTTGTTGCCTGTCACTTTGAATAACTTTTGATGAGCTTAACCAGCAATATATCAAGAATCTCCGCTTGGGAACATAAGAGAAGTTTTTATATATTTTAGCCCTTAGCGCTCGGGATATGACTATCAGTAACCATTCGATTTGATGTGGAAACTCAAGAGGTGGCCAACACCATTCGGTTTGGGGCGATACCTCGATCGATAACGGTTATTATTTAAGTTTGGTTTGGGCAATATTGCTTCACTTGCGTAACATTGTTCGTACAAATATGAATATTGCGTATATTCTGAAGAAATAAAATACCATATAAATTACAAAGGAAAAACCCACTGATGGAGTTAGATTTTTAAATGATGATAATCTACATCAGGGGTCGCGAAAGCGTTATGTACTTGATCCGTAAAGGGTTAATAATTTATAAATGCCCTTCTTTGAAGTATAGAGATAGATAAAATGTTAAAATATAAATTTTAAACGTTAAATTGCGTGTGAAATTATTTTATGTTAATGGTAAGAAATTCACCTCATATGCAGAAAGTTCTCTCGAGTTACTGGTTCGTCCGAGCGAAAAAAGTCTCGAATGCAAAGGTATAGATTAAGGCTCCTATATATACGAGCTGGCGCATCAGGCATTTTGTTGCCTTAGGGTTGCCACATGTACCCAGCGCGTTTCTCTGATAAACAAATGACATTTTTTAAAAATCGTCTTACGTTACTTTAGAGTAACTTGTTTTATTATATTTCATAATTTTAGCTAAGCAAACTATGATATGGAAGTTTGTTCAGCGATAAACTGAGTAATCATTCAAGAAGTGAATATAAAGTGTTCACAGACCTTCTATTACTGTGTATTTGGGTTTTGGCGACATTTTGTAAAAGAAACAGAAACCGCCGTAACAACACATCTTACCCCAGTACATCCATAGGATATCCTCAGAATAAAATGGCATCTTGAGAATGTATTGTGAAAAAAAATGTGTTTTTAGGAATTTTATTGTTGCTTATTGCTCATCTTGCCCGGATTAGCTTCAGATCAAGATTTCTTAAAACCATTAGGGAAGCGATAAGGACGCCAAGCGGGAATGCTGTCCTTTTCGGAGGCAAAAAAATGGCGGTGATGCGCCGGCCTATTATTTTATTTAAGGGGCTCTAGTTTAGATTGGAAGGCCCAGTTCATATTAGCCAAAAAATCTGTGTGTGTGTGTGTGTGTGTTAGTTAGACTGCACAACGGAAGTGAAATCTTAAATAGTCATACTCAGGGCAACCAGATTTTTTAAATTGAATTTGAGGACAAATTATCGTGGTGTCCTCGAATTCGGAGGCAAAATAAATAAATAATTTTAAATTGAAAAAAATTTAGTAATTTTTATGTATAAAGTACCTGAAAGCACTTACTGCAGCTCGTTTATTTTACTTTATTATTTTACACTTATTTAACTTTTTTTTTTTTTTCCTTCTTTCAGTTAATATTTCTCAAGAAAATATCTAACATAAAATTACAAAGGGTGTCCGCCGTTATCACTAAACTTTGCACTACATAAACAGTAGCATAAATATAGCTTTCGTGTTATATTGTTGTATTCTGTATATTTGTCTCATAATTTATTGATTTAACTGTTCTACTTTTATTAACTGTGCGAGAGGCAGGTAATGCTACTTTGTCTATATTTAGATGATTTATGCCTTTTAATCTGATGCGATCTCTTACAAAACCAAGTCATTGTAACTATGTAGCAAACGATTTAAAGGTACTCAGCACTTAGCAGTTTTCATTCGCGTGTGTATTAATGTTTCACCTTGAAATGATTTCAAATAATCTTTTATGTATAGTTTTTTTTCCCCCGTAAAGAGCATCTTTTTTTTATCAATGTTTCTGTTCGATTATTTAGAAAACTTTCTTTAAAATGTGTTTCTTGAAGTGCGATTAATGTGTAGATCAGTGTTTTAAATATACGTTCCATGTGTTATCTTCAATGAATGCCGTTTAATCAATTCTGTGACACAATTTTAATTGTTCGAATATTTAGAAAACTTTCTTTAAAGGTGTTTCTTGAAGTGCGATTAATATGTAGATCAGTGTTTTTAAATATACGTTCCATGTGTTATCTTCAGTGAATGCAGTTTAATCAATTCTGTGACACAATTTTAATTGTTTGAATATTTAGAAAACTTTCTTTAGAAGGTGTTTCTTGAAGTGCGATTAATATGTAGATCAGTGTTTATAAGTATACGTTCCATGTGTTATCTTCAGTGAATGCCGTTTAATCAATTCTGTGACACAATTTTAATTGTTCGAATATTTAGAAAACTTTCTTTAAAAGGTGTTTCTTGAAGTGCGATTAATATGTAGATCAGTGTTTTTAAATATACGTTCCATGTGTTATCTTCAGTGAATGCCGTTTAATCAATTCTGTGACACAATTTTAACCCGCCAGTGCACGGGTTGGGTCTGTGAGACCCATTTTATTTACTTGAATGCAATGTAAGAGAAACATTTTATACATTCTGTGAAAAAAAAAAAAAAAAAAAAATTATAATAAACGTAAAATTTTACACTTCGTATTTTTATTATGTGACTTTATTTTGTGGGTGTTATATTGTGTAACCATTTAAATACTGGAAGAAAATTGTGTCTTATTATCAAAAGGACATACTGCATTGGGTATGTGAGACCCGACCCGTTCATTTACGGAAGTTTTCCCCACTCGTGTACTCGCGGGTTAACTGCGGTGCTAGTTCAAGGTTATAGAAGATAGTGTGCCCAGTACTGGGTACTCGGCCAAATTTTGATTAGATGTTCGGCCGATATCGAATAACTGTAAAAATTTCATTATTTTTATCTATGATTAAAAACGGATAAAATAATATGTAGTTAATCTTATGTATAGGTTTCTATTCTTTCTTTCTTTTTATTTTCTCCCCCCCCCTCCCCCTATAGAGAATACCCTTTACTATCAATATTTGTGTTTGATTATTTAGAAAACACTCTTTATTAAAAAAAAAAAGTTTCTTGATGTTTAAATATGTGTTACACTGTTATCTTAAATATAAATGAATACCGTTTAATCATTTCTGTGACACAGTTTTAGTTATTAAACCGCGATGCTAGTTGAATATGATTAATAAAGCAGCTTGGCTAGTTTTAAAGGTTATACATTGTTTTAAACAGTAAAAACATGTTTTTAAAAAATTAAAAACATATATATTAGCTTCAAATTGCTTTTGATGTGTACCAAAAGCATATGTTGTTAAAAAGTTATAGTTCTAAACATACATACAGAATTAAAAGAAATGCGAGAGAAAAAAAAAAGTTCCACAAATTATAAGTAAAATTTTCTAACTAGCTAAATTTGACAAGCTCTGGGGGAAAAAAGGAGGCGGTGATGAAAGAATACAATAATTGCACAAGCAAATGAGATGCCAGTACTATTTACGATTTTTTCTTTTCTTTTCCATTAAATTTCAAGATTTTATTTATTTATGAAAGATTTTTCTGGAATGAAAATAAGAAAAATCCTTAAAAAGTATTAGACAGCAGTGGTATCCCATATGCCAGTACAATTGTCGGAATTTTTTTTTTAGTAAGAGTAGTTATTAAAGTTACAAGTTAATATTAACCATAATACAGTGAAACCTCTCAAGTTGGACACCCCTATAAGTTGGACACCCCTCTAAGTTGGATGCTTTTTCTCGGAACGGAATGTATCCATTAACATTATGTCTAACCCCTATAAGTTGGACACCTCTCTAAGTTGGACACTTTTTCTTGGAACCGTAGATGTCCAACTTAGAGAGGTTTTACTGTATTAATATATTAACTATTTTAATATATAATATTAGTTTATATAATATTAACTATTCTTAATTATCTACTTTGTGCTAACTCAAATCACGAAGCTAATTTTAAAATACACGAATTCTGAAAAAGGGAATATTAGCACAGATTAAATGCCAAGGAATAAATTTAATTATTCTCGTAGTAATTATCGTCACTAGAATATATACATTCATGTGTTTTGTATAAAATTTTGACTTTTAACCTATTAGGCGCCAAAGCTCCCACTGCGGGACCGCTTTTTTAAGAATCTTTTTCTCTGCAAGTAATTAAGGTATATTTATTTTTTATATCAAATATTCATACTTGCCAACCACCTCATTAATAACCGTACAATTGTTAACGCCTCCTTTTCTCACACCACTATAGTTTTAGAGTAATTCTCTCCAAATGTTGTTACGATTAAATAAGACTAAAATGACTCTAAAAAATTATTGGTGTGAAAAAAAAGGCGGGTACTAAAAGTTGTACGGTTCATAATGAGATGGTTGGCAAGTATGAATATTGAAGCCCCTAGCTTCATTACAAACTTTTTGAAAAAATTACCAATGTAACTTCTATTTTTTTTTCCCAAACAAAGATGTTTGTTTTTCTGCAAAACATCAGGAAAAAAAAAAAAAAAAAAATCAGCAAAAATAACGGATTTGAGTGCAGGGTTTTGAAACAATGGATGTGAAATAAACAGTTCTTCTCTTAAATTATAACAAACAGGGATCAAGAAAACTAATTTAAAAGGATTTTTGTAGTTTTACAACATATGTTCTATCCCAATTAGGTGTCAAATCTCTCATTTTTGAAACACATATCTTCCAACAATATATACATATATTTAATTATTTAAACTACATATGATTAGAGATGCACATTATAACCCTTTAATGTTCACTACTTAATTTATTTAAAAAATTACTAAACTAATTTAAAAAATTAGCATTGTTCCTTTTCGAGAATTTTTGGTTTGAAACATCTATAAGTTAACATTATTAAATTCAAATAATATTTAATTAAGTAAATAAAACACTTTGTAAGTAAACATTATCGACTACAAAAACTCGTAAAAGTTGTTTCAGGTGAAAATAATAACCCAGCTCTTCATTAAATAATAAAAACTAAACATGAGTGCATCATCAAACCAGCAATTCGCACCCGCGCACACTAAGAAACGTCAAGTGACTTATGCATTTAGCTTCCTTTGAAGCATTATTTGTTAAATTTTGGAATAGTGCTGCTATCTACGGAATAGTGCTGTTATCTACGGAACAGAAAAAGAACAAAAGTTTAAAATTTGATTAAAACAAGGGAGAAATAATACAAAATCTGCTGCATAAAAATTGTTAAATTATGTCAAATGTTTGGTTTCACTGCGAAACCAATGATCGTTAAAGGGTTAAAACCCAAAATATACGAAAATTCAAAAATTTTCAGCGTGATTGAATAATATAGCGGCGTTTAATGGTTAAAGTAATCTTCTTTTTTCCGTAAGAAATTATAATTTTTACAGTCGAACCTCGTTAACGTGAATTACTTTTAACATGAACTGTTTCCATAATCCCTGTCAAAATAAAGAATAATTTAGTTAAATGAAGATCAGTTACTGATAGCATGAACTACTAATAACATGAACAATTTTTTTTTTTTTTTTAATTTCCCTTGAGATTTACGTTAACGAGGATCGACTGTATATTCAAGAATTACCAATAAATAATTGAGGAAATAAAATGCTATAAATGAAATATACATTCTAAACATTCTTATTGGACGTATGTTTTTTATTAATTCTCTAAACTTTTGTTCTGATTCAGCATTTTTTTTTTTTTTTTTTTTTAACACTTGTTGCCAAAACACTTTTTAAAAAGGCGTTTCTAATAATACAGAATGTTCCTGACGTAGACACGCAATCAAGGATATTTTTCTTTTATCGGTTTTAGCCCTCATTCTTGGACTACATTCCGTGGAATGTATTTTTTGTGGTTTTAGAGATTTTTTTTCCGTAATATCCCGAGATTTCCAATTCCGCCTGTGCCTTCTTTTTGGAGATAAAAATCTTCTCCGGCCTTATTGTATATCGATTTTGAAATCTACGGAAATTCCAAAAGAAAGAATCTCTTTTCCACTTCTAAAGTTGATTTTATTCCGTATTGAAACTTTTTTTTTTTTTTTTTTTTTTTTTTTTGATAATTTAGAATGCTGAAAAGAGAAATTATTCCAGTTGGTTAAAACTGCATGAAAAAATATTATATTTTGTAATGTTTCTATTTTAGAAGTTATCTTTTTTTTTTTTTTTTTTTTTTTTTAATGATTTGGCGTAGCTTCTACCATTTTACAGTTTAACATTTTATGAGGTGTTTTGTGTTTGATGACAGTTCACCCCTTAACGTGTGCTGTTCTCGCTGCGAGGACGCAAAATTTAAGATCCAGCTGCAAAAATTCACCCCTGAAAAATTTTAGCAAAAATTTACTTTTATAACATAGCAGAAAAAGCCGGTTATTTTAACCTTAAAATTTAAAATCTCTTTTAGTTTAATTTAGTTCATGAATTACGGTGACAGTATAATTTACATGATCCGAATTGTCTTGCGCCGCAAAGGGTTAAAAAAATTCTTTCCTAAAACTACATATTACTAATTTATGAAAGATATTTAAAGGGACTTTTTTATAACGAAAAAATATATAATTATTAACATATAACAGTTCATTCATTAAACAGTGACGTTTACATATCGTAAAAAATTGCACAGGACCATAAAATTGAGATTAAAAAGTAAAATAGATTGAAAAAAAAGTGTTGGCGATATGCACCCAAATTGAATTAGCGTAGTTTTTCGTAATATCCATAACATTTATTAAGTTTGGCGCACTTGTAGTCTCTATAAGATGAAATGAAATATAGCCATCCAGTAAATGGAGAGAAATGCAGTATAGCAACTCCACCTGTTAGGCGATATATGCTAGAATGTAATAGCTCTAATATATCGCACCCCGACTTCCGACAATAAAAATGACACAACTAAAATAAAAATAATATTATAGTTTTAAAAAATTAAAGAACACGCTTTTATGGAAATGTGAACTGAAAAGCACAAAATATCTATCTTAGTATTAAAATGCAGGGTAAGAGAAAATCGTGTGAGTGACACACCATGATATTTACATACATTTAAAGCTTTAATTAAAATAATTTAGAATTAAACAAAAACCATTTTTAAAAAATCTCCCCTGACTGGGATCGAACGCTAGACCTTTAGGTTCGTAGCGCGGAGCTATACCTCACAACCACAGCGTTCACGTAGGGAATGTCTTTTTTTATAATATAGATTTTTTGTTTGCTCCCAGAGCGGTTACAAGCATACATTATACATACAAACATATATACAGGTGAAGCTAATAAAATCGTGTTAAAAAGCAGTATTTGAGAAAAATTAGCTTGGAGAAAATGATAAGTATTGACTAACGTTGACATAAAACTAACAACTCAGATGGATAATTTTTGATATGACGTATTTTGTGAATATCCGGCACTTCGTGCCTATTTTTCAATGACATAAACTTATTTATTTATTCATTTATTTAATTTTTGTATTACTTTAATTCCTGGGGTGCGGTAAGTTAATATCGTTTTAAATATGTTATGTAATTCTTTGTATTTGTGAGATAGAGCGGCAACAAAATTTTTAGTAACACAAACACAAGCATACTTACATCTACAGTAACCGCCGCTTAATAAATTCACCGATTAATAAAATCAGCTGCTTAATCAGATCAAGTTGCCAGAACCAGAATCAAATCAATGCAAAACCACCGCTTAATAAAATCAGCATCGCCGGTTAATAAACTCAAAAAAAAAAAAAAAAAAAAAATCTTCTCAGCTGCAAAAATGTCATTTATACCTGCTGAACAAATTTTTATTTACACTGTGGTTTTTTATTTTTGAAATAAAATATAGCAATCCCTCGTTATCTCTCTTTGTCGAAAATTTTACATTACAACATTAATTTTTACTTTTACAGAAATTAAACACGTTCCATCAGTTGTCTTTGTAATAATTTCAAGGAATGTATTCTTCAAGGCACATTAAAAAGTTACAAATTTAATTTGATTCGCAAGTGATTTATATATATATATATAAATAATGTTTAATTAAAAGACAATTTTTGGTTCTTATTCTGAAAAAATTAAGAAGCAAGAAGCATAAACAGAAATATTTTAAATTAAAAAGAAAAGCGTGAACTTTAGCAAAGTATTGATGATTTTCCTCAAAGGAAACTTAGGATGTGTTTAATTCACTTATTTTCAAGGAACAATCAAATAATTATCTGTTAAAAATTAATATTGTTTATCAGTTCCATTATTTGGTACCTTTTGAAATTTTTTTCCAAATTAAAGTGAATATTATCGTTTTCTTGAGTGCAGGAGCGTTCACCGGATATAAAAATCAGCCGCTTTATAAAATCAATTTTGGTCAGAACGAATGTGATTTTAATAAGCGGCGGATACTGTATATATATTTTTGACAATATCATTAAATCCTGTTCAGGGCATCTCAAAATGTAAATTAATTGAAAACCAAGAGTCGAACATTTTCAGGTATCCAGTAGTTTCTTCTTATTCTTCATACATACACAAGACAGCGATGAATGAAAAAATCTGGAGTGACTCCACTTGACTTTCCGAGCATTGAGTAATTAACAGTTTTGTAGATAAATTAAGAAAGAGGAGTTGTTAAACAAACAAAAGAGAGAAAACCGTAATAGAGTGTTTGAGTATTTTTCTCCATATATTACACGATGTTTTATTGAACGCTACTGAACTTTGAGCCCATAGATCAATAACGATAAAGAATTTTTCGTTGTGTCCCTGTAAAAACCTATAAATGCTAGATTCACCAAAATGCTTATAGTTAGTGCAACAGTGATTTATAATATTCATATAAATTTTCAGCTCAATTGAATAAGGCGTTTAGATGCTACCGCACTTTTAAAAATTTGGTCCCGTAGGCCATAATGATAAAGAATTTTTCTTTGTGTCCCTGTAAAAAAACTACAAATGTTAGATTCACCAAAATCAATAGGGTTCGTACTATGGTGACTTACAATATACGTATCAACTTTCAGCTTATTCGAACAAAGCGTTTAGACGCTAGCGTGTTCACTCACACACATACACACACACACATACATCATCGTGAAAATAGTGGAAACGGACTCAGGGGACCTCGAAACGTATAGAAACATCAGAATCTCAAATTCGGATTTTTGACATGATTACAATACTTTCTTCACTATAGTGTTCGGAAAGTAAAAATTATCATATCAAAGTAGTGACATTTTGAAGCCTTTTTTTTTTTTTTTTTTTTCCAGTTTAATATTCATTTAGTTTTTGAGTATTTTTTAACATTTGCGTTTAATAACCTTTTTCCCCCGATTAGAATAACCCTATTCACAAAGCTACCACTGCACGTCAAAACATTAAGTAATAGTCTTTTTTACCTTTCCATTGTTCTGACGTCGTCTTTTCCAGGAAATTGGTTTTATCAAATTTTATTTATTTCTAATGAAATTTCATTCAGAATTCGACAGTATTCTTCATTAGAGGAAGAAAACGATGACTACATTGTCCTTGAACCCCTTTTTGTCCTGTCCTTTCCGCATAAAAAGTAGAAGAAAAAAACTCCAAACAATTCGAGTATAAAAATATAAAAACACGCGGATGTATCAAATTCAAGATTAGAAAACAAAGATGGCGTCTGTTTTTTTTTTTTTTTTCCTTCTTCTCTGCGTCATAAGAAACCCTTCCTTGAATTTTTATTTTATTTTTATTTATTTTTTTTTTTTTTGTCGTCTGCTACAATCAGTGTTGCCATTAGCACTTAGAATTATCTCGGTCGAGAATTGAAAGAGTCGCACAGTTACTAAATGTTGGCGATATCTCAAGATGGAGTGTGGAAACACTGGATTTATGTTCTTTCATTAATAATAAGTTTTGGTGTGTTGTCTAGAATAGTGTGTTAAAATACAAGTACTAAAAAAAAAGGAATTTTTTTCCAAGTGGTTTTTGAAATTTATCATTAATTTTAACGTTGTTACTATATTAATGAGATTTAGATTGTAAATTAAGTGCTTTGTTTATAATCATTTGCTGCATAAGAAATTTCTAACGTTAAAGCTCTAAACTCAGCATTCTATATGCTTAAGGGCCCGCTTCACTCACCGTCGCCGGAAGCCGAAGCTAATGTAGCAGCTATGTAGCCGAAGCAATGGGAAATTTTCTTTACAAATATCTTATTAACTAATACATATTTTTAAATTCTGTTTTCAAATTCTGAAAATTCCCAACAGTTAAATTGGCGGACCTTTTTTTT
Source organism: Salticus scenicus (assembly GCA_963930645.1). Taxonomy (NCBI): domain Eukaryota; kingdom Metazoa; phylum Arthropoda; class Arachnida; order Araneae; family Salticidae; genus Salticus; species Salticus scenicus. The sequence continues at coordinate 172,195,895 of OZ005660.1, read as the reverse complement.
AAAAAAAGTATGTTTTTAATTTTTTATATTTTATTTTGAAGCTGCAAAATACGAATTTTCAATATGTGAAATTTTTCATTTTGCAATTTCAAAATAAAATATTAAAAATTAAAAAAATCCATTTTTAAAAAACGTCCGCATATTTTACAGTTGGAAATTTTCAGAATGTGAAAACAGAATTTAACTAGTATGTTGTGGCAACCACAAGACTTTCATCTATATTTTCCTATACATATTCAATCAGTAACAATATTAAAAAAAAAAAAAAATTACGATTTTTTTTTTTTCTAATTTTTTTTTTTTTTTTGTTTTGTTAAAAGTAATACATATTCAATCAGTAACAATATTTAAAAGAAAAAAAAAATTACTTTTTTTTTTGTTGTTGTTAAAAGTAAAAAAATCGATAACTTTGTTTTAAATTATCACATATTTATAGTTCAACCATTCATTTAAAAGGTATTGACGAGATCTTTCGAAAAATACCCATCTTGAAAAGTTACAGCCCCCCCCCCGGGGTATACATCCCTCCCAGGGGAAGAAGCGATGCCCCCACATGCACAGAAATTCTTTCCTAGTTAACTATTACTATTATCAATAACTCATATTAATTTTACAATCGCAGGTTAAAAATAACTCTCATTATGTACAATTATACGAAATTTTGTCCTATACTGCCATGTTAAAAATTTAGAAAACATGAGATCACAGCGCCACCTGTTGAGCGATTGATCCCCAAATGTAATCAGCACCAGTTTATGTCAGGGGCCAACTAAATAACAGGTTTGGTAAAATTTCGTTAAAAAAATTCGATAACTTTGTTTTAAGTTATCACAGATTTATGGTTCAACCATTCGTTTTAAAGGTATTGACGAGACCTTTCGAAAGATACCCATCTTGAAACTTTGCACCCCGGAGGGGGGGGGGGGAACCGATGCCCCCACATGCACAAAATTTTTTTCCCAGTTAACTATTGCAACGAGACCTTTCGACGAGCCTTTCGACGACCTATCAACGAGACCTTTCGAAAGATACCCATCTTGAAAATTTACTTCCCCGGGGGTGGGGGGTACTTCCCCCCCAGGAGAGGGAACCGATGCCCCCACATGCACAAAATTTTTTTCCTAGTTACCTACTACTATTATCAATAATTCATATTAATTTTACAATCACAAGTTTAAAATAAATCTCATTATGCCCTTTTATACGAGATTTTGTCTTATGCTGCCATGTTAAAAATTTGCATAAAATGCGATCGCAGCGCCACCTGTTGAGCTATTGATCCCCAAACCTAATCAGCACCAGTTCATGTCAGGGTGCAACTAAATACCAAGTTTGGTTAAATTTCATTCATTGGTTCGTGAGATACAGCGTCCACAAAACAATGATACAGACAGACAGACATTTTCTAAAAACTATTAATTCGTGTTCTGGACATCCCAAAACATGTAAATCCATCAAAAAACGGAGGTCGAAAATTTTCACGAATCCAATACTTTCTCTATATTACATATAGAAGAAAGTAAAAATATGTCTTTGTTAATAAGATATTTGTAAAGAAAATTTCCCATAGAATAACATTGGCTCGGGCTTCCGGCGACGGTAAGTGAAGAGGGCCGTTAAGATGTGTCATTTCTACAATTATAGGCTATAGGGCAAACTATGAACCTTATTTTTTTAGTTATTCCAATGTAATTCCTCACAGTCTTGGATATTTTCACGAGAATCTTCTATTTTTATTTTTATTTTTTTAATTACACTAATTTATAAATGTTTCTATTTATTACACTAACTGTATAAAAAAAAAAAAATCTAATTTTAAAAGTCCAAACTTAGCTATGTCATTAATTTGAATCAATTTTACAACAATAATTATGATTAATGATTAAAATATCGTAAACGCTATTTAATTGTTAGTTATTTCAACAATAACAATAATTTCTCGAAATTTTGGACACTTCCATTTAGTTGTGTCAAATTTATATTGAGATTACTTAGTATTTTGTTTGTTATTGTGACTTATTTATATTTGTAACAAACGTTTCGCTTGAAGTTCTGACAACAACAAATCTTTGTATAAGTTCCAAAAATCGCAATAGACAATTTGCACGTTTTCTGATTTTATTCTTATATAATAGAAAATGAAAATGTAAGAAAATAAATACATAAATTTTCTTTATTTGAAATCGAATGACTGAATTATAACAATTTTAACATCTCACTATTTATCGAGAAAACGCAGTATAATATATCGTGACGTCACTCTTTACGACAACAAACGGAAGTAATCGTTGTTTACATTCGATTTCGTGCTTTACTCTGCTTTTTGAATCAGTGAAATAGGTTTTGTATGTTACAATAATGACGAATATTAAAAAATCGTAGTATAAATATTGTATTGTACCATTTTGCACTAATACAACTGCTAATGCTTCTCAAAAGTTATTCTTTAACGTTCCACAGGATCCTATAAAACGAAAACATTGGACAACCGCCCTGAAAAGAAAACAATTGAAAATAATGATAACGGAAAATGGTGATAATGATATTAAATGATTATAAGTTGAAAAAGAAATGCTCAGAAATCACATAAACGATTGATAATTACGAAAGTTAAAACGAATTGCTGCTTACTAACCAGGCTAACAAAATGTAAACATTGAAGCATCATAAAGTGTGACGTCAGGTAGCGTTTTGAAGCACGTGATTTTTGGTTAATTTTAAAGTTACTGTTTAAAGTAATGAGAACTTTTTTGCATTTTTAATACACTTTTTGAAATTTATGGGCCTAAAACTACCAGAAAAATAGGATTTTGTTCAAATACCCCATGTGTGCAAATTCCTCATTATTTTGTTCAGAGTTTGAAGATTTGAATTATTTCTTCACAAAATTTTAAACTGCAATATCTGTGATTTTGCAAGTTCTAAGATATGGGTTTCTTTTATTTACTTTTTTTCTATCTGGACCCAGTTTATCAGTTTCATGCTTATATGGTACATAGAGATAACGATAACAAAGGTCAGATAAAATCTTTTCTTTTTCTTAACTTTTGTCTATTATCTATCGTTGCTTATTTTACCCTATCTGCAATTGTCGGTGTCGAATCTGTAATATATATATATATATATTCTTCTACTTAAAGCGTAAGTGTTCGGATTTGATTTGATATAGAATTGCAAATATAGCTGATTTTAGGTACTTGGCTTCATTTAAAAGAGAGAGAGAGAAAAAAAAGAAAAAGGATTTTGAAATACTTATTATTATTATTATTTACTATTAGTTTCATATTTAACGAAATAGCTGAAATAATTCCCTGCAAACTGCCAAAGCAGGATCTTAAATCCATCAACAAATATTTTGAATATTAAATATTAATAATTTTCAAAATCTGACTAATAAATATATTAAAAAGAATTGATACCTTACATTACTTCGTTTCATGGCAGAAAAGCTTTTTTCGAAGGGGATCCCCCTCTTCAGCAGTGCCGTCTGCACTCCGTGGATGGCAGTCACTGACACCATCCACGGAGTGCAGACGGCACTGCTGAAGAGGGGGATCCCCTTCGAAAAAAACTTTTCTGACATGAAACGAAGTAATGTAAGGTATCAATTCTTTTTAATATATTTATTTAACTTCGTTTAAAGTATAAGTTATCTGACTAATAAGTTTTTCATTATTTAAATTAAATATTTACTAAAATGTACTACTTCATAGGGAAATGTAGTAAAATGGACTGGGAAAAAAAAAAAAAAAACTTTATAGGGTAGGTGCTCCAGTGATTGGCATGCTCCAGTAATTGACATCTATCCCGAAATAATTAATAAATAAGAAAAATAATAAAATCATATATTTTACATAGAAGAATTTTAACACTTTATGTCAAATACTGGAGCATAGGGTGCTAATAACTGGTAAAAAAAATAACTAGCAGTGTCAAACACTGGAACATAGGGGCCAATTACTGATAAAATGAAAAACTGGCAGTGTCAATTACTGGAACATTGAGTGGGTGTCAAATAAAAATTCATAAAAAAAAATAATTGTTATCAAATGTATATATTTAAACATATATGTGGTTCTGAATGTCTTTCATGCCATATGTACTCACTTAATATTTCTAAAAATGTTTTCTGATGACTAGAACATTAAAAACATCAGAGATTGCTCTAAAAGTGTCAATCACTGGTGCACTTATCCTTACTTATGGAAACTGAAATATAACACTGCTCTGCATGGAAATCGGCCCAAATATCATTAATGCAAATTCTTATGCAAAATGACCTCCTGAATTTATATATGACACCCGTTTCGCCCCCATCATCCACTGCTTTATGGGGGCACCCCCTCCCTCTATATTTATCTGTTTGGTAATTTTATGGCTATAAATTTGGTTTGGGAAGGGAGAAACTATTATTTTAACTTTTAAATATTTTCTGAGGGGGTTACAGAGGTAAAAGATTCTAAAACAGGAACATTTGTAGCAAGGGGGAAATTAGGGAGGCGGGGAAATTCGCCACTGAAATTATAAATTACATTTATATTTTATTAATGTATTATTAATATTATATATTATACCTTAATTTTTATTTGTTTTTAAGCGTTAAAATAATCCTTTTCCACCCTTTAAATCTAATTGATGGCCATAAAATTATCTTATAAAATTAGAGGAAGGAGGTGATGTTCCACGAAAAAATGTGTGATTGGAGAAAATGCGGTCATATTAATTTTCAGGGGGCTATTTTACGTAAAAATCAGCAAGAATGTTATCAGGGCTGGAACAATAAATAAATAAATAAATAAAATGTTTTAATAATTTAACAGAAAGTTTATTTTTATGTACAAAAAATAACAAAATTAAAAGCAGATTATCAACATTTCCTACTAGCGGCTTTGGCGTAAAATATTAGTAAAATATAAACATTTGAACCTCCTCCCCCCCCCCCCCCCACTTAAAAAAAAAAAAAAAAAAAAAAAAAAAAAACTTTTTCGATAGTGATTTTTCGATACCGTTTCGATACTGATTATTATTAATTTTCCTTTCTTTTCTTTTTTTCTTCCAAAAAAAAAAAAAAAATAATAATAATAATAATAATAATAAAAAACTGTTTCGGTGAATTTCTGGCAAAAGCAGAATTAAGTTTAGTATGGAGGACTATTAGTTTTTTTTTTTTTTTTTCAAATTATAACATCGCTTTCAAATTATTCAGTTATATTTTCGATAAGTTTTCGATTTCGATAAATGTCCAACTATCGTAAAACTGGTATTGTAAAAATCCGTAGACTGAGACTAATAGTCCTCCGTACTAAAATGGCTTTCTTATTTGCATTTGCTATATTACTTTTACAATTTCTACTATTTTATAGTTCTGACTTTGCACTTTTATTGCTAATTATGGCAGGGAGTTTGTTTTTCAACAATTTTTTCTTTCTTTCTTTCTTTCTTTCTTTTCTTTCTTTTTTTTTTTTAAACCCTTTTGCAATCTTTGTCTTTAAATTTTTTCGTTCACCCCCTCTTTCCTTTATGAAAGCATATGTGTTCGTGCGTACGAACACGTTGCCCCGTTGGGGGAAAGGGTATTAGCTATATTTAAAATATAATAATAATGAAGTAAAAGATGTAAGGAAGCCACTTCTGTCGTTGCTCTTTCATCGCTATTATAGCAGAAAGTTTTCGTCCCAGTGATGCTAGATGGTCGAAAATTATTTCCCCAAACAGGTCTTCAAATTTCCCCAAATGAGGGGTATTTTTCGAAAAAAAAAAAAAAAAAAAAAAAAAAAAAAACAATTTGATTTCTACTAAAAAGGGAAAATAAATTTTTTTTCAAAAACAAAAAAAATATCAAGCAGATTTTTCTATGATTTAAGCTCACATTTTCCCCCAAATGAAGGCAATTTTTGAAAAAAAATCTCCAAATAACAATAAAGCTATTGAAAGTCTCTAGACGTAGGGAAAAAACATTCCGTTGCCAACATTGACAGAAAGTTGAACTCCCCAGATTTGACCACAAAAAAGTCCCCAGAAGCCTCAAAAATCCCCCAAAATGGGGACAAAATCCCCAATCTGGCATCACTGTTTCGTCCTTATTATTATTTTTTAAATCTTCCATAAAAGAAGAGAAAGTGGGGGAAAAAAAAAAAAATCGTCGTCGAATTTTTAATTTCTGCAATCTTTGTCTTTATTTATTGAAAGCATAAGCATAGGCTGCCTGCTCTTCTGCGCAGAGATGAAATCTTCTGCTTTTCGAAAATTTTTAACCGAGTGTTCCTTTTTATAAAAGATTGTGCATTTTATTATAAAATTTTTACATTCCAGTTTGCTTTTGGTGCAAAAAAGGTAATAAATGTTAACTTACACAATATTGATTATAATGATTATCTTTCTCTAGTTTTGTGCGATAATAATATGCCATTAACTATATATCAATTTAAAATACATTTGATTTATATATGTACTGATTATTTAATTACATGATTTATTATAAGAGTACAAATTAATAATCCTTATTACATGTATACGCTTAAGTAAAACCCGTATATTGCGTTTGTTTCTATTTTTCTATTTAAAATATAAGGCACAAAATCTGCTTTTTTGCAATTTCTCCTGCATGTTTTGAGAAAGAGGTTGACAGGTTGTTCGTATTTGGCTCATTACACAATTATAAATATTGCTAATTAGAGGACTTGACTTCATTAAAAAAGAAAAAAGCGTAAAAGAAGTATACAATATAAGGAAGCCATTTCTGTTATTTCTTCGTTCTGTCGTTGCTCTTTTATCGCTGTTATGACAGGAAGCTTTTACTTTTCACCATTTTTTTTTTCTCTCCTTCTATAAAAGGAAAGGAAGAAAGTAAAAAATCGTCAAATTTCTTACCCTGCGATCTTTGTTTGCAACTTTTTACTTTCCTAACACTATAGTGAGGAACGTATTGTAATCATGTCAAAAATCCGAATTTGAGATTTTGATGTTTCTATACGTTTCGAGGTCCCCTGAGTCCGTTTTCACTATTTATACGATGATGTATGTATGTGTGTGTGTATGTGTGTGTGTATGTGTGTGAGTGAACACGCTAGCGTCTAAACGCTTTGTTCGAATAAGCTGAAAGTTGGTACACATATTGTAAGTCACCATAGTACGAACCCTATTGATTTTGGTGAATCTAGCATTTATAGTTTTTTACAGGGACACCAGGAATAATTTTTTATCATTATGGCCTATAGGGCCAAATTTTCAAAAGTGTGATAGCGTCTAACTAAACGCTTTATTAATCTGAGCAAAAAATTTGCACACATGTTATAGGTCACAGCTGCACCAACTGTATAGATTTTGGTGAATTTAGCACTTACAGTTTTTTTTTTTTTTTTTTACAGGGACACAAAGTAAAATTCTTTATCATTATGGCCTATGGGACCAAATTTTTAAAAGTGCGATAGCATCTAAACGCGTTATTCAATTGAGCTGAAAATTTATATGAATATTATAAGTCACTGTTGCACTTGCTATAAGCATTTTGGTGAATCTAGCATTTATAGGTTTTTACAGGGACACAACGAAAAATTCTTTATCATTATGATCTATGGGCTCAAAGTTCAGTAGCGTTAAATAAAACATAGTGTAATATACGGAGGAAAATACTCAAACACTCTATTATGGTTTTCTCTCTTTTGTTTGTTTAACAACTCCTCTTTCTTTACTTTATCTACAAAACTGTTAATTACTCAATGTTCGGAAAGTCGAGTGGAGTCACTCCAGATTTTTTTTCGTTTTTGTTGTCTAATTCCGTTTTAACCAGTTTTTATACCCCGACAGAAAAAAACGCAACTGAAAAAATGGCAAAATTGAGTTTCTGAAAACAAATGCATATTACGAAGCTTATACTTAATTGTTTTTTAAATCTTTGAAACAAAGTTTTAACTCTAAAATAAAAATCTGTCCATTTTTATTATTTTGTTTTTAAAGAATAATCAAAAGCATATGCAAACGATTTTCATGGTTAAAATAACTTGAATGGAATGATCTTGGGATGACTTTCTCCGCATTGCCGAGTTTAAATGTATTTTTATTGTCGTCGTATTTATAAATTGATACATTCCTCCGTTAAAAAACAAAAATGTGTGGTTTTAATTTCATCTTTTTTTCAAAAACCGATCGTCTGCCAAATTACGATTTTAAAAATCCATTTATTCAAGGGCGATGAAATAAATTACGCATTTAATTTAAGTGTATTTTTAATTTATTTTGTTAAACTGAATAGAAAGTTTTTAGCATTGATTAAATTTTAAAACACAGCATTGTAATGTTTAGTTTATCATATTACAGTCGAACCTCGTTAGCGTGAACACTGTTAAAGTGAATTACTTTTAACATGAACAGTTTCCACAATCCCCGTCAAAATGAAGATTAGTTTAGTTATATGAAGATAATATACTGATAACATGAACGAATTTTTTATAGCCCTTGAGATTCATGTCAACGAGTTTCGACTGTATTTCTGATTTAAATTTATTTGACATCTGTATTATAGAAGAAAAACGTATAATCTGGCGTGACCCCCGTAAACGACGGACAATACTTCTCATACCATACTCCACCTAAAACATGTAAAGGGTTTTCCATTAAGAGTGATACAAAAAAAAAAAAAAAAAAAAAAAAAAACATTATTTAGTGAGACACTTTTTTTTTTTTTTCTTTTTTTTTTTTTTTTTTGGGGGGGGGGGACTTTCATTATGCCATTAAGGGCCCTCTTCACTCACCGCCGCCGAAAGCAGAAGCCAATGTTATTCTATGGGAAATTTTTCTTTACAAATAACTTATTAACTAATACATATTTTTAAATTCTGTTTTCACATTCTGAAATTTCCCAACGGTTAAATTGACGGACCTTTTTTAAAAATTTATTTTTTTAATTTTTTATATTTTATTTTGAAGCTGCAAAATACGAATTTTCAATTTGTGAATTTTTTTCGTTTTGCAATTTCAAAATAAAATTATTAAAAATTAAAAAAAGATATTTTAAAAAAAGGTCCGTCAATTTAACAGCTGGGAATTTTCTGAATGTGAAAGCAGAATTTAAAAATATGTATTAGTTAATAAGTTATTTGTAAAGGAAATTTTCCCATAGAATAACATTGGCTCGGGCTTCCGACGACGGTAAGTAAAGAGGGCCGTTAAGTATAGGAAAATAATATCGTTCATGTGAGCACCACGACTTCTCTGTACATACCGCATTCTTTCAACCCAATTTTCCATCACTCTTTCACATAAATTTGGTGTTATTTCACGAATAACACTTGTTTTTAACGGCCCTCTTCACTCAACGCCGCCGGAAGCCGAAGCTAATGTTTTTCTATGGGAAATTTTTCTTTACAAATAACTTATTATTTAACACATATTTTTGAGTTCTGTTTTCACATTCTGAAAATTCCCAACTGTTAAATTGACGGACCTTTTTTAAAAATGTATTTTTTTAATTTTTAATATTTTATTTTGAAATTACAAAATGAAAAAAAATTCACACATTTGAAAATTCGTATTTTGCAGCTTCAAAATAAAATATAAAAAATAAAAAATAATAATTTTTTAAAAAAGGTGCGTCAATTTAACATCTGGGAATTTTCTGAATGTGAAAACAGAATTTAAAAATATGTATTAGTTAATAAGTTATTTGTAAAGAAAAATTTCCCATAGAAAAACATTAGCTTCGGCTTCCGGCGGTGTTGAGTGAAGAGGGCCCTTAATTGCTCAGTTGCTATTGGATTATCAGCATAAACTTGTGACATAACATATCCCCAAAGAGAAAAAAAAAAAAAAAAAAAAAAAAAAAATTAAAATTGATCGAATCGATTATCAGAATAATGTCCTCCATGAATTCTTCTCAAATTTCTCTCAGTATTCACATATGAACACTGATTTTGATAAAACAGTTTAATAATTTCGAAACGTTGTTCACGCGTATATCTTTGCATGATTAAATGGCATAGCATACTAAATACAAATGACACAAGAAATGTCAAAAAATAATACTCAGTGTTGTCATTCTAACCATTTAAAATTGTATCATCTCTATTGGAAAACCCTTTATTTGTAGATAAAAATTATGTCAGTTCCATTTTCTTTAGTGCAGTATAAAAGTGCTAAATTCTGCCTACGAGTCGCCCATAGACGGTAATATGCATTTGAATACTTTCGAATCTCTTTATACGAACTATTTATCCAATTTTACTAAAATAATTTATTTAATATCCCCGTATAATACAGGTTTTATTTTTGAGTTATGCCGGTAATAGGCTTGCTTGTTCACACACACACACAGACCGTTAAAACATATTTTTCGGAATCAGGGTACATTTACGGTATACGCATACTTATACGCGATTTTAGTCAAAAAATCAGCTTTAATTATCTGTTTGAATTTTGTTTCTAGAGTAAGTAGAACCCGGGTTATGAGTATATAAAAATACACGACAGCAAAAAACAAAATCATTTTGAAGCAAAATATGATATCTCCTACACTGTTATTTCAAAAGTTACAAAATTTGGCATACATGTTTACAGTGTTATCCAGGTTTTTGAACTACTTTTATAAAGATAGCTTAAAATTTGTTCATTTTCTGGGATTAAAAGATTTCGGAATTTTTTTAATATTTGATATCCTATCCTCCTAAGCTATCATATATAAACTTATAATGCCATATAAACTTATATATCAAATCCTAAAACATACTTTTCTGAGTAAAATGCTTTTTTTTTTTATTATTATTATTTATTATACATTTCGTGTAATTGTCATTTTTCTTTGTCAAATCATAGATGTTTTTACTATATATATGTATATATATATATATATATATATATATATATATATATATATATATTAATAAATTAAAAAAAAAAAAAAAAAAATATTTTCTAGCTTTTCTGTATATCATAATACTTTTTAATACATGTGAAGAAATTCAAAAGTATAAAATAAATGTAAGTATTAAAACTCTAAAGGTGCATGTATACGTTAAACATGTAAGTATAGCAACACAGTTTTAAAAGTTTGACTCCAAAACAATACATGCTTTCTTTACCATATATGGGTAAGTGCGAATGAAAAGGGGAAATCGGGCATTTCTCATAAATTATCGCGTAACACTTTCTAACTGGATAATTGCAGTCAAAATGAGAGTATGTTAATGGATACATTAATGTAATGTTGAATGTTGTTATTTAAAGGAAAAAAAAAAAAAAATGTATTGTCGCAGTGTTACTCCTGTTGATGAATGGAAAATCTGTTACGAATACAACTGCTTTAAAACTTTTTTTTGGCGGGGGTATAATTTCCAACATATTTGATTGATAAGAAATAAATTCAATAAATTATGATAAATAATTGTCTGTTTTTTTTTAGTAATTACTAATGTAAAATAAAATTGTTTTAATTATGAACAATAAATCATGACTCAAAATCTGTCGAATTGCCATAATCATTTCCATGTTTGCCAAATTGATTGTGAAATTCCAAAGGAGAATAATTTTTTCGCTTTTAACATTGAATATTTATTACATTTTGCTACATTTCATTACAATTTCTTATGTTGCTATACGAAGCAACCCCCCCCCCCCCACACACACACACACCAATATATATATTATAATAATAAGAATGATAACACAAAATAAACAGATGAATAATTTGCCACGGCAACACACAAAAGCCAATTTAATAACTAGTTAACTTAAATTATTTAAATAATTTGACCAGTACTTTTTAAAATTTTTATTAGAAAAAAAAAAAAAAAGAGAGAGAGAGAGAGTGAAAAAAGGAAATTAAGATAGATCATTACCCAGAATTAGAATAAACAGAACTTGATTAAAAATAAATTCATAAAGCACATGTTAAAAAGTACACTCATATACATATATATATATATATTGGTCAGTGTATGTTGTTTGGAATTAAAATTTAAATAAATTTTATATATTTATTTTTTAATATCAAATATTTCCTTACTGCTGTCATCTATATCGTTTAGTTTAATATTGATTCCGTATCGATAATATTCAGTATCGTATCAAAGAAATCTAAGAATCCTATTATTATCTCTGCTAGAATATACTTTCGAATTTTTATTATTATTACTTTTTTCTTTTAAGTCATAATGGAATAATCTTTCATCGTATGCTTGTATTTTAGAAAATTACATCACATTCTTGTCCTTTTTCATTTTTTTTTTTCCTTTACTTTTTTTTCCCCTTTTCATTTGAGTTATCAATCATAGTTATTTATTGTGTTAAAAATTTCCAGATAAACGGATGTGACATGTTCAGTCGCGATGTATTTTAAGACGACTATTAACTTTTTTTGTTCTTCAGTTCTTCAAATTCAAAATATTTTTGAATACTTTGGAAATGATAAAGTATGTCACCTGTTGTGATAGTTTCAATAAAAAAAATAAAATAAAAAAAAAAAACTGCGGGGCAGTATTTGGGGACTGCCAATAGAAGTGAAAACTAAGTAACTTGTGAATTGTATCGTCGAGCTATTAGATTATTGTTTTCGAATTATTTTTGGTTTGTAAAGAAGTGTTAATGACAAATTTAAACTTTAATCATTTAAACTTTAAATTTATATTGAAAGCAAAAAGAAGAATATAACAGTCTGTATAAAAACACGTGCTTGTACTTCGCGAACTATGTATATACTGTGGAAAAAGTACATACGTACATAGAGTATAGAACTAGAAAGAGGTAGATGCCAGTAGCCAGTATACTACTCGTATTAGTATACACTATATATATATATATATATATATATATATATATATATATATAATAAGGCATGCCGCGGCGTGCGCTACATATATGGATATATATGTAGAGAGATATACTCTTTGTATATATATAATAATGTATACTAATAACGCACGGAGGTATATATATGCACATACATACACAGTACACATATAGCTCCTGGAAAGCGTTCGGTGACGATGACGCAAGTTCCATGATTTTTGTTCACTCAAAAGTGCTCAACGCCCCTAAAGAAGTTTTCACTTCAAAAATTGAGCTTAAAGGATTTTTTTTTTTCTCTTCAAAGTAAATATAGATAATTAAGAGAAAAAATATAGGAAAAATATTCTAACATATATGTTTCATCAGATACTTAATTTAGATATTGATTATTGTTACGAAAAACTTAACCTTTCTTGTGTGAGAAAGTAGTTCGTAAAAAAAACAGGCAGGTTCTAGTCGAAGAATGCACTTTATTCTGCGTGACTTCTCGAATCTGTACGACAAAACTGCTATAACGACGAGTATTCTCTAAAACAATCCAATAGTACTGTTAATTCTTCGAATGTTCTGGAAACAGTCCGATGAGATTTTCATTCGTACCGTAAAAGTCACTTTTCGACGTAAATTCTGGAACAGTCCAAGAAAACAGACATTTGTTCCACAGGATTAAAGCAAATTAACATCAAATATTCCAGAAAAGAAATCTTCGCTAGCTTACGAACAACGTTCTGTGACTTGGAGCACAATTTGCAAAGTGCAATCGCTCAGAATAGGTCTCTGAACATCTCTGAATCGCAGTAATACACACTGTCGTGCAGAAGTCAATTCACTCCTATTTATACCTTTTGGCGATGAAGTTTGACGGTAATTAAATTCAAAATGGATATGTGAGAAGTTCTAGGACTTGGCTCCTGTGCGTCGGAGAGCTTCGAAATTTCGGGAACCTTAAACTACTGTTTTTTGCCAAAATTGGTCGTCTTGTCAAGTTTGTCACCAAGGCTGGTTTCACTGAAAGTGAATGAACTGCTTCTTTATTTTCACTTTGCCTGTAAAACTACTTTCACTGCAATAGCAGGGTAAAAGATTTAATCCATTTTAACATTATTTACTACAAGCTGAGCATATTGAGAATATTGTGTTGTAAGGTAGAAAAACCAGTTAGATTTTTTGGTAGAATTAGTAACAGGTTTCTAGCATTTATTTCACACAAAATCACGCGAAAATCACAATGGCTGAATAATTTCACTGAACATTTATATCTTGAAAATAATTCACTCTTTTCTTCTTTTTTTTTTTTTTTTTTTTTTACTTCTGAGTTAATATAAAATAAAACAATATGAAAATTGTGTTAGTATGCAATAATATTTATCAGATACTTAATTTTGGTATTAGTATTTAGTACAAAGCAAGTATTTAGTACAAAGCATATGTAGATATGTTTCAGAATCCTTGTCGTAAGACAGGAGAAAATATAGCATGTTTTTAGCACTTATTTATTGCCCCTCCCCTCTTTTTTATAATTCTAAATCACAAAATAATTTCATTGAATATTTGTATCCGTTGAAAATCGATTCAAATTCTTATATTTTTCAACCTTTATTTATTTATTTTTATTTATTTATTTATTTATTTTTTTTTTTTTGAGTTATGAATCAAAATTTTCCTATAAATGGATGTGACATTCAGTCGCGAAGTTGATAGGTTTTGAAATGACTATAAGCTTTTCTTGTCGTGCTGCTATTCAAATCGTAAACATTTTTCAGGCATGATTAATGTTAAAATGTACCATACGATTTGGTAGTTTTTTGAAGAGAAAAAAGTGTTCTTTGAGATTTTATTTATTTTTTGAATAAATATGTATTGTTTATTTATTTATTTTTTTTAAAGTGATAAATGGATATGAAAAGTAAGTTGTACTGAAATAATTTAGAAACTGGTTACTTTTCTGTAAATTATCGCATATGTACAAATTAGATGTATTATGTGTTATGAGACAGAAAATGAACTTATTTTGTGGATTATGATAGTATTCTTAATATGTTTCTAGAAGTCATTATCTCTCCCCCTTCCTTATTAAGTAATTTGTCAAAATATAATTAACAGGGATGCGATTTTTCAGATTTTCAGCTGATTTCAGCTTTTTTGTACATTTAACTTTTCAGCTTTTTTTTTTTTTTTTTTTAATTTTTTTCAGCATTTTTTATGTTTCTAATATGTATTTGTTCTTTTTTTATACATTGAAGATTAAAATAAATATTTATTACTCTAATATAATAGATTTTGTCATTAAAATTCTAGTATTCATTTCAGTGTCTTGCCTTTGTGTACAGTTTCAGCTTTGTAGTTTTGCTAATCTCATCCCTGAATTAAGAAAAAAAAATTATTATTTTTAATTGTTCATACAAATGCGCGCATACCTTTACATGGTGCACCTATGATGATGTTAATCTGGAAAGAAGCATTTTCTTTCGTTAACCATTTCTGTCAGTATATACATAGTAATAAAAAAATATTTCTTCCAAAATATAAAACAATTTTAACGCTTAAAAATTATTTTGGAATGTATAAAATTTGTTTTTGAAAATATAAAGTTTTTAGAGTGAAAAATGACGCTTTTCTAATAATTACGACGGTATTTCTCATTTAAAAAAAAAAAAATCTTCGAAGAAGAATATTTCATCGGATAAAATATCTCGCATTCTTGTTTTTATGGAACTTCCTGAGTTTATCAATCACTTTTTTATTTACTATCAAATATTTTGGAAACGTCTTTAAAAGAATATGATAAATATTTCTTCTAGTTCACATCGTTAAATTTTAAATACTTCTTCTTTATATATGAAATATGATAAATGTTAATACGCACTTTCAATTTGGCAGTGCAGATAAAATATTGCCAGCGATTTTTTTCTTTATAGCTGAGGGATATTTTTAAAAAGAAAACAAATCGTTATATAATGATGAATAGTTGGCTAGGTCATTTTATGATGTTTTTATAGAAAACATAATTCGTATGTAAGTTAATTCTAAGCCCAGGAGTTTTTTAGATTGTTCTTATATTAAAATTTTCTATTTTCTTGTGGAACATTTCAACTTTTTTTAAAGGGCTACACAGATTTCGTTGGTTAAAAAAAAAAAAAAAAAAAAAAAAAAAAACTTTATATATATGTACGTATATTTTAATAGAATGAATAAAATTTATTTGAAATTTTTAGATGTGAAAGAACAACGTTTAAACCATAGTTTCACAAAAATGTCATTAAAAATTTTGGAAAATTCAACTGGTGTGACTTGGTTTCCGGAGATCTTTCAGAAAAACAGGGGGACATGATAACTCATATACCTTTATCTGAAATTAAACTTTTTTTTTCTTAACGATTTTTTTTTTCTTTTTAAAGCATTTTTTTCGCTTTGTTTTTTAATAGAATGAATAAAATTTATTTGAAATTTTTAGCATGTGAAAGAACAACATCTAAGCAGAGTTTCATAAAAAAATTCCTTAAAAAATTTGGAAAATTCAGCTGATGTGACTTGATTTCCGGAGATCTTTTAGAAAAACGGTAGACTGGATAACTCACAATACCTTTATCTGAAAGTAAACAATTTTTATCTATTAATAGATAAGTACAGTTCGTTCTAAAGCGATTTTTTTTTTTTTTTTTTTTTTTTTTTTTTTTTTTAAGCATTTTTTTCGCTACCTTTTTTAATAGAATGGATGAAATTTATTTGAAATTTTTAGCATGTGAAAGAACAACATCTAAGCAGAGTTTCATAAAAAATTCCTTAAAAAATTTGGAAAATTCAGCTGATGTGACTTGATTTCCGGAGATCTTTTAGAAAAACGGTAGACTGGATAACTCACAATACCTTTATCTGAAAGTAAACAATTTCTATCTATTAATAGATAAGTACAGCTCGTTCTTGAGCGAAGGATTTTTTTCTTTTAAAGCATTTTTTTTTTCGCTATGTTTTTTTTAACACAATAAATAAAATTTATACCAAACTTTCAACACCTTACAAAATCCTTTTTTCATACTAGCAATTAATTTCAGACATCTACGTGTCCATCTTCAGAGCTAAGTACTTTTACAACGTCGTTCTTCACGAGGAAACTTCGTTGTTTACGTCGTTGGGGCATCTTGATGTCGCTGTTTCACTTCACTTCTTTTTACTTTCTTCTATATGTAATATAGAGAAAGTATTGGATTCGCGAAAATTTTCGACCTCCGTTTTTTGACGGATCTACACGTTTTGGGATGTCCTGAACACGAATTGATAGTTTTTAGAAAATGTCTGTCTGTGTGTCTGTCTGTCTGTCTGTGTGTCTGTCTGTCTGTATCATTTTTTTGTGGACGCTGTATCTCACGAACATATGAATGAAATTTAACCAAACTTGGTATTTAGTTGCACCCTGACATGAACTGGTGCCCATTAGATTTGGGGATCAATAGCTCAACAGGTGGCGCTGTAATCGCATTTTATGCAAATTTTTAACATGGCAGCATAGGACAAAATTCCGTATAAATGGGCATAATGAGAGTTATTTTAAACTTGTGATTGTAAAATTAATTTGAATTATTGATGATAGTAGTAGTTAACTAGGAAAAAAAAATTGTGCATGGGGGGGCATCGGTTCCCCCCTGGGGGGAAGTACCCCCCCGGGGGGGTTAAATTTTGAAGATGGGTATCATTCGAAAGATCTCGTCAATACCTTTAAAACGAATGGTTGAACCATAAATCTGTGATAATTTAAAACAAAGTTATCGATTTTTTTTACTTTTAACAAAAAAAAAAAAAAAAAAAAAACTTAGAAAAAAATTCGATTTTTTTTTTTTTTTTTTTTTTTATTATTGTTAGTGATTGAATATGTATTAATTTTCACAAAAAAAAAAAAAAAAAAAAAAGAAAGAAAAAGAAAAAAAAAAATCTTTTTTTTTTTTTTTTTTTTTTTTAAATATTGTTACTGATTGAATATGTATAGGAAAATATAGAAGAAAGTCTTGTGGTGGCCACAACATACTAGTTTTATTTGAGTTGGTTTCTTGAAGGAATTGTTGCCAGACTGTAGGAATGAGGTAGTGCTCTCGGTCGTTCACAGCTTTGTTATTGGTTATTATTTCAAGGGCCTCCCGTTTTAGTGCGTAATTATGGTTATTGTAAGGGGCAATTTTGTTAATATTAATAGAGTTAATGCTTATAGGGTTATTGTTGTGGGTGGTGGAGAAAGCTGTAGATGATTTTCCAAATTTTAGGTCGGCGCGGTGTTCTTTTTCGCGTTCAGAGATCTTACGTTTTGTCATCCCGATGTAACAGCCTTTATTTCCGTTGGTGTGTTCAAATTCGATTTTATAAATGCCAGCGGTAGAGTTTTGTTGAATGATGTCTTTTTCATTACGGATGTGTTGGAAAATGTTTTTATTGGGTTTTATTGGTATGTTAAAGTACTTAGCTCTGCAGATGGACACGTAGATGTCTGAAAGTAATTGCTAGTATGAAAAAAGGAATTTGTAAGGTATTGAAAGTTTGGTATAGTCAAATAATCCTTTTCTTTAAAATAAATTTAAAAAATAAAATTTATTTGAAATTTTTAGCATGTGAAAAACAACATTTAAACAATAGTTTATAAAAGCTTCCTTAAAAAATTTGGAAAATTCAGCTGGTGTGACTTGGTTTCCGGAGATCTTTCAGAAAAACGGTAGACAAGATAACTCACGATACCTTTATCTGAAATTAAACAATTTCTATCTATTAATAGATAAGTACAGCTCGTTCTTGAACGAAGGATTAAAAAAAAAAAAAAAGGGAATTTTGTCAGAATTGTGTGTAAGAATAGTACAGTTTTCGTTACATTACCTAACGTAATTGCTAAAGTGAAAGGTTTTGTGCGATAATTCTTTTTATCACAAAAAGAAATAAGTTTTTACAAAATTACTTTGTTTTTCACAAAAATGGGCCCCAAAAATTAAAACCTGGATCAACCCTTGATCTGTATCTTTATATTTCCAGTAAAGTAATCTTTCGTTTTCATTGGTTGTTCATTTGTCATCCAGATGTTAATGTGAATAAATTGTAAAAAGATTGTGGGCTTCTGTTCTAAATAATTTCAGTATCTTTTTTTTTTTTTTCTCCTGAGACTCTTAATTTTTAGTGTTTTTAACTTTAAGTCACAATCACGCCTGTTCCTTTAAGTCATTATTACACACAAGCTAATCAGACAAAAAAAATATATATATAAGTAACTAAGCTATCGCGACTAAATTTTGAAGTTTGAATTGCAAAAATGATGGAAATAATTTATATATATACCACAAAATACTGCAAAAGCGCCATCCCTTGATAAAGTGCTAACCCCCTGCTTTGCATGTGAATTCAGTTTGTTCTCAAAATACTAAATAAACGCCCCTTTACGCTGAGGTGTAGACTCTTATCTGAACAGGCGATATTTTTTTACGTTATTTATTTCTTTTATAACATTTGCCTTTGTAAATATAAACATTGATTTGTATTATATGAAATTGGACACTGATTATTTGGAAACGGAAACCGTAAGCTTTCTGAAATATGAAGTAAATATTCTTAAAATATTTATTGGAAAATGGAAAAAGGTTTCCGAATTTTTCCGGTTCGTTGAATAGCGGTTAACCAAGAGTTTTCCGTATTTAATTTACTATTTATTTATTTATTTATTACCATTCCGTTAAAAAAAAAAATTATATCCTTTATTTTAGAATAATTTTTATGCCACTTAATTTTAGCAAGAAAATACGTGTCAACTTCTATATTTTTTCATATTTTTATCGATTATCGTCCTTTCCTCAAATATATCCAAATTTTCCTTTGAAGACTGAATGGGCCCTTCAACTGTATTTTACGGTATACGTTACAAAATTTCAAATGTCACTCATTTTTTCTAGAATATCCGAATTTCAAAAAATCAATAAAGATCTATGACGGCCATTTTTTTCCCCTATCGCATCATCATCTCTAATAGCTCAAGATATGCGGAAAGAACGTGATAGAAATTTTGACACCTTTCCAAATTCTCCTCGAAACTTGAAATTTGAGTAGTAAGGTCTTTACCCCAAAGTGCCATTTCTTTTAAAGTTTCTTATATTTTTTAACATACTTCCTAGAGCCTTATATTTCTTAAAACAGAAAAAAAAAAAAAAAAAAAAGATACAATTGTTTTTGAAAGGAATTTAAATGAAAATGGAGACTGTCTTTCCGAATATGCTACGTATAATAAAGTTGAATGACTTATATTCGTTCGAGACTAAACTATGCTAATTTGTAACTTTCCCTGTGCGTTTGCAATATTGTATTTCAGAATTCTCGTGCACTATCTTTTAATTATCATTTACTATAATGGCTTTTCTCAGTATTATTTTTTGAGGAAAGTTTTTGAAATTATTCTTAAGCCATGAACGATCTTCTGAAGGTCTATAAAAAATTTAGGTAGTGCTCAGCGAGTATTTGTTCATAAAGAGAGATAGAAAAATATATAAGGTAAGTGCTCCAGTGATTGACACTTTTAGAGCAATTTCTGATGTTTTTAATGTTTTAGTCATCAGAAACTATTTTTGGAAATCTTAAGTTATATATGGCGTGAAAGACTTTCAGAACCACATATATATTAAAATCTATGCATTTGATAATTTTTTTATTATTATTATTAATTTTTATTTTACACCCACTCAATGTTCCAGTAATTGACACTGCCAGTTTTTCATTTTAGCAGTAATTAGCATCCTATGCTCCAGTGTTTGACACTGCTAGTTTTCCATTTTACCTGTTATTAGCACCCTATGCTCCAGTGTTTGACATACAATGTTAAAATTCTTATATGTAAAATATGCGCTTTTATTTTTTTTTTCTTATTTATTAATTATTTCAGGAAAGATGTCAATTACTGGAGCATGTCAATCACTGGAGCACTTACCCTATTACATTGTTGTATTTAGTAAGCCCGGCTAGGAATGTGAAGTGAATGAAATAAAAAGATCTTTTCGAAAATTCGTGTGCAATGAAAGTTAAACAACCTTATTCCTAACGTTTTAACTATGCTAATTTATAACTTTTCCGGTGAGTTCACAATATTATGTTACAGAATTTTCGTGCACTCTCCTACAGTTACCATTTACTATAATGGCTTTTCACTACTAATTTATAAGGAAAGTTTTTCCGAAATTATTCATGAACCAAAGACTATACACAGAAAGTCCATGAAAAGTGAAAGTAGTCCAGAAAATTTTAGTGCTCCGGAAGTGCAATTTTGTCATTAAGAGAAAAAATGTATGTTTTTTACAAAAATTTTTTTTACTTGAAAGGTCCTGCTCGTCACGGATTAATTATGCAAGTTTATGATATTCCCATTGGAGACATGTTGTTTCAGAATCCCGGTGCTTTCCTGACGATGTGCAAGTAGATATATTACAGTGGTGCAGTGATGCCAGATGGTCGAAAATTATTTCCCCAAATAGGTCTTCAAATTTCCCCAAATCAGGTTTTTTTTTTTTTTCGAAAAAATCCCTAACTTGATTTCTACTAAAAAGGGAAAATAAAATTTTTTTCAAAAAAAAAAAAAAAAAAAAAAATCAAGCAGGTTTACGCTCAGATTTTTCCCCAAATAAAGGCAATTTTTGAAAAAAATCCCCAAATAACAATAAAGCTATTGAAAGTTCCTAGTCGTAGGGATAAATCATTACCTTGGCAACATTGACAGAAAGTTGAAAAACTACCTAGATTTGTCTCCAAAATTTTTAGAATTCCCTAAAAAAGTCCCCACAAACATTTGGTCCACAAAATTGTCCCCAGAAGCCTCAAAAATCCCCCAAATGGGGACTAAATCCCCAATCTGGCATCACTGCAGTGGCGTATCGTGAATGACGGTTTGGGTATGCTCCACACGAGTAGTTAGAAATAGTACATTAAAAAAGATATTCAATCTTCTTATTGGTTAATTCCCTTATTTTGAGAAACAACGTAGATATGACGACATTTCAACAGCCAATCAGAAGAATGAGCTTTTTATGAAACGATCTGTTTCTAACCACCCGTATGGAGTATATATACCCAAAACGTCATTCACGATACGCCACTGTAATACTAGTATATCTACTTGCTCACCGTGAAGTTTTTTTTTTTTTAAGCTGCCTTTAAACTCTGGCAACTCACAAAGCTGCAAGTGCGGCTCTATTGATATTTCTTTGATGTGGTTTAGGAGAGTCGACGCTTGCGGGAGTCCACGCTCACAAACTTCTTAGTGCGATAATTGCATGAGAACGGGGTCTCTTTTGTAAAAGAGCAATAAAAAGTAATGTCCTTCATTGTAAATGTGTGCAAAAATTCAAGGGTCGCTTTCGGACAATGGATAATTTATGATTTTTGAAGCTCTGTATCGTTGCCAGAGTTTGAAGGCAGCTTAACCATCACCAAACATCCTAATACAGTTGAACCTCGTTAACATGAACATTGTTAACGTGAATTACTTTTAACATGAACTGTTTACACAATCCCTGTGAAAATGAAGATTAGTTCGGTTATATGAAGATTAGTTACGGATAGCATGAACTACTGATAACATGAACAAATTTTTTATCCCCCTTGAGATTCACGTTAACGAGGTTCGACTGTATTTTTGTTTACTATTCTTTATAAACCTTGGTAAAATCACCTTTTTAACCTGAAGATGCCGTGTTATTCATCACGAAAAGCTTTGTTTTATATATTGTAAATTTAGTTTTTATACATGGCTATGACGTGTTTTAAAGGGTTTTTATAATGCCTTTTAATAGTTACTTTCTAACTATGGTAATTTATAACTTCCCGGTAAGTTTATATGATATTGTATTGCATAATCCTCGTATGATCCTGGTTTTGACTACCTTTTACTATATAATGGCTTTTAAGTATTTTCTGAGAAAACTTTTACAAAGTTATTATTAAAACGCGGAACTACTTCCAGAAATATTTTTGGGAGTTCTCTGTGTGTATTTGTGAAAGAAGGATAGAAAGAAAGATGGATGCATTCATGATTTCTTGTGAATTTCTGAAATCCGGATGTTGTTCATTCACTTTTTAGTCTGAGTCAAGTTTTTACAACGCTGTGAAGGAAATGTCTTGTATAATCGGAAATCCCATTATTCATTCTTACGTCTAGACCCAAACCTACTTAAGTTTCCTTAATGGATGACACGTACTTGAGTTTTTTTATTCGGTTACTATATATCCGTTCTCTTCCATCTCTGTAAAAAAAAATTTTATTTGTGTGGTAGATCATCTGTTAAGCAATGTGTAAAGATTTTTTTTTCTCTTTTGCTTATAGACTGTGGTCGGTATTTGAAATGCCAGGTTTTGTTCTTAGCCATTTCAGATTTATTTATTTTTCATTTTTGAAACAAATGTATATTTTTGTTTTTTGAAGAATATAGGGCATATGAACAGATGCTTTTTTTTTTTCTATCAGTCTACTTTATGTAAATTTCATTCCATGAACAATAAAAAAAAAAAAAAACTACCCAAGTTTTATCAATAGACACGTGTAAAGTTTAATAATTGCTTGAAATTTATTAGGTTACTATGTATCCCTTTCTCTCTCGCTTTCCCTACCTTATTTTTAAGCAATGTGTAAAGGTTTTTTTTACCCCTCATGCATTTGGACTCGGCCAATGTTCAGATTTACTTAATTTTAATTTTTGAAACAAATGATGTCTATTTTTGTTTGTTGAAAAATATAAGACACATCTAATGAAAATATACCTTTTTCCTCGTCAGTCTACTTCATGTAAATTTTATTGAATGAACAGTACAAAAAATCTACCAAAGTTTTATCAACAGACGTATTAGGCATCCCCCCCCTCTCTCTCTCTTTCTCTCTCTCCCTTATTTTTATTTGTATATTACATCATCTTTAAGTAATATGTGAAGACTTTTTCTTCCTCATGTACTTGGACTCGACTAAAGTTCAGATGAACTTATTTTTCATTTTCAAAACAAATGTATATTTTTGTTTGTTGAAGAATATTAGACACATCCAATGAATAGAGAATATATTTTTTCTTCTCCCCCCCCCTTCTCTCAGTCTACTTTATGTAAATTTTATTGAATGAATAGCCAAAAAAAAAAAAAAAAATCTACCTAAGTTTTATTAACGCACACATGTGAGGTTTAATGCTTGCTTGACATTTTATATTACATCATCTGTTAAGCAATGTGTAATAAAGGCTTTTTTTTTTTTACCTCTCATGCATTTGGACTCGGCCAATGTTCAGATTTACTTAATTTTAATTTTTGAAACAAATGATGTCTGTTTTTGTTTGTTGAAGAATATAAGACACATCTAATGAACCTTTTTTCTCGTCAGTCTACTTTATGTAAATTTTATTGAATGAACAGTAAGAAAAATCTACCTGTTTTATCAACAAACGTATTAGGTATCCCCCCCCCCTCTCTCTCTCTCTCCCTCCCTTATTTTTGTTTGTATATTGACTTATTCTTCCTCATGTATTTGGACTCGACTAAAGTTCAGTTGAATTTATTTTTCATTTTCAAAACAAATGTATATTTTTGTTTGTCGAAGAACATTAGACACATCCAATGAACAGAGAATACATTTTTTTTTTTTTCCCTGGTCAGTCTACTTTATGTAAATTTTATTGAATGAATAGCAAAAGAAAAAAAAAAAATCTACCTGAGTTTTATTAACACACACATGCGAGGTTTAATCCTTGCTTGACATTTATTAGGTTACCATACATCCCCTCTCTCCCATATTTTTGTTTTTATATTACATCATCTATTAAATAATGTATAAAGATTTTTTTTTTCTCATGCATTTCGACTCTGTTAAAATTTGAAATACCAGGTTCTGTTCTTAACCATTTCAAATTTACTTATTTTTCATTCTTCAAATAAATATATATTTTTATTAGTTGAAGAATATAAGGGAGATCTAATGAACATATAACAATTTTTTTTTTTTTTTTTAAGACTGTCTACTTTATGTAAATTTTATTCAATAAACAGTTAAAAAAAAATCTACCTAAAATTTATTAATAGGAAAGTGTGAGTTTTAACATTTGCTTGAGGTTTATTAGGTTACTATATATCCATTCTCTCACTCTTATTTTTATTTGCATATTATATCATCTGTTAAGCTAATATGTAAAGAATTCATCTCAGTCAATTTGGACTCTGGTGGGAATTTGAAAGTTCTAATTATGTTTTAAACTATTTTAGATTTACTTATTTTTCTTTTCTGAAACTTATGTTTCTGTTAGTTTTAGAAAGTAAGATATCTAAGGAATAGATTTTATTATTATTATTATTATTATTTTTCGACAGAATTTTTATTTTAAGCGATATATATTTACATGGGTGCCAAGTCTTCCGTTTTTCAAGGAAGACTTCAAACCGGAAAATTTTTTATAGCTGTTTTCGGTAATATTAATCGTCGAAAATATATAACATTTTCTATTTAAAAATACTGGTGTCGATTCTGATTTAAAAGTTAGGAATGTTGGCAGCTCTGTATTTATATATAATCCAATAAATAGTATTTATTTGTTATGAGTTTATTGTATATTTACATTTTATATTCTTCACTAATGTTTTGAAATTTATTTTTCAGGTAAATATTCTGTTCTTATTTGGCATTTATTGGCATAGTATCATATGAATCGGTGAGTTTTTCTATAAAAAATATGTGATTGAAAAAATTGATAATTATGCTGATAGTTATAGTTGGTCACTTTAGGTTGATATAAGCTGTAAAACAAGTTGTAAAACTGAGGGAATTTTCAAAATTTATTGCAAAAAACAGGGAAATTTCAGGGAGTTTTGAAATTTTTTAGAAAAACATTAGAAATTTTTTTCATAATCAAATATTTTAAAAATTTTTAGTGCTTTATAATGAATCAATTATGTTTTTTCTCCAACTATAGTAAGTTAATAAAATTAATATATCCTATATAGGTTCATTTGACTTATAAACGTGTTAGATTCTAATGCTGCATGATTGCGTGTCATCTACTTTACTTCTAAAAGGGAAAGGGAAAACTCAGGGAATTTTTTTCCCTGATTTGTGTAGCAACCCTGTATTATTTTTGTCTGAAATGTAGTAGTGCACACAAGCTAATTTTCACTATAGATATTATGAACAGTTAATAGAGCTTTTGATATTTTCAATTTTTATAGTAATATGACTACAACTTATCAATCTCCATGAGTAGAAATGGGAAAAAAAAAAAAAAAAAAAAAAACATTTACCACTTGATGAGCTTGCTCAGATTTTCCATTTTTCAGCTTTAGAAGTTTCATTATAGTGTAACCTAAAAACCATTAAAGAGAAAAGCTTGAAGATATTTTTATCATGACAAATTTTTACCACGAAATTCAAAATACTTTGACTGTTCGGTTTAAATGTTTTTCTTGTGGTATTTATTCATAAAGATTTTGAATTTGTGAACTTCGTTTTATTGTAGCTTATGGAAATGCAGAAACGGTAGATTGTATTATTACTGCTTCTATAAATCTCAGAATACCTAATGTTCTATTCTATTTCCTTCCAAATCAAACATCGAAATGCCGAACATCTGTTTCGTTTGTTAGCTGCAAAAGGCCTTGTTGTGCCTTCTATGTGAATGACATACAGATTTCTGGCCTTGCGCTAACACTAGATTTCTGCATTCCTT
Organism: Salticus scenicus; assembly: GCA_963930645.1. NCBI lineage: Eukaryota > Metazoa > Arthropoda > Arachnida > Araneae > Salticidae > Salticus > Salticus scenicus. The sequence continues at coordinate 172,169,427 of OZ005660.1, read as the reverse complement.
CTACCCTCCCCCTTCTCTTCGTCTCTGTTTGCCATTATTTGTTTCTCTTTTGATTATATATGCGTATGTATGTACGTATTTGCAAACCTTTGAATACTATACTAAATTATTCAGGATACATAACATATACTTGCTATAATAATGTATTGAAATTGTCTTATAAGCATTATGTTCTTGTTACGATAATTTTGTCAACGCAAACACATGTCGATCATTTTCTTAAAAAATGTTTATAACTTTTAATAGAAAAATACAATTAAGAACAGAGATTATAATATACAGTATAGATTATGTTTATATTTAAAAGATCTAAAGTAAACTCTCAGATCGGAAGTATGAGCCTAACTGGCTCGAGAATAAATAGCTCCTTTCATAGTCTTGGAGAAGGTTATGTGCCACAAATCTGTTTCTGTAAAAAAAAAAAAAAAAAAAAAAAAAAAAAACTATGAAACTATCCCAAATTTAAATATGGCTTCCAGATTTTAGCAAACCTAAACTATTTTTCGCCTAATTTGGTCGCTAAATATATCAGCATAGCTGGTCACCATGGAAGCTAATAGATTGCTGTTATATTCCTAGTGCATTTAATTAAAGCGGTTAAGCTTTTCTTCCTTCCCATTGAATTATATGTATAATTTGTGTTGCTTTGAATTATATAAGTATTTTTAATTCCAAAAATGAAGTTTTTAGAATTCTGTTTTTTTCATTTCCGTTCATTGTACGAAGGCCGCTTTTATCTCAGTAGTGAGCATTTTCGTTTTCAAAAATTTTCACTAACTGAAAATAGCATGCATTCCTAATTAAAAAAAGTCATAAAATGTCAAGAAAATATTGATATACTCTCGTTTTTATAGGAAACTAAAATACGCCACGGGTGAAATAGACCAGTGGAGCAGCAGGATTAATGTTATAGAGGGCATTAACGGCCCTCTTCACTTACCGTCGCCGGAAGCCCGAGCCAATGTTATTCTATGGGGAAATTTTCTTTACAAATAACTTATTAACTAATACATATTTTTAAATTCTATTTTCACATTCAGAAAATTCCCATCTGTTAAATTGACGGACCTTTTTTAAAAATGTATTTTTTTAATTTTTAATATTTTATTTTGAAATTGCAAAATGAAAAAAATTCACATATTGAAAATTCGTATTTTGCAGCTTCAAAATAAAATATTAAAAATTTAAAAAATAATTTTTAAAAAAAGGTTCGTCAATTTAACAGCTGGGAATTTTCAGAATGTGAAAACAGAATTTAAAAATATGTATTAGTTAATAAGTTATTTGTAAAGAAAAATTTCCCATAGAATAACATTAGCTTCGGCTTCCGGTGGCGTGAGTGAAGAGAGCCCTTAAATACCATTGTTGCATTCATTCTTGTTAAACGAAGCATTTCTAGTATGTCTATGTAAATTCGTATTTTTTAATCTCTACAAACATGAAATTTTCCCATTTCTCATTGTAATTTGTTTAACCTTTTCAGGACAAGGTAACTTTGTTCATTTAAAATCAAAACCCACCAGAATTTACGAACGATGTTAGAACTAATATGTTATAAAAATAAAATTTTATAAAAAAAAAAAATTCGGGAAAAGTTTTTGTATTTGGGAATTTAAATAAGGTGGGATATATAATATATCCCATTATCCTTCAAATGAGTGACCTTCATCCTTTCATAATGAGATTTAACATAAAGAAAATTAAATTAATATTTTTCAATTGCTTATTTTAAACTTTTTGTTATTAATTTTGATTTTGCCTTCAATCCCCATGCTTTCATTTCATTCCATATTCTTTATATTATTTTTATTAACAATTTTCCACCCTTTTCCTATCACTGAGAAGAAGTAATTTTCCAATTAATAATGACAGTTATGACTGACCATCCTTTCCAGTCTGTCTGAAAATTGTTTGTGAAGTAAATTTCCCTAGTGACATGTATTTGTGTAATATGGGAGGAAAAAAATATGATGCGTATTAAATTTATAAATTTAGTTAATGTTTAAAAAATTTCAAATTTATTTTTGAAAGATTTCTTACTTTACATTTTCTGGAATTAGTACTTTTATTTACATTTTATAATTTTTATTTAATCTAACGTCTTGTGTTTCTTTTTAATATTTACATAACTTAATTCAAAGTATACTGTTTTGCATTTATAGTCTTTCATTAACTCTTATAAAAACTTTACGCTATCTCGAAAGTAATTAAATGAATATACAGTATACAAAATTAATACCTCCGTGACAGAAAAATGCAGCTTGAATTAAGAATTCTTGATTAGATAAAGTTTTAATTAACTTTTCCATAATTCATGGAATAGCGCCATTTTTCACCTTCATTAATTTTTATGCCTGATAATGCCCTTATATTTAGATACTCTCCTAAAAGAATTTCGTGAGAATTTTGATAAAGTTTAATGAATTCTGTTTTTTTTACCGTGGCAATGCAACTTCAACAGACGATATTGTTTTTGCATTTTTATCTTATTGTTTTAAAAGTATATCATGAATAATTTCTGTTTTACATTTTGTTTCTGGTGTGCATTTTCTCCTTTTTAATGAATATTTCACGGTAGTTTTTCACTTTCAAAGTAAACCTTAGAATCAACTTTAATTCTGAAATTGTATTTTTCAATTCACTGTTGTTTTAATGAACTCTGTGATAACTTGTAACATTCTTTAATTCCTTTTTGTTTGTAATACAAACTTTGCGACTTATGATTAATAAGTTATCTTTAAAAACGACGTGTTTGTAATTAATTAGTTTTCTTTGTAACCGTTTTCCTTTTACACTTGAAGCGTGATAAAAAGAAAATATTCACGGGATTTTGTTATCATTAATAATTAATATTTCTCTCTGTAATTATTTTTTCTTTCACTTGTATGGTATCTATTGAAAAAGACTATTTAATTAAGAAAGGTGACTAACGAAGCAGTTATTATTATTATTTTTTAAAGAAATGTTTAGTTTTTTTCTCTTATTTTAAAAAAACTTACAAATAAACCTGTTATTATCACTTTTTCTCAAGTTTAAGCATGTTTCATACGTAACTTACTGTGAAGGAATTATTTAAAAAAGAAAAAAAAAAGTCTTTTTCTTTTATTAATTAAAATTTTGATATTTTATATCGTTTCTTTATAATGTTTATAATGATTAGTATTTCAATATATTAATGAATATTGTATCATAATTTTGTATTGTAACACCTACCTGCTATGAACCTGCATGGTACAATACAGTCATTTAGTTTACAAATTTTAAATATTATGAAAATGCCGAATTTCTTAAATGCAAAAAGTATATGTTAAAGAAATTGTAACACTGCTCGGCACAAAAATTGCCTCTGACACCATTTCAGCATATTCTTATGTAAAATGACCTCCAGAATCCGAATATGACGCCCATTTTGCCCTATCACCCACCGCTTTTTAGGAACGGCGCCCTATTTTATCATTTTTCGGTGATTTTATGGCTATAAATTTGATTTTTAGGGGGGGGGGATTATTTTAACCGTTAAATATCTTCTGAGGGGCTACAGAGTTGGAAAATTGTAAAACATGGACATTTGCAACAAGGGAATTTTTTTTTTTTTTTTTGGGGGGGGGGGGGGATTTGCCACTGAAATTAGGCATTACACATCTTATATTTTTTTAATCTGTTAGTAATGTTATTTTTTAAACTTTTTCTAATTGTTTTTTTTTTTGGTGTTAAATTAATTATTTTTCATTCTTCAAATCAAATTGAAACTTTTTTTAATGTACAGATCATATCTTGAAAAAAAAAAAAAAAAAAAAATATATATATATATATATATACACACGAGTATATGAGTGTCCAACGTTATATCATGCAAAAATGTAGTACATTGAAAGTAAAACTTTACAAATTTAGTGAATATTTTTCAAACACATATTGTATAACTCTCTTCTTTTCTTTCTCTCTCCTTACCTTTTAAAATGTAAGTTTCTCTGGCAGGAATGTATTCTTTCTTATTTAATTACATACCGTAGATTGGAGTTACTTTGGCCCAACACCTTACGTGATAGAGAGAAAAGACATTTCTGAATTCAGCGTGTCAAAACACGCCCAAAGCAGAACGAATATATATATATATATATTGAAAACTACGGTTTTTGCAAGCCTGTGTAATTTACGACTACAAAATTGTAAACTTTTCTCTCAAAGGATCCATTTTATGAATCATTGAATTATATCTAGCATTGCTCTTATACACTCATGTTTGTGAAAATTGCAACACCAAGAAGGAATGGGAATATCAAAATGATATTTATTAGGCACATACATTATAGTAGGAAGAACAATTGATTAAAATTTCAGGAAATTTGGAGTAATACGTACTGAGAAAACAGTACATAAAGCAGCGACCTCTGTCAGCAATGACAGCACTTATCTGCCTAGGCATTGTATCAAACAGCGATTGGATGACATGAACGGGTAAAGCACTATATGAAACTTCAACATGATGCCACAGTTTATCAATCGTAGTCACTGGTGAGTGGTGGGGGCCAGTCGCTTTTCAACGATTAAACAGTCATTTTAATTGGTGCGAGATCAGAAGAACGCGCTGGCCAGAGTACTGTAGTTATTGCTCCTAGAGTCGCTGCTTTATGTAACATTTTCTCAGGATATATTACTCAAAACTTCCTGAAAATTTAATCGATTGTTCTTCCTACTATAATGCATGTGCCCAATAAATATCATTCTTATATTCGCATTCCTTCTTGGTGTTGCAATTTTCACAAACATGCGTGTATTTTTAACCTGAATTAAGGAAACTCAAAAACACTCATATGCACATTTTTTCTTATTTTATAAATGAGTACTTTATTGTATCAGGGGGATTGTACAGCAAAATGTGCGCTGCGAACGTAATAGAAATTCGATTAAAATATGGTTTTAAATTATAAAATATGCAGCAGAGTGATTTAAAATATATAATATATCATTCAGGAGTTTAAACAAACACCATCCTTTAAATATAACTTAATAAAAAATGTTTTTCAAAATCTCATTAATTATAAGATCACTTCACAATTACGGTCTCGCATACATATTTTAGCTTGTATAAACAAAATTGTTTATGCGAAAATTGAATAAATCATATCGTAGTTTTACGAAAAAGAAAAAAAAATTGAAATTTTTACGAGCAGAGCTTGATAAAGTAAATAAAATTTTAAATTTACTCGTCAATTCTTGTTTTCAAAACTTTTTACGACCTAGAAAATAAAATATTCCAATAAAAATTTAAATTGTATGTATGCATCCTTTTGCTGCATAATCCATCAATTTTTAATAAAATGCGCAATTTTGTATTTGCGAAAATACGTTGGTGTTATCCTTTTATACTCTCTGCTGAAATAAGATAACGGAGATTGCTAAGATAAAATTGGGAGGGTTTTAAAGATGTATGGGAGGAGTTTTGTATGGTGCATTAAGTGGGTTTATAACGAAAATCAATTTGTTCTTTTGAAATTCAGCTGTATATATACCTCCTTCAAATATACTCTAGACAAAATAGAGCTAAATATTCTCCTTTCTTGTATTAAGAGTTTTTTCTTTCTTGCTTTTGCATGTTTAAGGCGGATTTGTTTTGAAAATTAGGTAGTATGATAAATGAATTTGAAATTTTATTACATGAATAAATTGAAAATAAAATACAGTTCCCGCCGCTTATTAAAATCGCATTCGTTCTGAAGGAAATTGATTTTATTAAACGGCTGATTTTTATATCCGGCGAACGTTCCTGCCCTTAAGGAAAATGTATTACTTTCCTGAATTTCGAAAGAAACTTCAAAAGGTAACGATTAATATAATTAGTAAACAATATTAATTAATTTTTGGTAGATAATTAACTAATTGTTTCTTCGATATAAGTAAACGCATTCTAAGTTCCCGTGCACTTTCGTTAGAGGGAAATCATCATTACTTTACCCAAAGTTCACGCTGTTCTTATAAATTTAAAATCTTTCCGTTTAAGCGTCATGAATTATAGTAATTTCAAAATAAGAACTAGAAATTGCCTTCTAATAATTAGGAAAAAAAAAAAAAATTCAAATCAAATTTGTATTTTATTACTGCGCTTTGAAAAATACGTTCCTTGAAATTGTTACGGAGATAAGTTGTAAGTTGTTTAATTTGTAACTGTGCTGCAAGTATAAAATCTTGAACAATGAGCGATACCGGTTTGTTGTGCTTTAATTTATTTTTCTATTAAAAAAAAAAAAAAAAAAATCACAATAAAAAAAAAAAAAAAAAAAAATTAGTGTGCATAAATGATATTTTTGGCTGCTGAGAAGATATTTTTGAGTTTATTAACCGGCGATGCTGATTTTATTAAGCGGCGGCTTTAAAAGTAGTTTTTGTTGATTTGATTACGGGCCTTGCGATTTGATCACATTAAGCGGCTGATTTTATTAACCAGTGATTTTATTAAGCGGTGGTTACTGTATTTTTAATATTGCTTGGATTTGGTGATCATATTTCAAACTTGTTGTATTTAATGGCAGTAAAATGAAACAAATGCTGGTGTTAAATGATGATGATTACAAATTCGGTAAACTAACAGCATTAACATGAAAAACATGCAGCAAATATTTCGGATCGGAATAATAAAGCAATATTTTTCATCAGGCGAGAAGGAACAGGTATGAATGCAGCCGGAAATATTTGTTTCTGCTTTTATAATTATCAATTCTTTGACCAATGGAGATCAGAGTTAATTAACTTTATAAAGCTGTAGTATTATGAAAATAATAGATAAAAAACAAATGATATTCCCGTTACAAATATATATGGTATTAAATATGAGATATAACCTTTAACATACCTTTGCTTCTCGTTCCTCATCAAAGAATGGTTATAAAAGACTTACTGTATGAACGGCAGTCTGTTGACAAAGCTACCAAGAAAATTGTCACCAAATTTGCAATGTAGACGATTCAAGAAATGCGCTCAAAGAATTATTTTAGTTCATAAAATGTCCACCATGGGGAGCTTTGCACGATGGCAAATTTAACAATTGGAATGACTCGCAAGGGATCAGTATATGATCGCTAAATTCTGAAATTATTTTCATAGATTTTGTTTTTTCAATAAAGTGCCTCTTAGTAATTTTTTTTTCTTTTAATTCCTTGGTCGTATCATATGAATCGGTGACATACCAATTTTGTGGCAGTCTGCTCGCCTGTTTCAGCTGTAGCATGCTATATAATATATATATATATATATATATATATATATATATATATATATATATATAGCAATGAATAGATACAAAACAATACCAACACAACAAAAAAAGATCTGATTGTAACATATAGGTAAGACTGACACAAAAATGTTGCGATACAGATTAAGAACCAATAAGAGACAAAAAAAATTTAAATTACTTACGCCGACATGAATAATAATAAAAAAAGGATCATTAAACTTAATGACAGAGAAAGTAAATAAAGGACCACAGAAATATTAATTGGATAAAAATGCTTAAAATTAGAAGTATAAACTCTTCAGGGGGCATGTACTTCATAAAGCTGTGAAAGCTGCATCGATTTCGTAAAACAATATAGCAATATATCATAGCAATTTATATTGTTCGAGCCTCGATCGAGGCAGCAAAACCATTTTGAATGAGAAATTAAATAAATTATTAAATCAAATCATCAAGGAATCCATAGAGAAAACTAGAAAAAAAAGCAGAGTAGCCACATGTAAAACTTTTACACAGACTGGAGAATAGGGAGATGCCAACAAATTATTGAAATTAAAAATAAAAGCATTGCAAACATCGATTAATCGGTAAAAAATTAACGTCTGAACTGTTTCATTAATTAATTATTTATTGAGTTAGTGAAATTTTAATTTTATGTTAGTTAAAGTTTAAACTAGTTAAATTTTAATTTAAATTGTACGTAAATCAATGAACATTAAAACTTATATATATTATAAAATATTTTATTAATTATAAAAAGAGCATAAAGTTTATACGTTTTGTATATAACTCCATTTTCTAATAATCGTACGGCATTAAGTATTATTAAATTAGGTTTAAAATTAAAATTTAATTGAATCGTCTTGTTGCGCGTATTTTATTTAAAATTTAATAAATAATTTTCAATTTTGTACGTTATATAATTCATTTATAAAAAAAAAAAATTTCCAACTTCCTTATTTGATTTAGCCAAGCAGATAAATCTTTCAAAAGAATTATTTTCAAACTGAACTGAAAAATTCGTTCAATTAGAAATAAGTAAAGTTATTTTTTTTATGAGAATGTTTTCTCCTATAATCTAATATTTTTCAGCGAAATATTCAATTTTATGCTTGTAAAAATTTATCGGATGTTATCCTTTCTCGATTTTGCGGAAATATGATAAGGGAAGATAGCAAGAATAAAACAGCGTAGAAAACCTATATAGGTATATGTCGTTTCATGCATTAAATGGTTTTAAAACGAAAATCAATTTTCCTTCGAATTCCTATCTTTTATCCCAAATGGGAATCGGGTAAAGTTCTCTAGTTAAATATCGGAGGAATTTCCAGTTGTTGTACTTAATATATTTGTATGGTTAAGGTTAGTTATTTTGCTAAAAGCTGCAATTGATAAATGAGGATGCTTGATAAATTTGCCGGAAGAGTTCGTAAATGGCTGTGAAATGTGATGTAGTATTTTTGTTTATCATCATCGCGGTTAGATGTATGAGTTATTGGGTAGTACATTACAGTTAAAATTTAGTTCATTAGTACTATGTGTTTAGCCAACGATTCCGAATTTTTTTATTAAATTTTGTGTATTAAGGGCCCTCTTCACTCACCGCCGCCGGAAGCCCGAGCCAATGATTTTCTATGGGGAAATTTTCTTTACAAATAACTTATTAACTAATACATATTTTTAAATTCTGTTTTCACATTCTGAAAGTTCCCAGCTGTTAAATTGACGCACCTTTTTTAAAAATGTATTTTTTTAATTTTTAATATTTTATTTCGAAATTGCAAAATGAAAAAATTTCACATATTGAAAATTCGTATTTTGCAGCTTCAAAATAAAATATAAAAAAATAAAAAAATAATTTTTTAGAAAAGGTGCGTCAGTTTAACAGCTGTGAACTTTCAGAATGTGAAAACAGAATTTAAAAATATGTATTAGTTAATAAGTTATTTGTAAAGAAAATTTCCCCATAGAAAAACATTGGCTCGGCTTCCGGCGACGGTGAGTGAAGAGGGCCGTTAAGTGAAACTATATTCATTTTTAAGGACATAATGTTAATTTTATATACCTAATAATTTACTTTAGCTGTAAATAATCTTAATGACAGTTGGGATCGAAGAAATATGAGTAAAAGCTGCAGACATTATTCTTTGGCACTGTTTTGATATCATTGTTTACGAATGATAATTTTTCCTTTGTTTATTCTAGAAAATTGACGAGAAAATCTATGAAAATAGTGATGTCAAAGCATCAGAGTAAAGATGACATTGATTGTAGGGTTCTAAAACTAAAGGGAAAAAAAAAAAGTGTGGAAATAAGTAAATGAAGTAGAAATTTCAAGGCTATATATTACTTTCTTCTATATTAATAGAAGAAAGTATTAGTTTCGTAAAGATTTTCCATTTCCATAGAGTTTACGTGTTGTGAGAAGTTTAGTGGCACCTCTAGTTCAAGAACTACTGCGCAGAACGTCATACAAATGTATTACGCTAAAAGTAGGTTTCTAACAACATTTGATAAAAATCGCTCAACAAATGATGTTGCCATCTTTTTTTTTTTTTTCTTTTTTAATTTTTAATGTCACACTATAGGATAAAATTTCGTATAAAAGTGCACTGTAAGAATATATTTTTAACGAATGATTATAGAACTAAAAAGAATTATTTAAAATGGTAATGGTTTATTAAAAACAATATTAGCGACCTCCCAGTGTGTTTGAACAGAAAAGTTTTACTTAATCTTCAGAAACAAACTGGACATTAACATGTAAATCTGTACAAAAAGTTAAAACAACCCAGAGAAACATAGAGAGATGCATGTTAGCATTCGCCTGAAGCGACAGAAAGCGAAACACTTGGGTTAGGAAGCAAACCAAAGTTATTGATGTTATTTCTAGCTTCAAGAAGCTAAAATGGAACTGGGTTGGGCACCTTGCGAGAAGAAAGGATGGCAGATGGACCCCAAAGTCCTATTTTGGACACCAAGAAATAAGAAAAGACCGAGGAAAAGAGCACTGTGTCGTTGGAGAGATGGAATTGGGAAGTTTGGGCAAGCAGAATGGAGAAGAATTGCAGAAAAGTAGGGCAGTTTGGAATCACCTATGAGAGGCCTTCATCCTGCAGTCGATTGATAAAGGCTGAAATTGATGATATATACAGTCGAACCTTGTTAACGTGAACACGCTTAACACGAATTACTCTTAACCATGAACTGTTTCCATAATCCCCGAAAAATGCAAATTAGTTTAGTTATATGAAGATTAGTTACTGATAGCATGAACTATTGATAACATGAACAAATTTTTTATCCCTCTTGAGATTCAAGTTAACGAGGTTTGGCTGTATATATATATACGAGTATAAACTACTTAAAATATTTGTAATAAATTTATTATTCATTTTAATTTTTAAACTTTTATGTCTTCAAATATTCGTTCACTTTTCTTTCTAAAAATTTCTTCCTTGTTACCTAATTTTATCAAAGTGTCGGAGATAGAGTGCATACTAAATATTAAATGATTCCGGACAGTAAATCGATTTTTTCTCTTTCTCATCAGTATTTGTTTTAGTATGTTGGCATCATTTGCCAGGTTTCGGAAGTCCTTCGCTCTTTGGGATTATTAGGAAAGAATAAGATGAAATATTGCTTTTATGCGTGTTTAATTCACTTAAGTCCAATCTTCAATATTCACGTCACAAGTTTACTTCATTGTTTTGACAGCATTTAAGAAAAATCATTTGGATTCTAATAAATATTACATATTTAATATTGAAGAAAGATTATGTAGCTGCTTATGATAAGCAGTCTATCCTTTTATGCGGGCTATTTCATGAATTATTGACGCATTTATGGTTGAAATAATTATTTGATTTTAAGATTTGGCAGTGGAAATAGGAAATGGTTTCTCCAATATTTATTTTTATATGGCCATTTATTTTTACTTGGATTTAAAGAGAAATATTTTTGACTTAAAAGGGTCTTCTTCTCTTGATTTCTTTCCTTTTATTTATTTATTTTTTAAAGGTTTAAGTAAAAATTTTTTTATCACACGTTATGAATATTTACAATATTGCTGTTGGGAGCTAGTTTAAAAATTGTTTGTTAGTTTTAAATTAAATGTTTCTTTCTAAAAATAAGGTTGTTTTCACCATATTGAAAGAAATACAGTACCCGCCGCTTATTAAAATCACATGTGTCCTGATCCAGAATGATTTTATTAAGCGGCTGATTTTTATATCCGGCGAACGTTCCTGCACTCAGGAAAAAAATATTACTTTCCTGAATTTCGAAAAAATTTCAAAAGATAACGAAGACTGGAATCAATAAACGATTACTTTTTACAGATAATAAATTAGTTGTTTCTATAAAATAAGTAGATTTTTTTTTTTTTTTAATCTTTCAGTTTAAACCTCTTGCCTTGTAGTTATTTCAAAATAAGAACTAGAAACTCTCTTTCCATAATAATAATAATAATAATAATAACAAAAACCACTTACGAATCTAATTAAATTTGTAACTGATTTGAAGAATAGGTACCTTAAAATTGTTACTGAGAGGCGTGATGGGGCATGTTTAATTTGTAATGATGCTGCAAGTGTAAAATTTTCGACAAAGAGAGATAACAATGGGATTGCTGTGTTTTATTTTATTTTTTATTTAAAAAAAAAAAAAAAAAAAAAAAATGTTTAGTGGACATAAATGATATTTTTGCTGCTGAAGATTTTTTTTTTTTTTTTTTAAGTTTATTAACCGGCGGTTTTAAAAGTAGTTTTTATTGGTTTGATTCCGGTCCTGGCAATTTGATCAGATTAAGCGGCTGATTTTATTAACCAGTGTGCTTATTAAGCGGCGGTTGTTTGTGTGAATTTATCCGATCAGTATATTTAAATTGTATAAACTTAAATAGACACATTTAAAATATTTATATATACTGTAAAAGTATTCGCTCATCCTTAATGATAAAAAAAAAAAAAACGATCTTTTTACATATATGAATACATCTCAAATATATATCAGAAGTGCGGGTAATTATTAAAAGATAAAAGAAAAGAAAACTGATTTTTATCGTTTACTCGGCAAGATTTGTTTCTGACACGTTCGAATCATCCACAGTATTTGAAAATCTTTCCATTCTTTTGGTACTGATATAAAAAGATAAGATGAAATATTTTTATACGTATATTAAAGTCTAATTCACGTACGGATTGTATTCCTTATGCTCCCGTCGTTGTTACGAATCAGTTTTGTATTTTAATAAATCTTTTTTACTGTTGAAAGAAAGGTATGTGTTGTGGCGTACAATAAATTTGTCCTTTATGTGAATTTATTCGTCTTGTATTTTTTATAGTTTGAGGAACTTGAATAGGTAGAGTAAAAATTTTACTATCCCTTTTTTTTTTTTTTCCCTTTTCCTTTTTTAAAAATGAAATACACATAAAACACATTCTTTTGTAAAGTCATGGAATGTATATATATATTTAACTCCTGTATATTTAGAAGTATTCACTCATCCGTATTAATTTTTAGAAAGAAATCGATCTTTTTTCTTTTCTGTATTAGTTCCCCATCATACTATAGGTATGGGGGAACTTAGGTAATCGTGAAAATTTTCGACCTCGGTTTTTTAACTTTTTTACACGTTTTCAGGTGTGATGGTTGGTTGGTTAATGGTTTTTTGTGGAGCAAGGTCCAAATTAGGACATTCTGCGCCAACCGTTACGTTTTCAGGTGTGAAGAATCCGAAAATGACAAAATTTGTATGGTGTCTATCTGTAGGGTGTCTGTTAGTCCGTTAGTTTGTTAGTCTGTGTACACGATATCTCAAGAAAAAAATGTCGCAGAGAGGTCAGATCAGTTTTAAAATATTACTTTCGACACTGGCAAGAACCCTATTCATTTGCAACATTCGAATTTAAAAACTTCGTAAGTTATTAGAAATTTACGATTTTCTTAACAATTCTTGAGAATAGGACAAAAATTCACTTAAACGTGCATTAAATGGAAACTTTTTACTGTAAAAATGTCAGACCAGTTTTAAAATATCAGTTTTGATGCCGGAATGAACATCAGTAACAATAAATATTCCACTTTAAAAATTTCGCAAGTTATTGGAAATTTACGAATTTCTTAACATGGCAGTATAGGGCAAAATTTCACATAAACGTCAATTTTGAGAGATATTTTCATCGTAAAGATGTCAGACTACTTTTGAAATATTATTTAGGACACTGGCATGAATATTAATGACTATGAATTTTCCAATATAAAAATTTCGTAAGTTATTGGAAATTTACGAATTTCTCAACATGGCAGAATAAAGCAAAAATTCACAGAAACGTCAATCTTGAGGGATATTTTCATCGTAAAGATGTCAAACCACTTTCGAAATATTATTTAGGATACTGGCATGAATGATTTTTCCAATTTAAAAAATTCGTAAGTTATATGGAATTTACGATTTATTTAACATGTCAGACTAAGGCAAAATTGAGCATAAACTTCCATTTTGAGGATCATAAATACATTAGACAACTTCAAAATTACATTTATGGTATTTGTTTAAACATGATTAAATACAAATATTCTAATGGGAAAATTTCGTAATTTACGATTTTATCAACATAGCGAAATTGTAAATTTTTCATATAAATATGAATTTTGAGGATTATTGCATTGGAAATAGTAGCATGAAAACTAAACAACGGAATTTACCCTGATAAAATAAATTAATAGATTAGAATAAGATAAATATATCGAAGTGAACGTTGGTTAGCCTATTAGGCGGTGATTTCATTCTGTCACTGTATCAAGCTTTGGTCAAATTCATTTTTTTTTAACATGATAATAATATGTCTCGCACTAGAAATTTATGAGAATATAAATATGATGGGGAACTGAGCAGAGTCCACCTATGCCAACTAGTTTTCTTACCAAATATATCAACCAGAAGAGCGGATGAATATAAAACGATACCAAGAAAAAGGTCGATTTATATATTTTCTTCTTTTCTTTCTTTCTTTTCCTTTTCTTTCTTTCTTTTTTTTTTTTTTTTTTTTTTTTTTGACACGTTGAATCACTTTCAACTTTCAATATTTGAAAATCTTTCCATTCTTTCAGTGCCTGTATGAAGATAAGATGAGATATTTTTATGCGTACATTCAAGTCTGATTTTCATCCATATGATCTTGTCCTTATGAAATCTTAATTGTATTTTTATAAATCTTTTTAATGTTGAAAGAAGTTGATATGGCTTACGGCAAACCATAAATTTATCGTGTATGTGAATTTATTCGTCCTTTATATTTATCGGTCACGTAACTTTAATCGGCAATGTAATTTTTTTTCCCCCCTAAAACTAAAAAACTCAAGAAACTTGTATAAATGAGAAAATTATCTTGTAAACTCAAGACGATGTTTTTTCTTATTAAATGATCCACAATAATTTTCGAAAAAATCGATACTTTTATTTATTTATTGTTATTTTGTTTTTAAATGTATCACATAAGAGCGGATGATTACCTATTAAACAATGCAAAAAAAAAAAAAAAAAAAAACTTTTATAGATTTTTGGGAAAAATTTACCACTGATACTTTCGAATCCTTCACAATATTTGAAAATCATTCCATTCTTCCGATACTAATCTGAAAAGATACGATGAAATATATTTTTATACGTACATTCAAGTCTGATTTCACTTGGTATTCACCTATAAATTTTATTCCACACGGTCTCTTTTTCATGAATTATCTTGATAAATATTTTTAATGTTGCAAGAAAGATGTGTTATAGCTAACAATAAATTTATATTTCATGCGATTCCCCCCCCCCATATATTTATAAGCTGGGTAGCTTAAAATTGGTAGTTATATAAAATTAAATTATCTCAGTTATTATTTTTAATATATACATTTATATAAATGAAAAACTTTATTTTTGATGTATTTTTTCTCTTTGAACTATCTTTAAAAATATTTGGTCATACGTAATAATTTCATAGGTCTTTTTTTTTTTTTTTTTTTTTTAATCTGATATATCAGACAAAAGAACAGAACGAGAGCAAGAAAGAAAATCGATTTATATCCTTTTTTCGAGCAGCATTTGTCACTGGCACGTTCGAATCATCCCCGGTGTTTGAAAACCATTCTATTCTTTAAGTACCAGTCTAAAAATATACGATGGAATATTATTTTATTCGTAAATTCAAGTCTGTTTTCACTTCATGGTTAAAGTAGAAATATTATTCCATATGTTCTCGTCATTATGAAATCCTTTTATTTGCATCTTTGATAAATATTTTTGATGTTGAAAAACAGATTGTGTGTCATGGCGTACAATGAATTTATCATTTATTTTATTTTATTCGGGAATCATCGATGTATATACCTTTTTATGAATCGGTGATTTATATTGATGAATCAAGGAGGAGGGGGGGGATGATGAGAAAATAAATCATATTTCTATGAATTTATCTATTTTAGGCTATATCTTCTATATTATAGCTGATCATTATTAAAAAGTCACCTTATTTAAAAATAAATAAATAAATAAATAAATAAACTTAAATTTGAGGAAATTTCATCAGTGCATATTGGTTTAGTTCAAAAATTGGATTTGTTTACTCATTGAACAAAAATAAATCATTCCGTGGCGCTTTGTAAACAAACAAACCTCAATAAGATTATACACAAGCATGAGATTCTTCCGTGGATCTGTGATTTTCCGCTTTTATGTAATTACCGTTAATTCCGCGTTTTTTTTTTTTTTTTTTTTTTTTTTAATCAAACTCCAATAACGATTAGTGTTCAAACTCTCCACGAAAGAGTTTAGATTCTCAATCTTTCTCCATCTAAAATATAAATGTCAATATTCATTTTAAACGTGCTTTATCTGATTCTATAACATATAAAAGAACAGAATTATTCAATATTTCTCACTCATGTAATTTTTTTGTCCTGCTTCCTCTCCCCCACTCCTTTTTTTTTTTTTTTTTAATCTCTAACCATCGCCGATCAAATATTATGTGGGAAATCTTTTATTTTTGAATATTAATCCATCCACAACAAAAATGTCAATTTAAAACTTACTTTATGATATTCTAGAACCTATAAAGAAGTAGAATTGTGTTTAATATTTCTCACTCATGAACTACTTTTTACCCTCCACCCCCCTTTCGCATTTTCCACCACCAATCAATGATTAAATGTAGATTGCTAGCTAATGTTTTTTTTTTTTTTTTTGTTTTTTTTTTTACACACGCTTTATAGTGATGTCAAAGCATCAGAGTAAAGATGACATTGATTGTAGTGTTCTAAAACTAAAGGGAAAAAAAAAAAAATGTGGAAATAAGTAAATGAAGTAGAAATTTCAAGGCTATATATTACTTTCTTCTATATTAATAGAAGAAAGTATTAGTTTCGTAAAGATTTTCCATTTCCATAGAGTTTACGTGTTGTGAGAAGTTTAGTGGCACCTCTAGTTCAAGAACTACTGCGCAGAACGTCATACAAATGTATTACGCTAAAAGTAGGTTTCTAACAACATTTGATAAAAATCGCTCAACAAATGATGTTGCCATCTTTTTTTTTTTTTTTTCTTTTTTAATTTTTAATGTCACACTATAGGATAAAATTTCGTATAAAAGTGCACTGTAAGAATATATTTTTAACGAATGATTATAGAACTAAAAAGAATTATTTAAAATGGTAATGGTTTATTAAAAACAATATTAGCGACCTCCCAGTGTGTTTGAACAGAAAAGTTTTACTTAATCTTCAGAAACAAACTGGACATTAACATGTAAATCTGTACAAAAAGTTAAAACAACCCAGAGAAACATAGAGAGATGCATGTTAGCATTCGCCTGAAGCGACAGAAAGCGAAACACTTGGGTTAGGAAGCAAACCAAAGTTATTGATGTTATTTCTAGCTTCAAGAAGCTAAAATGGAACTGGGTTGGGCACCTTGCGAGAAGAAAGGATGGCAGATGGACCCCAAAGTCCTATTTTGGACACCAAGAAATAAGAAAAGACCGAGGAAAAGAGCACTGTGTCGTTGGAGAGATGGAATTGGGAAGTTTGGGCAAGCAGAATGGAGAAGAATTGCAGAAAAGTAGGGCAGTTTGGAATCACCTATGAGAGGCCTTCATCCTGCAGTCGATTGATAAAGGCTGAAATTGATGATATATACAGTCGAACCTTGTTAACGTGAACACGCTTAACACGAATTACTCTTAACCATGAACTGTTTCCATAATCCCCGAAAAATGCAAATTAGTTTAGTTATATGAAGATTAGTTACTGATAGCATGAACTATTGATAACATGAACAAATTTTTTATCCCTCTTGAGATTCAAGTTAACGAGGTTTGGCTGTATATATATATACGAGTATAAACTACTTAAAATATTTGTAATAAATTTATTATTCATTTTAATTTTTAAACTTTTATGTCTTCAAATATTCGTTCACTTTTCTTTCTAAAAATTTCTTCCTTGTTACCTAATTTTATCAAAGTGTCGGAGATAGAGTGCATACTAAATATTAAATGATTCCGGACAGTAAATCGATTTTTTCTCTTTCTCATCAGTATTTGTTTTAGTATGTTGGCATCATTTGCCAGGTTTCGGAAGTCCTTCGCTCTTTGGGATTATTAGGAAAGAATAAGATGAAATATTGCTTTTATGCGTGTTTAATTCACTTAAGTCCAATCTTCAATATTCACGTCACAAGTTTACTTCATTGTTTTGACAGCATTTAAGAAAAATCATTTGGATTCTAATAAATATTACATATTTAATATTGAAGAAAGATTATGTAGCTGCTTATGATAAGCAGTCTATCCTTTTATGCGGGCTATTTCATGAATTATTGACGCATTTATGGTTGAAATAATTATTTGATTTTAAGATTTGGCAGTGGAAATAGGAAATGGTTTCTCCAATATTTATTTTTATATGGCCATTTATTTTTACTTGGATTTAAAGAGAAATATTTTTGACTTAAAAGGGTCTTCTTCTCTTGATTTCTTTCCTTTTATTTATTTATTTTTTAAAGGTTTAAGTAAAAATTTTTTTATCACACGTTATGAATATTTACAATATTGCTGTTGGGAGCTAGTTTAAAAATTGTTTGTTAGTTTTAAATTAAATGTTTCTTTCTAAAAATAAGGTTGTTTTCACCATATTGAAAGAAATACAGTACCCGCCGCTTATTAAAATCACATGTGTCCTGATCCAGAATGATTTTATTAAGCGGCTGATTTTTATATCCGGCGAACGTTCCTGCACTCAGGAAAAAAATATTACTTTCCTGAATTTCGAAAAAATTTCAAAAGATAACGAAGACTGGAATCAATAAACGATTACTTTTTACAGATAATAAATTAGTTGTTTCTATAAAATAAGTAGATTTTTTTTTTTTTTTTAATCTTTCAGTTTAAACCTCTTGCCTTGTAGTTATTTCAAAATAAGAACTAGAAACTCTCTTTCCATAATAATAATAATAATAATAATAACAAAAACCACTTACGAATCTAATTAAATTTGTAACTGATTTGAAGAATAGGTACCTTAAAATTGTTACTGAGAGGCGTGATGGGGCATGTTTAATTTGTAATGATGCTGCAAGTGTAAAATTTTCGACAAAGAGAGATAACAATGGGATTGCTGTGTTTTATTTTATTTTTTATTTAAAAAAAAAAAAAAAAAAAAAATGTTTAGTGGACATAAATGATATTTTTGCTGCTGAAGATTTTTTTTTTTTTTTTTTTAAGTTTATTAACCGGCGGTTTTAAAAGTAGTTTTTATTGGTTTGATTCCGGTCCTGGCAATTTGATCAGATTAAGCGGCTGATTTTATTAACCAGTGTGCTTATTAAGCGGCGGTTGTTTGTGTGAATTTATCCGATCAGTATATTTAAATTGTATAAACTTAAATAGACACATTTAAAATATTTATATATACTGTAAAAGTATTCGCTCATCCTTAATGATAAAAAAAAAAAAAACGATCTTTTTACATATATGAATACATCTCAAATATATATCAGAAGTGCGGGTAATTATTAAAAGATAAAAGAAAAGAAAACTGATTTTTATCGTTTACTCGGCAAGATTTGTTTCTGACACGTTCGAATCATCCACAGTATTTGAAAATCTTTCCATTCTTTTGGTACTGATATAAAAAGATAAGATGAAATATTTTTATACGTATATTAAAGTCTAATTCACGTACGGATTGTATTCCTTATGCTCCCGTCGTTGTTACGAATCAGTTTTGTATTTTAATAAATCTTTTTTACTGTTGAAAGAAAGGTATGTGTTGTGGCGTACAATAAATTTGTCCTTTATGTGAATTTATTCGTCTTGTATTTTTTATAGTTTGAGGAACTTGAATAGGTAGAGTAAAAATTTTACTATCCCTTTTTTTTTTTTTTCCCTTTTCCTTTTTTAAAAATGAAATACACATAAAACACATTCTTTTGTAAAGTCATGGAATGTATATATATATTTAACTCCTGTATATTTAGAAGTATTCACTCATCCGTATTAATTTTTAGAAAGAAATCGATCTTTTTTCTTTTCTGTATTAGTTCCCCATCATACTATAGGTATGGGGGAACTTAGGTAATCGTGAAAATTTTCGACCTCGGTTTTTTAACTTTTTTACACGTTTTCAGGTGTGATGGTTGGTTGGTTAATGGTTTTTTGTGGAGCAAGGTCCAAATTAGGACATTCTGCGCCAACCGTTACGTTTTCAGGTGTGAAGAATCCGAAAATGACAAAATTTGTATGGTGTCTATCTGTAGGGTGTCTGTTAGTCCGTTAGTTTGTTAGTCTGTGTACACGATATCTCAAGAAAAAAATGTCGCAGAGAGGTCAGATCAGTTTTAAAATATTACTTTCGACACTGGCAAGAACCCTATTCATTTGCAACATTCGAATTTAAAAACTTCGTAAGTTATTAGAAATTTACGATTTTCTTAACAATTCTTGAGAATAGGACAAAAATTCACTTAAACGTGCATTAAATGGAAACTTTTTACTGTAAAAATGTCAGACCAGTTTTAAAATATCAGTTTTGATGCCGGAATGAACATCAGTAACAATAAATATTCCACTTTAAAAATTTCGCAAGTTATTGGAAATTTACGAATTTCTTAACATGGCAGTATAGGGCAAAATTTCACATAAACGTCAATTTTGAGAGATATTTTCATCGTAAAGATGTCAGACTACTTTTGAAATATTATTTAGGACACTGGCATGAATATCACTGACTATGAATTTTCCAATATAAAAATTTCGTAAGTTATTGGAAATTTACGAATTTCTTAACATGGCAGAATAAAGCAAAAATTCACAGAAACGTCAATCTTGAGGGATATTTTCATCGTAAAGATGTCAAACCACTTTCGAAATATTATTTAGGATACTGGCATGAATGATTTTTCCAATTTAAAAAATTCGTAAGTTATATGGAATTTACGATTTATTTAACATGTCAGACTAAGGCAAAATTGAGCATAAACTTCCATTTTGAGGATCATAAATACATTAGACAACTTCAAAATTACATTTATGGTATTTGTTTAAACATGATTAAATACAAATATTCTAATGGGAAAATTTCGTAATTTACGATTTTATCAACATAGCGAAATTGTAAATTTTTCATATAAATATGAATTTTGAGGATTATTGCATTGGAAATAGTAGCATGAAAACTAAACAACGGAATTTACCCTGATAAAATAAATTAATAGATTAGAATAAGATAAATATATCGAAGTGAACGTTGGATAGCCTATTAGGCGGTGATTTCATTCTGTCACTGTATCAAGCTTTGGTCAAATTCATTTTTTTTTAACATGATAATAATATGTCTCGCACTAGAAATTTATGAGAATATAAATATGATGGGGAACTGAGCAGAGTCCACCTATGCCAACTAGTTTTCTTACCAAATATATCAACCAGAAGAGCGGATGAATATAAAACGATACCAAGAAAAAGGTCGATTTATATATTTTCTTCTTTTCTTTCTTTCTTTTCCTTTTCTTTCTTTCTTTTTTTTTTTTTGACACGTTGAATCACTTTCAACTTTCAATATTTGAAAATCTTTCCATTCTTTCAGTGCCTGTATGAAGATAAGATGAGATATTTTTATGCGTACATTCAAGTCTGATTTTCATCCATATGATCTTGTCCTTATGAAATCTTAATTGTATTTTTATAAATCTTTTTAATGTTGAAAGAAGTTGATATGGCTTACGGCAAACCATAAATTTATCGTGTATGTGAATTTATTCGTCCTTTATATTTATCGGTCACGTAACTTTAATCGGCAATGTAATTTTTTTCCCCCCCTAAAACTAAAAAACTCAAGAAACTTGTATAAATGAGAAAATTATCTTGTAAACTCAAGACGATGTTTTTTCTTATTAAATGATCCACAATAATTTTCGAAAAAATCGATACTTTTATTTATTTATTGTTATTTTGTTTTTAAATGTATCACATAAGAGCGGATGATTACCTATTAAACAATGCAAAAAAAAAAAAAAAAAAAAAAAAAAAACTTTTATAGATTTTTGGGAAAAATTTACCACTGATACTTTCGAATCCTTCACAATATTTGAAAATCATTCCATTCTTCCGATACTAATCTGAAAAGATACGATGAAATATATTTTTATACGTACATTCAAGTCTGATTTCACTTGGTATTCACCTATAAATTTTATTCCACACGGTCTCTTTTTCATGAATTATCTTGATAAATATTTTTAATGTTGCAAGAAAGATGTGTTATAGCTAACAATAAATTTATATTTCATGCGATTCCCCCCCCCCATATATTTATAAGCTGGGTAGCTTAAAATTGGTAGTTATATAAAATTAAATTATCTCAGTTATTATTTTTAATATATACATTTATATAAATGAAAAACTTTATTTTTGATGTATTTTTTCTCTTTGAACTATCTTTAAAAATATTTGGTCATACGTAATAATTTCATAGGTCTTTTTTTTTTTTTTTTTTTTTTTAATCTGATATATCAGACAAAAGAACAGAACGAGAGCAAGAAAGAAAATCGATTTATATCCTTTTTTCGAGCAGCATTTGTCACTGGCACGTTCGAATCATCCCCGGTGTTTGAAAACCATTCTATTCTTTAAGTACCAGTCTAAAAATATACGATGGAATATTATTTTATTCGTAAATTCAAGTCTGTTTTCACTTCATGGTTAAAGTAGAAATATTATTCCATATGTTCTCGTCATTATGAAATCCTTTTATTTGCATCTTTGATAAATATTTTTGATGTTGAAAAACAGATTGTGTGTCATGGCGTACAATGAATTTATCATTTATTTTATTTTATTCGGGAATCATCGATGTATATACCTTTTTATGAATCGGTGATTTATATTGATGAATCAAGGAGGAGGGGGGGGATGATGAGAAAATAAATCATATTTCTATGAATTTATCTATTTTAGGCTATATCTTCTATATTATAGCTGATCATTATTAAAAAGTCACCTTATTTAAAAATAAATAAATAAATAAATAAATAAATAAATAAACTTAAATTTGAGGAAATTTCATCAGTGCATATTGGTTTAGTTCAAAAATTGGATTTGTTTACTCATTGAACAAAAATAAATCATTCCGTGGCGCTTTGTAAACAAACAAACCTCAATAAGATTATACACAAGCATGAGATTCTTCCGTGGATCTGTGATTTTCCGCTTTTATGTAATTACCGTTAATTCCGCGTTTTTTTTTTTTTTTTTTTTTTTAATCAAACTCCAATAACGATTAGTGTTCAAACTCTCCACGAAAGAGTTTAGATTCTCAATCTTTCTCCATCTAAAATATAAATGTCAATATTCATTTTAAACGTGCTTTATCTGATTCTATAACATATAAAAGAACAGAATTATTCAATATTTCTCACTCATGTAATTTTTTTGTCCTGCTTCCTCTCCCCCACTCCTTTTTTTTTTTTTTTTTAATCTCTAACCATCGCCGATCAAATATTATGTGGGAAATCTTTTATTTTTGAATATTAATCCATCCACAACAAAAATGTCAATTTAAAACTTACTTTATGATATTCTAGAACCTATAAAGAAGTAGAATTGTGTTTAATATTTCTCACTCATGAACTACTTTTTACCCTCCACCCCCCTTTCGCATTTTCCACCACCAATCAATGATTAAATGTAGATTGCTAGCTAATGTTTTTTTTTTTTTTTTTGTTTTTTTTTTTACACACGCTTTATTATGTTGGTGTGCATTATTCTTTTAGTTTAATTTGTCACTTTTAAAATATTTTGTGTAGTTTTTCCCCGTACACATTATTTTTCATTTAAAATAAATTTTATGAACATATTTGTATAGTTTTGCCCGCGTGCATTATTTTTCATTTGAAATTAATTTTATAAACACGCGTGTTTCTTTTTCTTTTTTTTTTTTTTTTAATTTTCTGCCCTCTCATGCCTATATGCATTATTTAAAAATATTCACCAAAGAGTAGCTAATCAAGTAGCCAATAGTAGTCAAGTAGTAGTCCTTCACGTAGCCAATCAGAGCAAATAGTTCTGCGCATTCTCAGTAACTAACTGTACCACTCAGTAAAAAATATACCGAAAAATAAGTATTATGTTACTTTTGATGTTTTTCTCTTTTTAAAAATAATTTAAAATTTTTAGATTTCATAGTTTCCTATGTCCAGCAGTTTTTGAAAGATTTTAATCATAATAGCCTCAAAAGTAAGAGAGCGATCGCAGTATTCTGAAAAATCTATTACAACTGTCCACTTTATTAGTGTTCGAATAAAAAAGAGAGGTCAAAAGTTTCATTGCCAAGTGGCCAGAAAACTTATATTAACCGATTATCAACAAACATTGACTAGAAAGTAGCTAAGTAAATCGAAATAAAAATAACTCATGGAGAGATAGCTAAAAATTTCAGCCCTTTATAACAGGGACCGATTTACTCACTTGGAGGCCCAGGGTACTCATTTTCAACGGGCCCCTTTTCCTCGTACTTTAATATTACAACAATCGAAGCAAACTGTATGTTTTTGATTCACGCGTCTAAAAATTCTCTTCACTTTTCATTTTATTGGTAAGAGTTTAACATATCCGATGCTTGTCTACCAGATCAACGTACGTGCCCGTGTATCTGATATGCACTGCGGTGCATACCTCGGATTTATTTTATGCAGTTGTATTTCCGTTTAGCGAAAATATTGCAATTTTTTAGATGAGCTGATAGTTTCTTTGAAAAATCATACTGCCGATTTATAAAACAGCGCAGTAATACCTTCATCCATTAACGAAAAAAAAAAAAAAAAAACGCTCATTATAGCAAAATTTGGAAATTTTTCATTTTAACAATTTTTTTTTTTTTTTTTTTTTTTTTTTTTTAAATGTATGAGGGAATTTCTTGGAGGCTCCCTCAGTGTGAGGGCCCAGGACACAGGCCCCGAACGCCCTGCCTTAAATCAGACACTGCTTTATAATCAGCAATTAGGAGCGTACAGAGGGTTGAGATTGTGAGATGATCGACCAAAAGTGAGCATTTCACTTTTTGTTTTTTATATAATACGGATTTCAGATAGTACCCAATCCAAAAATCGTTTTCTAGTTAACCATATATTTGCGGCTTAAATACCTCAAATGTCTAATTAAAAAGTTCAACACTTGTAGTTAAATTCTTTGTACAGTAAAGCACCGTTTATGTCTTTCAAGGAACTGGCGTAAAAGGACATAAAAATGAAAAGACGTATAACCGAAATTTTAATAATAACACTTTGATAACAACAAATTTAGTGAGACTTAACTAACAGTTATATGAAAATACTAATTAATAAAGTTTCTTTAGTTAGTAAATGTATGTTATACTTTTTTTTAAGACAATAATTAATACCAAAAAAAAAAAAAGATTTATTATAAAAAGTGACAAAAACCGTACTATTAATGCATGACTCGATACTGATTCATAGCTGCCAAGTTTTTTCATTTTTTCCGGAATGTTCTTAGCCCTGCCCTTTTTTCACACCGTAAACTTTGTAGAAAAATTTAATTCAATATATAATTACGATTAAATTTAAAGACAATTACTCTAAACATATTACGGTGTGAAAAAGGGGCTGGACTAACATCATTCCGGAATAAATTAAAGAGCTTGGCAGCTATACTAATTACATATATCATACATTGAGTATTATGTAACATTTCTTAAGAACAATTCTTAACATATTTTGAGTATTAATTATATATATTGCGTATCTTTAATAATTAGCGTACGATTTATGTCCATACAGATAGTTATTCAATAACATTAAAAATCCTTAATATCCGTCTGACTTTTTCTGCTGGTCTATGAGTATTAAAAATTCTACTGTGAATTCAATTGATTTTTTGGTCAGTATACTTCGATCTTTCCTGTGTTCCTCCATTTAAAATGGTTTCTAGGAAAAACTCGTCTTATTCAGAATGAAAAATAGTGACAGGTCGAGAAATTTTGCGAATTTTAATAAAGTGGAAAAGACGTATAGCCGATATTAGCGGCGTATAAACGAGTATTTTTGCATTAAAAGGAATAGGTATGAATCGGGACTTCACTAAAAGGACGTATAAATGTAAAAGACGTATAAACCAGAGACGTATAAACGGTGCTTTACTGTATTTTTCTTTAATCATACGATGTCTAACCTTTTTTTTTTGGCAAATACTTGCTTTAGTCCAAAGTTTCATTTTCCCGAAAGAAGTTTTTGTACTTTAACATTTAGTGATAAATTCCTGATATATTTTAACAATTAAACTTTATCCTTTAAAGACTCTCGCTTATCTATAAAGATCATCTTCAGAAGAAGAAAAAGAAGGAAAAAAAAAAAAAAAAAAAGAACTTTCGTTTTATTAAATATGATACAGGACGGCAGTAAATGAATAATAAACGATTCCTGACAGAAAATCGATTTTTATCTTTTTTGAACAGTATTTGTTTTTGATACGTTGGCATCATTTGCCATATTTGCTGAAAATCCTTCATCCTTTTTTGGCATCAGTATCGGAGGATTAAATGAAATTTACTTTATGCACATGGATAATTTATATTGGATATTACTGTTCGCATTGAATTAAGTGTTTTGACTGTGGAAGGGAGGCGGGATACACAGTAATAAAAGGAAAAAAAAAAAAAAAAAAAAAAAACTCTTCAAATGTATTTTTAATATTGTAAGAAGGATTACGTAACTTCGTATGATAAACCCTCAAGTGAGGGAATATTTTCCTGAATTATTGATACATTTTTGTGCGTTATTGATTTATCACTCAGTGTGATAATTATGGAATTCTAAAATCTGGAAGATGTAAGACAAATTCTTTGCAATATTTTTTTCGTTCTTCTGTCTTGTAAATTTTTTATCTCACTTTTTTAAAATAAATGATTTTAAAGCAAGCATTTTTACCGGCAATCAGTCGAGGAAATTGGTTTTTTTTTTTTTTTTTTTACCATTAACAAGCAAAAAAATCTGGAGTGACTCCACTCGACTTTCTGAACATTAAGTAACTAACAGTTTTGTAGATAAAATAAAGAAAGAGGAGTTGCTAAACAAACAAAAGAGAGAAAAACATAACAGAGTGTTTGAGTATTTTTCTCAATATATCACACGAGGTTTTATTTAACGCTACTGAACTTTGAGTCCTTAGATCATAATGATAAAGGATTTTTCGTTGTGTCCCTGTAAAAATCTATAAATGCTAGATTCGCCAAAATGCTTATAGTTAGTGCAACAGTGTTTTATAATATTCATACAAATTTTCAGCTCAATTGAATAAGGCGTTTAGATGCTATCGCTGGTCTCATAGGCCATAAAGATAAAGAATTTTTCTTTGTGTCCCTGTAAAAAAACTGTAAGTGCTAGATTCACCAAAATCTATACAGTTGGTTCAAATGTGACCTATAACATGTGTACAAATTCTTTGCTGAGATTAATAAGGCGTTTAGACGCTATCACACTTTTAAAAATTTGGCAAAGAATTTTTCTTTGTGTCCCTGTAAAAAAACTATAAGTGCTAGATTCTCCAAAATCTATACAGATGGAGTATCTGTGACCTATAATATGTGTATAAAGTTTTTGCTCAATTGAATAAGGCGTTTAGATGCTATCGCACTTTTAAGATTTTGGTCCCTTGGCCATAATGATAAAGAATTTTTCTTTGTGTCCCTGTAAAAAAACTATAAGTGCTAGATTCACCAAAATCTATAGGGTTCGTACTATGGTGACTTACAATATACGTACCAACTTTCAGCTTATTCGAACAAAGCGTTTAGACGCTAGCGTGTTCACTCACAGACATACACACATACATACACACATACATACACACATACATACATCATCGTAAAAATTGTGAAAACGGACTCGTTGGACCTCGAAACGTATAGAAACATCAAAATCTCGAATTCGGATTTTTGACATGATTACAATACTTTCCTCACTATAGTGTTCGGAAAGTAAAAATAAAAGAAATCTTAGTGAAGATTTTCCTTTCCTGGGTTATCCCTTTGAATTTGTCAGAATTTTGAATATCTGTTGTTGTAAAAGTTATAAACTTAAAAAAAAAAAAAAAAAACTTTTATAACTGAGTGACTTATATTCGTAGTTTATTATTTATTCTATGATAACGGATTGAAATATTTCAGATATTAGTGTAAATAATAATACGTATTTTAACAAAGTTCTAGAATGAAAGAAAACTTATTTGTTTTAAAATATGGGGGAAAAAAATAAATACGCATTAGAATATTATCCTCAAAAACCCATAAAACAAATATTGATGTCCATTTATAACAGACTTAAACAAAAATATATGTATATTTTAATGTATTTTAAAAGAAATTTTATTACAATTTATTTATATAGAACATTATAAAATATTTATGATTTGAATATTTCCAGGGATGAGATTTTTCAGCTTTTCAACTGATTTCAGCTTTTTTGTATATTTAGCTTTTCAAATGAGATTTTTTTTCCAGCTTTTTTTTTTTTTTTTATGTTTCTGATGTGCATTTGTTCTTTTTTTATACATTGAAGATTAAAATAAATATTTATTACTCTAATATAATAGATTTTGTCATAAAAATTTGGGTATTTCATTTCAACGTCTTGCCTGTGTACTGTTTCACCTTTTTTGTACTTTTGCTAATCTCATCTCATCTCTGTATTTCAAAAGATTGATGGAAAATTAAAGAGATTTCTGTTGTACTTTTATGCACAAGAAGTGTTTAAAAAAAAAAAAAAAACTTGGACATAAATTAGAACAGTAATTAGCAGTAAATGAGGTTTTTTTTTTTTTTTTTTTTTTTTTAATTATTATTATTATTATTATTAGTTTCGGACGCATTGAAATATTTGTTTATCTGCAACATTTTCTTAAAAAAAAAAAAAAATCATTTAAACATCGAATATATTTGGCTGAAAAAAAAAAAAAAAAAAACATACATGAATATTAATGAATTTCAAAGTGAAAATCTTTTTTTATTTTTTAAACAATATTTTCTACAAAGTAGTTTTTTTCTCTTCACAATTTTCTATTATTTGCATTGATTATTTCATTCCTTTGGCACAAATATTAGAGTATGAGATGAAATATAATTTATTATCTGTAACATTTCAATTTGATTTCGCACGGCTTACGATTAGGGGGGGGGAAAAAACGATATCTTCTCATCTTGAAAAATATGTGTATTTGGAAAAAAAAATATATTTCTTTATTTTTAAAAAGCATCGGTGCTACAACTGGTTGGAAATTTATGATTTATGCGACTTATCCAATATTATTTATGGAATGCGTAATGGTGATGCTATTTTAGGGGCCGATTGGATTACATGAACATCTTAGGCCTAGGTGGATTGCTTTCCGTGAGGGATCTTTTTAAAGAATCTTATCTTGCATTATTGCGAATTTAGGAGAAAAATATGGAAGACTCAAAAAGAACGATTAGGTCAAAGGGCGTGACTTGGAGTCCGATCAAATTCAGTCTCGTTTTACCAGTCACCTAGAGGTTCTGTTGTATAAGCTGGTAGACAAGACGTGCCATGTTCGAATACACGTCGTGCTCGTTGATCTAACCGTTCGGAATTTTCCGTGGTTTGCACAGAAACTCTCGTGAATACGGGCTAGGATCCCTTTAAAAGATCTCCTTCAGAGACACCCGGCCTAGGACACTTGCGTAGTCATGTGGCCTTATCCCTCAATTTACAAAGATCCCTTTTTTAGCTTCGAGAGTAGAACCTCCGCCACTGGTGGAGGCTCAAATACGTAATTAATTGGTTTAAAAATATCCAGGGGTTGATTAGGTTTTAATTTTTGGGGCCCATTTTTGTGAAAATCAAAATATTTTTGTGAAAAAAAGAATTGTCGCTAGAAACCTTTCATTATAGCAATTACTCTATCTAATGCTTAATATCAAGTTAATAGCATTTTATTAAACAAGTATAGCCACTCATTAATAAAAAATAATTCTGTAAACATGGAAAAATTTTACACAAAATTTTGTGAAGGGGCTGTTTTTATAAATCTGAATTTTGTGAAGGAGCCCATTTTCTGAATTTGACTTTTGTGAAGAGAACCATTTTAAGGATTTTAATTTTGTGAAGGGGCCCATTTTAGAGATTTGAATTTTGTGAAGGGGCAGCAAAAGGGTCCCAATTTTTGCCTGGATCGACCACGATATCAGAATTAAGGTAAAATAGATTTTTTTTTCATGTTTTGTGATAAATCTTCTGTTTATGTTAGTACCGGGTTCGATCCCTTGTCGCGTTCGTCGACCTAGCCGTTCAACGTTTTCCGTGGTTTTCTCCAAAACTCGAGTGAATACGGCCTAGGACCCTTTAGTAAGACCCTCATGGAGGGCATTTTCTTCAAGCCCAGTCTCAAGTGCTGATAATTGGCCTTGACACGAACACCGTTCATGTTAATATTTTTATGACGGTTTCGTTACAAATTTTTTGCTGAACTTTCATCTTTTAAACTTGTCTTTGAAAGATATTTTCTCATCTGTAATATTTTATGGAAAAGTAACTTTTTTCTTTTTCCATTTATCAAGTGCACGAGGCCGGACGATGAATGAATATTAAATGATGATTCTAGACAGATAATCAATTTTTCATCTTTTTTTATTTTTTTATTTTTTACTCGAGCAGTATTTGTTTCTGACACGTTGGCATCATTTGCCATATTTGAAAATCCTTCTTTTTTTTTTTTTCTTTTTTTGGCACTAGATATCAGAAGGATAAAGTGAATTATTATTTTTATTCATTCATAAATCATCGGAGTATAATCTTTTTTGGATCATGCTAAAATATTATGGTCTGTGTTATCGTATCATTAAAACAAGTATGTTATGACGATCCCAAAACTTTCTTCTTTATTATTCTATATAACAGTCCTACTTACTTATCGGTTAGCATGCACAGAAATTTAACCATTATAGCCTCTCACAATAAAGATTTTACATATATAGTTTAAAGAAATTTTAATCCGTATATGCTAATATGTAGCCATATAAAAAATCGCACAAGATGTGTAGTAGCAACTCAATCTGTAGTCCGATATACGCCCGAATTGAATTAGCGCAGTTTTTTTTTTTTTTTTAATAATGACCTTATCACATATCAAATTTGCATCTATACACTATAGGAGCTGATATATAAGCTTTCCGGTACCTGTTAGCCGATATGCACCTAATTTTTTTCACAATCTTTTAGTTAAATTGAAGAGAAAACATTCAAACCGTGTTTTCTCAAAAAAAAAAAAAAAGTTAATGATTTTTCTTTGAATTTAATATAACATAGCATGTCTACATATTTTTCTAGATATGTCTACATGTCTCCCTAGTAACTAGTAATACATCTAAACAAACGATGATTAGGGTGTAAGTTTAGTTATTTTTTAATTTATTAGTTATTTTTTGTTTATTTATTTATTTATTTTATGAAAAATTTTATTCGAAAGAGAAAACATCGTTCGACTGTTTGCTCTCAATTATGCTTTTTTCAATATCTAATCTTCAGCTGAACTGATTGCATTTTAATTCTCAATAATTTTTATCTTGATTTTGTATCCTTGGTCGAAATGAAATATTTATGGAAATTATAGTTGAAATAAGAAGAAATATATATATATATATATATATATATATATATATATATATATATATATATATATCAGGGATTAATCCAGCTTTTTAAAAATGGTACCCCATTTGTGAATTTATAAAATAATTTGTGAAAATTTCAAGTAAATTTGTGAAAATTAATAATGCTTCAGAACAATTAACTGAAATGTGAAAAACAGTTTTTTTTTTTTTATTTTTTTTTTTTTTTTAATATGTTTAAAAAATAAAATGAAACAGTTGCAAAGTAAAGATATATATGGGAGAGTCAACTTATTTCTTATATGTGAGGTAAGATAGGGTGTATACTTAAATATTTACCATTGTCTCCAGTAAACATTCAAATTGAGGGTATTTTTATGTGTTTCATGCAATGAAGCCTATAAAATCTTTTAGTGTGCAGCTATATTGCTGAGAATTGACTTTGTGAAGGTGCCTCTTTGCTGAAAGTTGAATTTGTGAAGGTACCCCATTGTCAAAAATTGACTTTGTGAAAGTGCCTCAATGTGGCACTAAATTTGTTTTGAATTAACCTCTGTATATATATTCTTGAAATTTATTTTCATCACCATTTTATTAATATATCAGTATTTTAAATATTCAATTTTACGGTGTATATTTGAAAATATTTTTTCTTAAATATAACTCATATTTATTCTTTAGGAAATATACGATACATATTTTAGCTGTATAATATTTCAGGATACTTCTCTTGATATTTCGCTATCCTTTAGAAATTCTGCTCTACTTTTACTGTAAAATTACAGAAAATTTTCACTTTTATAAAAAAAATATTTAAAGGAGAGTAAGTTTGTCGTAAATTTAAAGGTTTCTGAATTTCCAAAACATGATACATCAGCCTGACTTGCGTCTTTCCTAAATCTGCTATTTCATGTATTTCAGTTTCCCATTTTCCCTTCTTGAAATTTTTTGAACGAAATCCGAAATATATTTTTTTGAAAAGACAATTTTTCGCGTGAACATTTTCGTTCCTTTTTTTTTTTTTTTTTCCCATCTGTTCTAGTGGGTGTTGCCATTTCCAATTTTAGTTTTTTCTTCGAGAATAAACAGGATACAGTACTCATGCACGATTTTTTTTTTTTTTAAGAAACTATTTTATGTACGATTTTGGAGCGCGGCCAATCTTTTTTTTTTTTTTTTTCCCTAGAATTTTTCCTGGTGCTTGTATTCTTTTAAGTTCTTTTCTGAAATATATTTTTCTCTGTTTTAGCGTTGTAATGTATGTATTTCTATTTATTTTTTATTTTATCCGAGACGAATGTTGGAAACAAAACAATCTATTGTATAAATAGAGCTGTACTGTTCCTTTATTTCTTTTTTTTCTGTTTCGTCCACAAATCTGCTTCTGATTAATTTATTTTTCGAAAATATTTATAATGTTTCATTATTATTATTATTATTAAAAAGATATCTAGTTGAGAAGCATTATTGCTGCTAAGAGAGGGGGAAGGAGGATTTTTTTTTTTTTTTTTTTTTTTTTTTCCATGCATTCAGTTGAAAAAAAAATGAAAATTCAGTTTTAAGTGGATACATGGATTTCGAGAGTTAAAAATGTATATTCTCTCTCTCTCTCTCTCTCTATGTATGTATGTATGTATATACTATGTATAGCATATAAAGGAGCGACTTTTAAACAGTATTTTATGAAATATTCATTGAAAAGTTTTTAGAAAATTCAGGCTTTGAGACCTGAATTCCGGAGACTCTTGTGTCCTGGCAGTGGCCACGATAATTCATATGATAGCTTTACCTGAAATAAAATAAAATAACCGATTCCATATCAGACAATAATGATTAAAAGTATTATAGTTTTAAAAAATTAAAGAACACGCTTTTATAGAAATGTGAACTAAAAAGCACAAAATATCTATCTTAGTATTAATATGCAGAGTAAGAGAAAATCGTGCGAGTGGCACACCATAATTATTTACATACATTTAAATCTTTAATTAGAATGAAACAAAAACCATTTTAAAAAATCTCCCCTGACTGGGATCGAACGCTGGACCTTTAGGTTCGTAGCGCGGAGCCTTACCTCAACGCCACATCGTTCACGTAGGGAAAGTATTTTTTTAGAATATAAATTTTTTGCTTGCTCCCAGAGCGGTTACAAACATACATTCATACAAATATACATACAAACATACATACAGGTGAAGCTAATAAAATCGTGTTAATTAAAAAACCAAATTTTTTCTGTAAGTAGATAAGTATAGCTCGTACTTGGACGTAGGATTTAGGAGGGGAAAAAGAAAAAATGTGGCGGAGTTTTATATGTAGAAACAGTACAATTTTCGGTACATTTTACCCCCACACATAGCCTTGCAAAATTGGTTGTAATCAAATGAAAGTAAATCCTTCGTTCAACCACTAAGTCAGTTCTACTTTAAAAAAGCGTGTAAAATTTCAATAAGATCAGTGCATTAGGTTTTGAGAAATCGTATCCACCGACTTCAATGATAGTGTTTTCAGATTTAAAACAAGAACGCAAAATATGCGGTACGCATTGATTATTAACACTTTCCAAATTTACGTAGTTGTTGTATCGTATAACTTTCAATACTCTTTGCCTACGTAAACACACAACGGACAGACAGTAGTTCAGAAAGGCATACAGATAGACTAATTGAATTCCTAATCATTCTTAAACATTATTAGAAAGTATTAAAAATGCTTAACGCCAAAGAAAACATAACCTTTATAGTCTAATTGCAGCCCATAATGTATCCGAATATTTTAGTGTAGCCCTGTAAATCTGAAGGATAACAAAATCATATCCTATACAAAATATTATTTTAGTATATTAAAAACCAATGTCATTGTCCCTGTATACAAACCAGTGATGGTATTTACTCCATTTTCAATGAGAAACATCCGATAGTGGATTTGAATAATGTATTTCAATTTCATTAAGAGTTGTGTAAAGTAACGGTATTAAAATATGGTTTATAGAAATACCTCTCATAGGACACAATGCTTTGGAAAACTTTCGGGTGTCCATGTACAGAAACCAGTAAAGGTGTTCACTCCATTTTCAATTGGCCACATCCGATTCTGAACTTGAATAACATATATCAGTTTCAAGAAATTCCATAAATATTTACGGGAGAGCGCAGACAGACAGATGGACAGACGGACAGACAAACTGAAGTCATAAACACTTTTTACCTTGTTGGAAAGTGTTAATCTTATTGACTTGAAACTTCGGTAAAATATTCTAGACAAATTGGGAAGGAAGGGGTGGGGGGGATGATCTTTTGAAATTTTGAAACCGATGTAATCCATCATATTGCATGTATACATGCGACAAAATATGAAATTAAACGAAGTTTAGCTTACAATATATAGTGAAGTCATATTTTTGTGGCAAATAGATAAT
This sequence comes from Salticus scenicus, assembly GCA_963930645.1. Classification (NCBI taxonomy): domain Eukaryota; kingdom Metazoa; phylum Arthropoda; class Arachnida; order Araneae; family Salticidae; genus Salticus; species Salticus scenicus. The sequence goes on along the minus strand of OZ005660.1, from coordinate 172,134,598 downwards.
TCTCTCTGACAAGCGTTTTCGTCATAGCGAAACCTGTTTTTACAGACTTTCATTTTAACAAAATTTTATTATATTCAAAATGTATCCAGTTATGATAAATATTATATCTTATTATTTTTTTTTTCCTTATGAAAATATATTTTACAAAGCAAAATTTATAAATATTTTTGTCCCGTCTTATTTCGTTCCCAAGGGGATTCTATTACATATTCATTAGAATCTTTATTTGTATGTACTATTGTAAAGCAAAATGAAAATATTAGTACTATTGTGATAATTTATATAAAATAAACTTGCATCGAACGATAAAAATATTCATGTTTATTTTACCTTCTAGATTAAGAAAATAAATTATTTTATACATTTATCATATCTGAAGTAACAAAATTAGGAAAAATGGTTTTCATGAAATAAATTAAATTTTTCATATTGCAATGTGCATGCCATAAATGCTAAATAAAAAATGTTTTATCTTTTGCAACTTTTAATTTATGGTTAAGTCTAAACACTGAATAATAATTTAGATAAAATAAACACCAATCTAGCGATGTAAAAATAATCATTGATAACTTACACTTTTTTAGAGCCATAAAAAAAATACTTCTTTATCAAATTTAAGCCATTTATCTTGGGCTATAAAACTTTAGCTAATTATTTTTTGCTAAGTTGCTTTTTATAATAGACTCTTGGGAAATTAAATGGGAAAATTTTTAACTAATTTATCTTGTTTTCTGATTATATTTTTAATATCTGTGTTAGTTGAGGGGGGGGGGGGATCTTAAATCTGAATTGTAGAATTCAGCTATTATTTTGAAGTATTTAGTACGGTTTTTTGTAGGAGTTATTCTGTGTAAAATTATTTCCTCCAGATTATTTTATTTTGTTGTAAATTACGTATTGTAGGCACAGTATATAAAATTCAAAAATATACTCTTTTTTATACATGTTGTAATATCGGTGTAAAAATAAATATACTCTTTTAAAACAGAAAAGGGAAATTTCAGCCATTTTTCTCTCGTTCATCATAATGAAAGGCAACGCCTCATGCTGAGTGAATTTCCTTTAAATTATTGAGCTATTATTAGCAGTTTAGATTTGGCCATGTATTTTTCATTAAAATCGAAACAGATTTGAGTGAAGTCGTTTGATATTAAACCAGTATGATGTGGCCACCACATGATTTTCTTCTATAAAAATTTTATACAAAATTTATCCAATACAAATTATTTATTAAATTATCAAATTATTTTCCATTATAAATGCAGACGATTTTTATCTGACAATATTGTATTATCATAAATGCTGAAAGATGTCAATTTTTTGCAAATCAAAAGAAATGATTTTTTTAGTTTTTTTTTCCGTTGAAAAATAAAAAAAAATCGATAATTTTGTTGTAAATTATCACAAATCTACAGTTCAACCATTCATTTTAAAGGTATTGACGAGATCTTTCGAAAGATACCCATATTCAAAATTTACTCCCCCCCCCCCCCCCGGGGGAGTACTTCCCGCTAGGGGGGAGGAAGCAATGCTCCCACATGCACAAAATTTTTTTCTTATTTAACTATTACTATTATCAATAATTCATATTAGTTTTACAATCACACGATTAAAATAACTCTCATGTACATTTACGAAATTTTGTGCTATACTGCCATGTTAAAAATTTAGAAAAATGCGATCATAGCGCCACCTGTTGAGCAATTGTTTCACAAATCTAATGAGCACAGGTTTATGTCAGGGTCCAACTAAATACCAAGTTTGGTTAAATTTCGTTCATTGGTTCATGAGATACAGCGTCCACAAAATTTGTGATACAGACACACAGACAGACTGACATTTTCTAAAAACAGTCAAATCGTGTTTAGGGCAGACATCCCAAAACGTGTAAATCCATCGAAAACTGGATTCGAAAATTTTCACGAATCCAGTACTTTCTATATATATATACAAATAGAAGAAAGTAAAAAAATATATTTTGCCTCTGGCGGAATGGAACTGAGAAATGTGAGGCGAACGCGTTACCACGGCACTACGATTTCATCATTTACATGGTTGTACAGCCGTTCTCAATTATATTCAAGTGAAAAGAATCACATTATGTATTAGTTTTTATTTTTTTATGCACAAAGTAAAGTTATGGGGACCCAATGAATCTTTTTAAATGTATCAGTATTGATTTGAAATTACGAAAATTTTTTTATAAGAGATTCTTTATGACAAGCAGAGATTTTAGTACCTTACAAATTAATTCTGTGTAAGTTAATATGTTAAGAAAAATAATTAAATTTTTCAACGAAAAGTTGCAGAATTTCTTGTATAAGCCCAAAAAGCAGTATGCAATTAGTTTAAGAGTATTATTTCCGATGCTCATGTTTTAACAAATAAAACATTATAACTCAGTTTTTGAAAAAATTACCCCTTTTTAAAAAATAATAGTTAGCATACATTTTTATATTACAGTAAATCACCGTTTATACGTCTTTTCTATTTATACGTCCTTTTAGTAAAGTCCTGATTCATTCCTATTCATTTTAATACAAAAATTCTTCGTTTATACGCCGCTAATATCGGTTATACGTCTTTTTCACTTTACTAAAATACGCAACATTTCTCGGCCTGCCATTATTTTCCATTCTAAATAAGACGGATTTTTCCTAGAAAGCATCTTATATGGAGGAACACGGGAAAGATAGAAAAATACTGATCAAAGAATCAATTGAATTCACAGTAGAATTTTTAATACTCATTCACAAGCAGCAAATCAGACGAATATTAAAGATTTTTAATGTTATTAAATAACTATCTGTATGTACATAAATCGTATGCTTAGAGATACGCAATATATATAATTAATATTCAAAATGTGTTCATATAATTCTTAAGAAATGTAATATAATGCTCAATATATGATATATATGTAATTAGTACCCAGTCATGCATTAATAGTAAGATTTTTCTCACTTTTTATAATAAAACTCTTAAAATAATTATTGTCTTTAAAAAGTATAACATACATTTACTAACTTAACTTCATTTATTAGTATTTTCATATAAATTTTGCTTAAGTGTCATTAAATTTGTGGTAATCAAAGTGTTATTATTAAAATTTTGATAATACATCTTTTCATTTATACGTCCTTTTACGTCAGTCCCTTGAAAGACATATAAACGGTGCCTTACTATATGTTTTTATTATGTCATGAATAGTTAAAAAAAAAAAAAAAAATAGATAAATAAAAATAAATGCATTTTTGGGACTTTTAATTTGTGAAACCACCTTAAATACTGCATGAATCAGACTAATAAATTTAGATAAAATAAACTTAAGTCTAACGATAAAAAAAAAAAAAAGAAAAGGAAAAAAAAAATCACTGACAACTTATCTTTTAGTTTTTAGTCATTAAAAAAAAAAAACCCTTTATCAACTTTAAGCCTTGTAACTTGGGTTCTTTTATGGATCTTAAGCTAATTGTTTTTTGCTTGAGTTGCTTTTTATGTAGCCCTTTGGGAAATTAAATGGGAACATGTTTAACTAACTTATTTGTGGACAGTTTGCTAGTGTTTTCTGTCTGTTATTTGTTATTTGCTGTCTGAGGACACAATATCGTAATTCTCTTGTAGAAATTTAGCTGTTATTTTAAAATATATTGGTGTATTTTTTCGTAAAAATTATTCCTTATAAAAGAAATTCCCTTTAGGTGTTTATTTTTATTTGTAAATTTTTTCATAGAAACAGTTTGTGTAAAAATTTTTTTGAATATAAGTAACATTGCTTTGTACATATTATAGTAAAAGTGTAAAATAAGATTTAGATATAAATCCCCCCCCCCCCCTCCTCCCAGTTATCAGAAAGAGTACAATATGGTAGCGAGTGCTTCAGATTGTTTTAAAGCACTGCAGATTAATTTAACAACTAAAAAATTGCCCGGCTGTGAAACCTTAATGTAATTTATGTAGATTACAGTGCTTGTTGTATATTGTTAATTTATATTATTTTGTAGATGCAGGTTTTACATATTTTATGAATCGCTAATACTTCTTGTAAAAAAAAAAAAAAATGTCGGATATTCCTAGGTCACAGGCAAATTTTGTTTTGCTGCAGAATTTTCGTTTAGATACTGAAATTTTGATATTTAGGCTCTACTCAACATCAAAAGGTTCTGTTCTCAAAAACTTGTAGACGAGGGTGCTAACCCAGGTTACGTTCGTTTTCTGTGTTTTTCTCAAAAATGCGTGTGAATACGGGCTAAGAACTCTCAAGATCTCGAAAGAGCTCCGCCTTTATGGAAGGCATACATGCTTAGAACTCAAAAATAGACAATTGGACTTAACCCATATCGTACCAAGCATTGAAAAAATATTTTTTTCTTTATAAAATCTTAAATACATGTTTCTTTAATCCTATGTATACACACAAAATCAAAGAACTTACCAAACTTTCATTAGCTTAATCGGTACAGGCTGTCTAAAAATAGGACAATGGTTTGGGACAGTCGGAAATATAAGGAAAACAGACCATCTATATATATATATAATTGTTTTACCGGTACAAAAGTGTAGAATATTAGATCAATAAATTTATATGTCCGTTATTCTTTTACGTAAAACCTTTCTAAGTAATAATGTGTTGAAAATGTAATGAATAAATCTTCAAAAATTGTCATTTTAAAAATTAAAAAAATATATTAAACGTTAATTTAAACTAACGATAAAGACACATATGTATTTATTGGACTTTTAAATAATATATTGCCTTTAATTTGAATTAAAATATTCAGAAGAATTTATATATATACTACTTATGCATGTCGTCCTATTTTTAGGACGATGGTGAAAAATGGGTTAAATCATGCAACCCAACCCAACACAGCTATCGTTTTCTAATTTGTTTCATATTGGATTAAATAATTTAAAGAATAGTTTTTACAAATTAAATTCAATTAAACTTTGATATTAGAATAGGTATTCATCATGCCATGGAAATAATTTTTCATATTTTTATTAATATTTTAAAAAATGTCGGTGAACTAACGTTATATTTTTCGAGTTGCGATATTTCTCTGACATTTGGTGAATAAACTTTAATCAGTTAAACTTTATAACAGAAGTATGTTACACTAAGAACATTACCGTTTAATGCCAAATTTTATTTTATTTAACGCTTCCAGATGCTTTAACTGTCAAAATTATTATAATTAGTCTTCTTCTTCTTCTTCTTTTTTTTTTTTTTTTTTTTTTAATTTTAATTTTGTATGCTAATAACTTTTACATTTTTGTATCTCTGAACATTAATTGTTCGTTTGTAAATTGAATATACGAAAATCAACCAGCGCTTTTTCTTGCATATAAGTCAAGATCTACCGCACTTTAGAATGTGCAGGGGATGAAAACGAAAAAACTTACAATCACAGGTTGTTGAGAAAGGAGAAAAAAAAAAAAAAAAAAAAAACTAACACCGGGAGAAAATAACAGGAAAACAGACAAGAAAAAGTAACTGAGTGCTGGGAGGGAGGTTATCGTCGTGGCATAGTTACGTCTCACCTGATACAATTTATATTAAAATCTAAAATTTTTAATTTTATACTTTTATTGTCAATTCATTTATTATTATTATTAAAAAAAATCATAACAATACTTATCTAACAATCAAACATTGTTGTGTAAAATTTTTCTGTAATATTTGATTAGGAATATATCTATAAGCCGATCTTTTTTATATTTCAAGATGCGATATTCCTTTTGATTTTTCAATAATTAATTTTTTTGTAATTGTACAATAAAAAGGAAACAATTTATCAAACTTAAATATATCGGCTCTTAAATGCAAAATGTCATTTTATATAACTCAGATAACTTCCTTAGTGAAAAATTCTTTGCAATCAAAATTATTCTAATCAATCTTTTGCAGTTTTGAATTTATTGAAGTCTCTGATATTTTTCACATTTTTGTCAGTCCTTCTATTAGCCACATGTTTTATACATTAAAAAATTCAAATTATCAATTTTATTTCCTTGCTAACAAAGGGGGAAAAAAACATCAAGAGCTAATATTTCAAAATTGATTTATTTAATGTCAAATTTATTTTTACTTATGACAATAAATTACCTTAACAATAAAAATTATAATTGTATGAAGTCTGTCAGTAATAACATTTGATTATGAATGTATGGATAGATTGATCTTTTTAATAATTCAAGCTGAGATATATTTCTCTGATATTCGCCAATTCAACTTAATTAATCATTGTAACTCTACAATAGAAAGGAAATAGAATATGAAACTAAAGTTATCAAACTTTTATGTCGAATTTTACTTAGGAATACTAAATTCCTTAACGGAAATTTCTTTTCAATCAAAATCATTATTCGAATAGGTATTTTCCAATTTTAAATTTGTTTAAGGGTCTTCTATCTGTATAAATAAAGCAAAGAGTTTGTCGGCGGAACACATCCGGGCGGACCACTCCTGTTTTTGATTGGTCTGAATTTAACTATTTTGGTGATGGAAGTCGGCCATTTTTTTTAGTAAAAACTGATGAATTTTTTTAAAAGATACTGTATATATGTTATACTTTTTTAAAAGAGCTCTAAAAACTGTTCATTTTCTGTGGGGACACTATATACATCATGTTATTAGATTTAAAGACATTGCGTTGCAAAATTTCTCAACGCTGTATCATCATTCAATTGTTTTTGTTAAAGGTCGGCCATGTCTTTTTTTTTTTTTTTTTTGTAAGAACTGGTGAATTTTTTAAAAAAGATACTGCATAGATGTTGTACTTTTTTAAAAGAGCTTTAAAAACTGTTCATTTTTTGGGGGGAAACTATATACATCAAGTTATTAGATTTAAAGATATTACGTTGCAAAGTTTCACAACGCGATATCATTCGATTGCTTTTATCTTAAAATAAGAGTCTAAAATTAAACAAAAAACAGTCTGATATTAAAGAATAATGAATAACTTTTTACAAATTATCAGTTTTGAAGTTCTAAGAGCTGCACTTTTTAAATTACAGCGTACTTATTCTCCATATACATAATCCATTAAATTTGTAAACAATTGTTGATTCATTCTTGAGAATCATTCACGTAAGACCATAGAGCATTGTTGCAAAACGGAAAAAATGTTTAATTTAATTTGTAATATGTTATTTTGGGTTTTTGACCTTAAAAGAAAATTTTAATTATATTACAAAGCCCAAAATGTGATATAAAAAATAAATAGTGATTCAATTTTTTTGAAAATTCATTTAAGTTTAGTGACCAGCGAAGCGGGCGCAGCCTGCTAGTGTTTCACATTTCTGTCACTTCTTATTAATTTTATTCGTATCTCCCTGATATGGATAAATCAAATTTCTAATAATCAGTATAATTCCATACTAATAGATTCAAATAAATAAATAAATAAAAGTAACGTTTCAAATTTGATTTGTTTAATGCCAAGTTTATTTTTGACAACAAATTCCCTTAATATTAACTACATACCAATCAAAATTATTATTGTATAAAATATTTCAGTAACATTTCATTATGATTGTATCGTTGATATTCGTTCGGTATGTCAAGCTGTCTTTCCTAATTAGTCTTTATTTCTCGATATTCAACAAGTAAATTTCGGAATAATTCCGAATGACGTTAAGAGAGCGCTTGTCAAAATATGTCGCTTAATGATCATTAAATGTAAGTTGTAAATATTTTTGAGGTTCATTTTTAAATGTCAGAATGAACCTCTGGCGTTTAGAATTTCAATCTCAGTATGTAAAAGGGTAAGTTTTAGATGATAATATTTTATGATAATATTTTAATTAAAATGGGTTGTTACCGAAAATAAATTAATAACCCTAAGGCTAATTTTTTCCAAGTAATACATATAAAATTCTTCACAAAACAGAATTTAATTTAGTACGACAGATCTTATTTTAACCTGTTCTTCCATACAAAGGCATGCAGTAACTGTTTCATTCTCTAGCGTCGGTTAATAATTCTTGATTGATAAACTTTATAATCAACGTAATATACCCTCTATAATAAGAAATTTATAGAGAAAAGTATATGATCGGAAATTAAGCACTAACTATGTCAACAAGTTTTATTAAGTATTCAATAATTAAAAATTCAGTTCGATATTATGTGAAAGGATGGTGAAGCTTATTAAAATTGAAGAAAGTGTCTCTTTTTAATTAATAAAATAAAACAAATATACTTCTAGGATAATGAATTCTGACTCTCATAAAATATGAGAATTTTCGTTAATTTATACTTGCTTAGGTGTTATGAGACTCGTAAAAGTTTAAAATGTTCATTTTTAATTACATTTTCTGTTCTTACCGTTTAGTGAAGTATTTTCTGGGGATTAAAATGGCTGTGCTCTTAATATTTATTAATTATCGATTGCAGAATCCTACAAAGTAAATTTTATAAAACTAAAAATTCCTTCATACTGACTCCAGTACGAAATTCTTCAAGAGTACACGTAAAATATTTGCATTATATGAAGTTTGTATCCGGTAATAATTAATCATTATAAAAATGAATAAATGAAATTGATACCAGGTTTTTTTTTTTTTTTTTTTTTTGGGGGGGGGGGGGGGGGCAGGAGAGTACCAAAAAGAGAAAAAAAAAATCAAGGAATAGTTGGAGAAAAATGGCAAAATAAGAAAAAAAGAATGAGGAAAAGTGGGAAAATAAATTGAGAATGGCATTATCCATTTCAATTTTCCCCCTTTAAACTTTGCGCCTTAATGAAAAATGTCTTAAGGTTTTTTAACATAAAAATATACACAGGTCGACGTGTAAAATTTTGATTTTATAATTTTGGCTGATCTTTATGTTTTTTGATGTGCTGAAACCGAAAATGAAGCCAGTTTTTCTCTATCACGTATAGATTTTTGTCAATACAGGGTGCCTGCCTATACAGTTTCTTCCATTACTCTTCCACCAATATAATTATATGGTAAGTTTTATAGTATGTTTCCATGGTTAATTAATCATAGATACCTATTGTTGTAATTGTGAAGCACTAGTGCGACTTAAAACCATACCAACCAATCAACCTGTTGTTATCATGGTATATGTAAGAAATTGCGTCGGTAAACACCCTTTATTGACAAAAATCTATACGTGATAGTGAAAAATGGGCTGCATTTTCGGTTTCAACATATTAAAAAACATAAAGATCAGCTGAAATCATCAAATCAAATTTTGTCAACTTCATTTTTGTAGACCTGTGAATTAACTAATTAATAATAAATGACATAATCAGAAAATGAAACTACAAAATTACATTTTTATTTTATTAAAGAAAAAAATTTATTTTATTAAAGAAAGACATTTTTAAAATTCAAGCAGAGCACAAAATTATTTCATGCTTTTTTTTTTTTTTTCCCGCTTAAACCTTACATGCCAAAATAAGTTTTGTGGATGTTGCCTATGAAAGTTAGTTTTTGATATCGGAATGAATATAATAAAAATTCTGTCAGTCCTAGATCATGAACTATTGATTTATAGTTTCACAAAAATTCATATTTAATTTCATTTCGACATAAAATGGTGTCTATCAACTTGTTGTGCATATCGCTCATCAAGCAGGGCTGGCCTGATCTTCACAGATCCGAAATACTCGGGCGGGTTTTTTCAATAAAAGAAAGAAAAAGCCCAAAAAGGATTTTCAAATTCCTTATTTAAAATAAATTTATAATAAACATATAAATATAAAGCGTAACAAAATCTTGAAAAAGCACCATGAGAAATTGAAAACACAATAATAAAAAAATTATGCAAACAAATAAAAGAAATCATTTGTCAAACAAACAAACAAAAAAAAAAACTGAAAACTTTAACAGCGAATGCTGTTAACCTGTTAACGCCCGAAATAACTTTCCAAAATATTATTGGTGATTATTTCTCTTTTAAATTAATATAGACAGCTCAGAGTAAAATATATTAACTTAAACAATTCTTCTAGTTTTAAATTGGAAGCCTATCCTCATTTATTAACGTTTAGTGTTCTAGTGAGAAAACTTAGAAAAACTTTGAGATAAGATTAATTTCCTATTATATGTTGACAAAGATCTCGAAAGTAAAGTATTATAATATATATTATTATTCAACTTGATTTAAGTTAGTATATTTGCGCAAAAAGCAAATATAGGTGCGACGAATGAAAAATCTTAAAATGACTATCCAAATTATGAAATAATAATTAATAGTAGGCACATAAAACTTTCAGGGATCATTTAGAGTGACGCTATAAACTGTCACTAAAAAGCAGAAATCATTTCAAGTTACCACAAAAAATATACGTGCCATTTTATTAGCTGTCCTCAAATGAGGACACTGGGTTAATTAATAGACACAATAATTCAAAACATTTGATCAGAATTTATTGAATACACAAAACAATTAATAAAGAAGCATAAAAATTATTTAAATCCAGTGATTTGTTGTAAAGCACAGATATACAGAATTGTAAAATAATTAAAGCGGAAGTTTTTTTTTTTTTTTAATTTCCTTATAATTTAATTATAAAAAGACTTCAGATATATTATTATTATTTTAATTTTGATTTTAATGAATAATTAATATTGGATTTTTCTAAAACATCGTATTATTAATATACTTCATACTAAAACTAGTATGTTGTGGCCACCACAAGACTTTCTTCTAAATTTTTCTATACAAATTCACTCAGTAACAATATTTAAAAAAAAAAAAAAGAAAAAAATACGATTTTTTTTTCTAAGTTTTTTTTTTTTTTTTTTTTTTTTTTTTTTTTTTTTGTTAAAAGTGAAAAAAATCGATAACTTTTTTTAAAAATTATCACAGACTTATAGTTCAACCATTCGTTTTAAAGGTCTCCCCCCCCCCCCCCGGGTTGGGGGAGCGATGCCCCCACATGCACATAATTTTTGTCCTAGTTAATTACTACTATTATCAACAATTTATATTAATTTTACAATCACATGTTAAAAATAACTTTCATTATGTACATGTATACAAAATTTTGTCCTATACTGCCATGTTAAAAATTTACAAAAAATGCGATCACAGCGCCACCTGTTAAGCGATTGATCCCCAAATCTAATCAGCACCAGTTTATGTCAGGTTGCAACTAAGTGCCAAGTTTGGTTAAATTTCATTCATTGGTTCATAAGATACAGTGTCCGCAAAAATCGTGATACACACAGACAGACATTTTCTAAAAACTATCAATTCGTGTTCAGGACATCCCAAAACGTGTAAATCCATCAAAAAACGGAGGTCGAAAATTTTCACGAATCCAATATTTTCTCTATATTACATATAAAAGAAAGTAGAAAGGAAGGGGGAAAGAAAGAAAGAAAAATATTCTTTAAAACTGTAGTAAAACCCAACAGTAATAATTGGGCTGAGATTTTTCTGAAAAAACCTGGGTTTTGTCTGATCCTGCTATCAAAAAGCGCTGTTATGGTACGATTTTTTCTATTTAAAGGAAAGTTATATCTCGCAAAACTTGCTATGCAGAAGAGAGAATATTGGGAAAAATGCTGAGATAATTTGTGAATAATGGTCGGTAAGTGGCGCTGTAGTTACTTTCTGCCAATAGAGCTAGACGTCAACATATAATAGTTAAAATTTGACCAAACTGCAGATGTAAAATGTTAAGTGTGAGAAGCTATGTCGCTTGCATTTTTTTTTTTTTTTTTTTTTTTTAGCACGTTCGCTTTCAGATAGCGCTATTATATATGATGATACAGGAGATGATTTTGTGACGATCACAAAATACTATTTATTATTGACCAAATGCTATGCACAGAAAGATTCGCCATTCTTAAAGTATTGAGATAAGATAATACAAGTGTTTCATATAACTAAATAAAAAGTTTAAATTCTAAGAGAATATTAATGTGACTGTGTGCATGTGTGTACCTGTGCGCACACACTCTCACACAAGGCTTTTATAAAGAATAAATATAATTCCAATTAAACGTGCATCAATTGTATATTTACGTAATATTTTCAAAATTATGTACATTCAAAATAGAAAATTACGCTTTAACACGTGATATTTGCAAAATGCAATGAAAATTGATGTTAGAAAATAATAAACTCCGTAAGCACAACACCACTAAGTGCAAAAACTCAATAATGGTTTCGGGTGGAAATTAATAGCACGATCTTTATCATGCGAAAAAGGTAGCCACGAGTGCAACATCAAATAGATAATTTTGTTGTATTTTCTTATTAGATTAATTTTTCGTGTAAATAAATTTTTCATGAAAGGTTAGTTAAGTTTGAAAAGTAATTATAGCTCCATACTATAATAGATAAATTTGTTAAATGTATCAGACTAAAAATGTTTACTCTTAATATATATATAAATGATAGATATCGTAATAAAATTTAACCTTAAAATTTAGCAATTAATAGATACAAAACAATATCAACACAACAAAAATAGAACTGATTGTAACATATAGGTAAGACTTACACAAAAATGTTGCGATACAGATTAAGAACCAATAAGAGACAAAAACGATTTAAATTACTTACGCCAACATGAATAATAATGAAAAAAAAAAAAAAAAAAAAAGGGACCATTAAACTTAATGACAAAGAAAATAAATGAAGGATCACAGAAATAATAATTGGATAAAAATGCTTAAAATTAGAAGTAAAATCGCGTCTGGGGGCATGTACTTCATAAAGCTGTGAAAGCTGCATCGCTTTCGTAAAACAATATAGCTAATCATAGCAATTTATATTGTTCCAGCCCCGATCGAGACAGAAAAATCCATTTTGAATGAGAAATTAAATAAATTATTAAATCAATTCATCAAGGAGACCAAAGAGAAAACTAGAAAAAAGCAGAGTAGCCACATGTAAAACTTTTACACAAACTGGAAATATATATATATATATATATATTTCTTATTTAAGTTAAAAGGATTAGAAGTCTATGCTATCTTATGTTTCAATCTGTGAGTTCTAATTTATGACATTTCTCGACATTCAATGCCAGAACTTAAAAATAATTCTAGCTATCATTACGAAGGACTTGTCAAAAAATGTCAAAAGTAAACATCAGATAATTAAAGTTGTCACAAATGTTTCATTTCAATATCAAAATAAAGTTATCTTTCGTCGTTGAATTTAGACCTTCGACAAGTGAAGTAGTTTTCCGTTTTCGCTTAGCGTATCTGTGTAAATTATTCTTAAAAATTCAAATAAAGAGTAGTTTAGATAAGAAAGCGTTTTGATTTATTCGCGATACTCGCGGTATTGAACTTAAACATGTTAACATTTGTTTTTTAACAAAATGGTGCTTAAATTAGCCTAACTTTTACGAATTAGTAATATCTTTTTAATTATACAAATTGAAACAATCTCTGTCAATTTGTAGTAAGAATTCTTAGATGATTAATATTAGTAAGCCTAGATAACACTTATCCTATAAAGAAATGTTCTATATAACATGTATAATTATTAATAAATATTAATATAATAATTATTAGTTTCTTTGCATTGCTTGAAAAAGTCTGCTGTTCCAGGTAAGATAAAAACAAACAGCCGTGATAAAGAATGAACTGTACCATCTCAACTGAAACTTTTTTTTTTTTTTTTTTTTTTTTTTTTTTTTGAGGAGCTTTTCAATCTTTATGGAAATAAAACATAATCTCTAGCTAATATCAATATTCTTAAAATGTTTTATGGCCATACAGAGGGTATTATTTAGTACATCAGGTGAGAGAGAGAGCTTTTTATACCGTGTAACTAAACCAGTGGTTAGGAGCAAAAAAAGAGAGTATTAACCCCTTCCGCTCCAAGCTAGCTGTAGTGTAAATGTCTGAAATACCAGACTATAATTTTGAAATAGTATCGTATACTTTCTTTGGACGTATGCACGTACGTCCATGGTATTAATGGCCATTAAAACTACGACGTACGCACGTACGTCCCTGGAGTGGAAGGGGTTAAACTTAATGACAATCGCAGGCAGACTGTCGAAATACGCCAAAAAATCGCCAATTTATAGCCAAAAATAATCTTTTGTCTCTCGAATAAGTTAATACAAAATTTTTGAATTTAGACAATTCGTTATAGAAATTGGCTGAAGTCTATTTCCTGTCATCAAAATAATATAAATTACCCTTTAATAATGTTATAACGGAAATTTATTGCTCAATTTAGCTATAATACATAGACTTACGCAATTTAAAAGAATGAAATGCAATTTATGGAAACAGTTAATAAATGAAAATAATATATTTTATATTTTATTTTACTAAATGATTTAGTATTGGAAGAATTAGAAATCTGAAAGACATTTATATTACTCGGAATAAATTATTAATTTTAAAGAATACCTTTTTTTGTTCTCATCAGATTTATTTAATAGCTTAACAGATAAAATATTATTATAATTAAGATATTTATTTATAAAAAGACAAATGTGATTAAATATAAAAGATAATTTAAGATTTCGTTCTCTATTTTAATAGAAATTTTATTTATTGAAAATATAGTATTTAATTATTAAATTTATTTGAGAATGCAATTAAAACTAATATATGTGAAGAAACTCCTTCACAACATGGTATTCAAGTCCAGAAATTCACGAATTTCTAAATCCCAAATTATTAGAAACTACCTCACTAAAGTTTCTTATGAGTTTCTTATTATTAGTATTTCGTAGTTTTCAATATTTAATACCGAAATTTCAAAATAATTTTAGTGTTTTTAAAGCAGCTGTGAATTATATCTTTTCACAAATTTTGAATTTTCATTTTAATTTAACAAATTTCATCTGAATCTTTGTCGATAAATATTGGTATCCTTGCATGATTAACATTAATGAGATTTAAAGTTTTAGATTAGCGCAAAGAGCTCGATTAATGTTAGACCTTTATTTAAGAGTAGAATGTTCTACCATACCTATAGTATTCACATTCAAAAAATTATTTAGTTTGCATTTTACACAGTTAATTCTTTAATGGAAAAATTTGTATGTCACTCACTCACAAAAATTTTTTTTACGTTGTAAAGAATGCCATTAAAGCTGAAAACAAAATTGTTTTTAAATAGAAGTATTTGAACTTAAAGAACAGTTGGTAGCATATGATTTGGAGAATGGAAAAAATTATTTTAACACTGAAAAAAAAAAAAAAATAATAATAATAATTGATTGATAAATGTAATTTATAATTTCAGTGGCAAATCCCCTCCTATATTTTTCCTTTGCTGCAAATGTTCATGTTCTAGAATTTTTCACTGCTGGTAGCTCCTCAGAAGCTATTTAACTGTTAATATATATATATTTAAATATAATATAAAATATTTAATATTGTTTTTAAATAGAAGTATTTAAACTTAAAGAACAGTTGGTAGCATATGATTTGGAGAATGGAAAAAATTATTTTAACACTGGAAAAAAAAATAATAATAATAAATAATAATAATAATTGATTGATGAAATATAATAAATGTAATTTATAATTTCAGTGGCAAATCCCCTCCTATATTTTTCCCTTGCTGAAAATGTTCATGTTCTAGAATTTTTCACTGCTGGTAGCTCCTCAGAAGCTATTTAACTGTTAATATATATATATTTAAATATAATATAAAATATTTAATATTGTTTTTAAATAGAAGTATTTAAACTTAAAGAACAGTTGGTAGCATATGATTTGGAGAATGGAAAAAATTATTTTAACACTGGAAAAAAAAAAAAATAATAATAATAAATAATAATAATAATTGATTGATGAAATATAATAAATGTAATTTATAATTTCAGTCGCAAATCCCCTCCTAAATTTACCCTTTGCTGCAAATGTTCATATTCTAGAATTTTTCACTGCTGGTAGCTCATCAAAAGGTATTTAACAGTTAAAATAATCCCCCCACCTACAAATCAAATTTATAGCCTTAAAATTACCGAAAAATGATAAAAATAGGGAGGTATCGTCCAAAATCTGTTAGTGATAGGGCAAAATGACCGTCATATTCGCATTCAGGAAGTCGTTTTACACAAGGATTTGAAAAAAATGGTGTAGGGGCCGAATTCATGCAGAGCATTGTAATTAATAGCATCATTTAATGTTAAAGGCATTATTGTCGTTTCATTTACAGACATTTTAGACACCAGAAATTAATAATCACCATATTCTTTGCGTTTAAAAATTATCAGCGTACTCAATCTACTTTTAATTTTGTTGATCATAAATATATCATCCATACTCCATACCATACTTCGGTCCGTCTGTTCTAATTTGTTTTTGTGTCTAATACTAAACGGAGAACTCCAAAATAAGTCTGGAAAAGTCGGTACGAAAAATAAAACTGATTCGTATTCATACAAATAATTAAAACTGTCGTAAATGGTTCATTTAAGAGAAAAATGAAACTGATTCCGTTCTTGCTTATTGAATTCCGTTCCTGGAAAAGGAGGGTAATTTATTTCCATTATTCGACAATATCATGGTCCTTTTGAGACGTACGGGGATTTAAATTGTACGTTTTTGAATTATATCGTCTTTCCCCTCATCCCATTTTAGACTTTATTTTGTCGTAGGTGGGGTGATTCAACCATTAATGTGTTTCAGTTTTAAAATCATAACATTCCATATACTAAAACACCGCATCGAAAATTAATTAGCATTTATCACTGTTTAGAAATTACCAGTGTATTAAATCTACTTTTAATTTTGTTTATTAGGATCAAGGTTTAAACTGACATTAATTTTTATTAACATTTTGATAAAAGATATCCTGTTTTGCTAATATATATTGGTATGAATTTCGCTAAAAACTGAAAGTGGAGAATTGGGAAATTATAAATTTTTTTTTTTTTTTTTTAAATCATAATATGGAATGTTATGATTAAAAAAAAAAAAAAAAATAAAATTAATAATTGACAGAAATTACCAGTGTATTAAATCTACTTTTAATTTTGTTTATTAGGATCAAGGTTTAAACTACCATTAATTTTTATTAACATTTTGATAAAATATATCTTGTTTTGCTAATATATGTTGGTATGAATTTCGCAAAAAACTGAAAGTGGAGAATTGGGAAATTATAAATTGGGTTTTTTTTTTTTTTTTAAAATATCATAATAGGGAATGTTATGATTAAAAAAAAAAAATTAATAATTGACATTTTATCACTGTTTAGAAATTACTAGTGTATTAAATCTACTTTTAATTTTGTTTATTAGGATCAAGGTTTAAACTACCATTAATTTTTATTAACATTTTGATAAAAGATATCCTGTTTTCTAATATATGTTGGTATGAATTTCGCTAAAAACTGAAAGTGGAGAATTGAGAAATTATAATTTTTTTTTTTTTTTTAATCATAATATGGAATGTTATGATTTAAAAAAAAAAAAAAAAAGCATTTAAAATTAATAATTGACATTTTATCACTGTTTAGAAATTACCAGTGTATTAAATCTACTTTTAATTTTGTTTATTAGGATCAGAGATTAAACTGCTATTAGTTTTTATTAACATTTTGCTAAAAGATATCATATTTTGCTAAAATATGTTTGTAAGAATTTCGCTATAAAGCTGAAACTGGATAATTTTATAAAATATCTCTGCATAATAACCTGTAATTTTTATTCAAATATTCCCAGTCAAAAATTATAAAGTGAATGAAAGTTTTGGGAATCGTTATTTATTTAGTAATTTGCATTTACTTTTGATTTTTAATGGTTGAATTTAAATGCAAAAATATTTAAAAGTATCTGAGAATTTCAGAATTTGCTTTGCACATACGTTATAGCTACTTCTCTTTTTATTGTTGAAACCAAAACAACACTTTCGCTGATTCATGCTTTCTGGTTAAAAAATATCAATGTACAAAAGAAATAGAAAAGAAAATTGGAGATAACAAAGTTAAATAAAAGTAATCAATAGTATCCAAAGAATTAAATTAACTTTCGAAAAAGCTAATATAATGCTTGTGTATTTTACCTAAAATGCTAAAGAAATTTTTTTGCTAAGTTAAAGCTTGATTATGATCTTATCTTTCATATATCGATCTGATTTGCCTAACGTTTCTAATGTTCAGTGAAAAAGCTTAAAAATAATTCTAGAAAATTTATAGGAAAATTTTTTATCCATAATTCAGTCTGTCTATTCTGATTTGTTTACGGCTCTAATATTCAATGAAAAGATTCAAATTAATTCTGATAAAGTTATAGAAAAAAAGTTTTCCGTAATCATACAAATAATTAAAACTGTCGCAAATACTTCAATTTAAGCAGGGAAATAAAATTTATACAGCTCTTGCTCATTGAATTCCGTTCTCGTAAAAGGGGGTAATTTATTTCCATTATACCAGAGCTTCCTGTCCCTTCGAGACATACGGGGATTTAAATTGTTCTTTTTGAGTTATCGTTTTTCCCCTCATGACTTTTAGAGTTATTTTGTCGTAGACGGGGTGATTCAACCACGAATTTTTTCAAATATGTTTTGGTTTTAATACATCAAAAGTTTTTGGAAGTATTTAATAATTTAGATTTTAAGTATTGGATATGGAAAATGTCATTGTTTTAAGAAGTATTTAAATGAGTTTATCATTTATTTCTACGAATTATTTTAATTTTTAATTAATTAATTTTTTTTTTCGCGTTTTTTTAAATTAGCAAATAAATCAATATTCTTTCTATTTGTAACACATGCTGCTCATGCGAATTTTACATTACCTTATATTTTATTATTTTCAAATATTACAATAAAATTACAATATATATATGGCTTCTCATATGTTGTGGTGAGTTTATTTTTATATATATGTTTTTTTCTTATTTTATTTCCAATGGATGTTTCGGGCCTGTGCACAAAGAAATACTTAGCTTTTGCTTTCTTTGTGACAGAAAACATTCATTTCTTTAGCATGTTTGCATTCCACCAGGCCCTTGATAACGTTAGAATGCAAATAATGCTATTACATAGGTGCTAGATCTCCCGTTTTTCAAGGGAGACTTCAAACCGGAAAATTTTTCTCGCTGTTTTCGGTAATATTAATCGTCGAAAATATATATAACATATTCCATTTAAAAATAGTGTTGTCGATTCTGATTTAAAAGTTAAAAATGTTGGCAGTTCTGCTGTTATCTTATTTCAACTTGCTTTAATTCATTTAGATTTGACTTTTTCTTTTTTGATTTGATTTGGGTGGTCTTTGTTTTTGATCATATTAATTGTTTGAATACTGATATTAAATCATTTTTAAATTCCAACTGTATGTACTGATAATATTATATTTCTACTGTACGTTCTAATTATCTATCTATCTATATATATATATATATTACAGGGTGTTCCAAAAGTCCCACACACCCTCTCCTAACTGGAAAATGAGTGGGAATTGTGAAAAATGGTGAAACAAGTGTTCAATGAATTCAAGAGGGACGTCTTTTGGTGAAAAAAGTCTGGGCCCGGGGAGGTGGGGGGCTAGGGGAGGGCATCTTTAAAATTTCAAATGGGAAGGTATGTTTTGTGATACATCCCTGGAAACGTCTCTTCAAAACAATGAATTTTATATAATAGTTTCGCCTTACGATGATTATTAAAGGAGATACATGAGTTTTTAGACTTTTGAAACGTGGATTTTATACTTATATATCCCCTTTAATAATAATTGCAGGGCAAAACAATTTATATCAAATTCATTGTCTTGAAGAGATCTTTCCTGGGATGTATCACAAGACATACTTTCCTGTTTGAAATTTTAAAGTTGCCCTTCCTAGCGGCACTCCTACCACCCCCTTGCCCGGGCCCAAACATTTCTGGACAAAATATGTGATACATCCCTAGAAACATCTCTTCAAGAAAATGAATTTGATATAAATAGTTCTGTTTTGCAATGATTATTAAAGGAGATACATAAGTATAAAATCCACATTTCAAAAGTCTAAAAACTCACGTATCTCCTTTAATAATCATCGTAGGGCGGAACTATTTATATCAAATTAATTGTTTTCAAGAGACGTTTCCAGGGAGGTCTATCTTATCTTTAAAAGATAGAACGTCGAAACTTAAAAATAAAAGCAGGTCTAGTGTACAAAGGCTTTTACAAACTTTTTGTGAAAATTGGAGAGCGGGAAGTACATTTTTACGATAATTTGAGATACCATAAGTCTGTATCTCATAAACGGCTTTAACGATTTTCTTGAGAGTTGCCAAATGAGCACCCTATTTATTCATGTCTTTTTGTATGTATCAGTTGGTTAGTTCTGTTAAACTGATAGACGCCCTGTGTAAATAGTTCAATTTGAGATCTCAGAAGGGTGTTCCATGAAAAAATGGCTCTATGGCTTTTCTTCAAACTCACCATATTAATTGCCTTTTACATGTAATTTCGTATGTAATCGTTAGTTTCCGGTGAACAGATTAGTTTTGGCGAAAATTGGAAGTGGATCACATGTCTGTATCTCAGAAACGGCTCTAAAGATTTTCTTGAATGTCGCTTCATGAACTCTTTTTCAGATGTTCTTTCGCATGTATTACTTGATTGCTACAGGAAAATTGGCAGTCATACTGATAAGGTATGGTCAGTTTAAGATCTAGGAAATTTGTGTTTTAAAAAAAGCTCTACTGTTTTTTTTTTTTTCCTTCCCTAACTTGCTATGCAAACTCTCTTTTATGTCATAAAGACATAAAAGAGTATTGGTTTACTCTTTCAGAAAAATTGTTCAGTGTCTGAAGTGAACCTTATGTCTTCTGACAATACTATTTTCAAAAACCGTAATGGAAGTCGTGAGGTTGTTACACGCCAGATTAATTAATTTACCTTTTTTTAATACTTTTTTAGAAACAATATTAAAGTGTTTAAAATAATTCTTGAATGTTTTAAAATTTTTGATGAAGTCAAAATGTCGCCTTTTACTGATCGAGACAGCCCAGACTTCCGTTAAATCGAATGATTTATTTTCATTTTCTAATTTCATGATCCCTCCTAGAATTACTCGAGGGAGAAAGGGGGGGGGGGGTTATATTTGAATATTTAAAGTTTCTTCTTGAATGATCACCCTTTCGTTCCCCTTTCAGGAACACAACGCAAAAGATTCGACCGTGAAGATAACCTGAAATTTCAGCTTAATTCACGGAATAATTACCGTCTGAAATAGCTCCAGATTTATTTGATTTGAAAGGAGCATTTATATTAATTTTGTGAAATCATTAGGATACTGTGTTACGTCATCATTCCTAGTCGATAAAATGAAACGATTTTAATGGTTTATAAAAACTTTAGAGCTCTACGTAGTATAGTATGTTATAGAAGTTCTTAGAAGTACGTTATAATATATGCAAATTGCGCGATTTTTTTCTCGTTTAAATTATAATAATAATTAAAAAAAATATTTAGAATCTATAATGAAATATTTGTCTTCTAAATTTTTTCTTTTTAATAAATATTCGGAAATATATTTATAATGGTAACAAAATATTACGTAATTTTAAGACAGACTTTGAGTTGCTTTGAAAAGTCTTAATTAAATCAAATTATTGTCGTACTTTACACGTCGAGACAGCCCAGACTTCCTTAAAACATAATTTATTTTCATTTTCCAGCCCCCCGATTCCTGTTAGTTTTACGGGAAGGGAGACTATTTAAAATTTATTCTTGAATAATCACCACCCTCCTTTCAGAAAGATTTTACCATAGCTGAGATGGACCGCCCGAAAAGATTACATGAAATTTCAGCTTAGTTACGGAATAATTGCCGCCTGACATACTCGTAGCTCCAGATTTATTTTACTTAAAAGTTGCATTCATAGTATTTTTGTGGAAGTATTAGAATGTTTTCGTGTCATTTTATTGCGTAAAAATAAATAAATAAAAGTATTTTAATACATTATAAAGATGGTTTTTACTTTTACAACATCCTCTCCCCTCCCCCCCCCTCTTGGGCTGTTTTCCTTCTGGCTAACTATCACGGAAATGTATTGTGTGCGCAAGATTACACACGGACAAAAAATTCGCTTTGACATTTTTGTTAATAATAATTATAATAATAATAAATGTTGAATTATTTTAAAGGCTGTAATAAAGAGATGAAACCTTTCTTAAGATCTGGTAAATTTTTCAAGTTTTAATTATTTATTTTTTAAGTTATTGTAAATAAAGTTAGTCATTTTTTTAGGGGCATTTTCTCCAGTCACACGTAACTAACTGATCTATTAGTGTCGTATTTTACATATCGATGATTGAGACTTCTACAAAGCAAAGTAATTTATTTTCATTTTCTAATTACCTGACTTCTGTTAGGCTTATAGGAAAAGAGTACTTAAAAATTTTTCTTGGAAGGATCTCTTTTGTTTCCCTTTCAGGAAAATGCCCACCAGCGGCCGTGCGCTCGAAGGTGGTAAATGGGAAGAGCCAGGTTCGATCCCAGGTCGCGTTCATCGACCTAGCCGTTCGGAGTTTTCCGTGGTTTCCTCGGAAACTTGCGTAAATACGGGCTATGATCCCTTAGAAAGACACTCCCCCCCCCTTCCCCCGCTGAGGGTATCCCGGTATCCCACTTATAGGCCCAGGATCCTTGAGTAGTCAATAGGTCTTAAGCCACACAACTAACCCTTTCCGGAAATTGTTTTAAATGTACTGAGATTACTCGAAATTTCTGTTTAATTCACGAAGTAATAAAATTGAATTTTCTCCACGTTAAAAAATTTGAAAGTTGTAATTTTTTTTTTTTTTTTTTTTTTTTTTTTTTTTAAGTGAAATTATTAGGATAATGTTGTTATGAGTCTTAGTTAAAATTGTATTTGGTTTTTGCGGATTTCTGATAGTACAACAGGAAAAGCAAATATTAATGTTAAAACTTTGTACACAAATACAGCCAGATGGCGATTAAGATTGAATTTTTCCCCACTTTCACATTTTAAAGTGCGCTAATCACCGCTCTCAGAACTCTTCGTAAACAAATTAAGAGCGGACAATACCTAATCTCGCCGGCAGCCTTGGCCCATGTTATTTTATGGGAAAATTTGTTTACATAATTACTCATTACCTAATGAATATTTTTCAATTCTGTTTTCACATTTAGAAAATTCATAAGCGTTAAATTAGTACTTGTTTTCCAAAACTTAATTTTTTTTTTAAATTTTAGTATTTCATTTTGCAACTAGAAAATGAGAAAAATGCATTTTGTGAAAAATCGCATTTTTGAACTCAAAATTAAAATGTAAAAATTTTAAAAAATGAATTTTTCAAAAATGAGTGCTCATTTAACGGTTATGAATTTTCTGACTGCGAAAACAGAATTAAAAATTATACATTAGGTAATGTGTAATTGTTGCAACAAATTTTCCCATAGAATAACATTGGCCACGGCTGTCCGCGGGATTAGGTATTGTCCCCTCTTAAGGAATGATAGGACACATCGAAACGAGCAATTTTTGTCAAACAAAGCATAGTCACAATATGAATAGTTAACCACTAGATGGCGCTTCAGATTGAATTTTCACCTACTCACATTCTAAAAATCGGTGGTAACCACCTTACTTTGGAATGAATTAATAATAATAAAAACCGCTGCACAATCAGAAGTGTAAGAAACATTCAATCTAAAGCGCCATCTAGCGGTTCATTGTTTGCGTTGCAACTATGCTTCGTATATCGAAAAATACTCGTTTAGATGTGATCTGTCACCCTTAAAATTTTTTACCAAGAGTTTTGAAAACACATTGAGTTTTCGATTATATAATGTTTAAATTATTACGAAACGTTGAAAATCCATGAAAAATTTAATTAATCATTTACACACACACACACACACACCAAAAAAAAAAAAAAAAACTTGTTCATTTGGAATTCATATTGAAATATTTGAACTTTTTAATGTTCTAATATAATTTTATTCTGGTTGCTGAAGATAACATATTTAAAGAATGTATTTGTAAATAGCTGCAGAATGGAAATTGGTGTAGTCCATTTACATATCTGCATCATTTAGACTGGTAAAGTAGAACAATTTATTTTCATTTCTTTCCAGCTTCCCTGCTGCTATGAAACATTTAACTGGAGTATTTAAAATTCAAATCGTCCTTCCTTTCTAAGATAGTGTGATTTTACTCTGAAGATTGTTTGTGTTGATTTAATTCATGAAAATATAGTATGAAATTGCATCTTATTAATCTGATAATAATTTAATAACTGGAATTAATGAAAATATCATTAATTCCAGTTGCGTACCAGTATTTAAATAATCCTCTTATTAAACTAAAAAAAGGGTTTTCTAAAGCATGAAAATTTCATCTTAGAAAATTAAAACTGTTTTTTCAGTTAATAAACCTTGTAATAATATTTAAGAAATATAGATTATCACTATTGCTTAATAAAAGATAATTAAAAGTAACTTTTTATTATTTGGGATGAATGTTTAATTATAGTTGTAAAATAAAAATGATGCCATCCTTTACATTACCTGAATTACAGACTTTCATAAAGCAGGATAATTAATTTCCATTATTTAAAAAATTATAAAGTTAGAAACAGAATGTTTGTCCTTAATATATGAAAATTTGATTGTAAAATGTGAACACCCTGGCAATATTAAAAAAAAAAAAATACCTCGGCGCTATTTTTTAATATATAATAATTTAATATATGATATTTCATGACTATGTTAGGGAAGATCATAAGTTATTTTCTTGAAAACACTTTTAATTTATGTATATTCTGTATATATTTTTAAATTGTACTATTGTGAATGTTTACTAAATGGGATGAGGATGAGAACCAGCAGGATTAGTAATTTCATTTTGGTGGCTGAATATATCATCTTTTATCGTAGCGGCAATAATAAAACATCTGTATTATTCAGACTTTCATAAAGCTGGACAATTAATAATGTTATAACGGATTAAGTCTTTTCCCCTACCTCAATTGTCTTGTTGCAGTAGAAATAGTTTTACAGGCAAAGGGGAAAATAGAGGGGCAGTTTAATTAACCCTCAGTGAGGTCAACCTTGGCGACCAAATTTGGCGAAAAATAATAGTTTAGAGCTCCTGAAGTTTCGAAGCTGTACTATGAATAGGGGCCGAGTTCTAGAACTTACCATGGGTTTCTGGATTGAAATACCGCCAAATTTCATCGCCAAGAGGTATGAATAGGAGTTGACCTCTGTAAGAAAGTGTGTAGTTACTGCGATTCAGAGTTGCACAGAGACCTATTCTGAGCGATTGTGCTCTAAGCGACTGAACTTTGTTCGTGAGCTAGCGAAAATTTAAACTCTGGAGTTTTTGATGTTATTTGGTTTGTTCTTGGGGAACAGTGACAGTTTTCTTTGATTGTTCCAGAACATCCGTTGACTACACTGTAAGAAAATAACTATTACCAGCTGCAAGAAACTCTCTGTGATTGGAGAAAATAATTATTTCCTCCAATCACAGAGAGTTTCTTGCAGCTGGTAATAGTTATTTTTTTTACAGTGTAGTGAATTTTTCGATACGAGTGACAGCTTCATTGGACTGCTACTAGAATGTTCGATGAAATAACGATACTATTCTACTATTTCTGGATTATTCGTTGTAATCACACTTTTGTTGTTCTGATCCAATGAGCTAAGCTGAATGAAGAGCATTCATCGACTAGAACCTGTCTGTTTCTTTACGAACTACTTTCTCACAGAAGAAAGTCGACCAGTTTTTCGTAACAATATTAATTAATTTAAAGTTCCATTGTTATTTCTGGAGGAAATATTACAATAGAACTTGGATAATTCAAAGTTCAAGGGACCAGAGAAAAAATCGAAATATCCAAAAATTCGAATTACATATACTATTTTGTCAAAAAGAAGAGATAAATTAAAAAAATAAAACTCTACGATCAATGATTTAACACATAAACTTTATATCTAAGAATACTGCTACATTCACCCCCCCCCCCCCACTATTATATCAATATTTTTTTACGAGCTTAATTATTCAACACTTTTTAAAAAGTTGTCAGATATTATTGATTGCTTCTTTAAGTACAATGTTTGTGTCATAGCATATGACTTCAACCTATCAATTGATACAAAAATAGAATCTTCTACATTAGACATGACTTTCAATTAAAAAACCCCTGAAAGTTCATGTATATGGACCATATCTTCTGATGCATTAGGTAGGAAATACTCTTGTATTTCTTTATCCTTCTTTTGAAAGACTGTTGAAAAAAATAATGCAACTTTAGCTGAGAAAAATCTCGGGAACAAATTTTACTGTAATATTTTAAAGATAATCGTGTGAAAAATTCGAATTATCCAAAATAGAATTCGAATTGTCCATGATTTTTTAACATTATTTTAATACAAAATTCAAAGGACGAGTAAAAAATTCGAATTACCCAGAATTTCGAATTAAACAAGCTCGAATTATTCAAGTTTCACTGTATTATTGTTAAATGGGATAGTTTGTTAAAAATGGGTTAATTTTTCCGAAAAAAAAAAAAATATTAAATAAAATAAACAAATGTTTCACATGTTAATTTTATTCGTGCATTAATTCTAATTTGAAATGGAACAACAACAAATTAATAACTTGGTATAAGAATTTTATTTATTCCAATTATGTCGCATTAATAAAATATTTTAAGACGTTTATTTTTTATTTTTTTATTTTTTATTTATTTATTTTTTTTTTTTTTACGAATTTTGGAAGAGAATATTTATTTTTTAATATCTGAAAACTTATTTATAAAATTGCGAACCTTTTGAATAACATCTTAACTTTTAGGATAATGTCTTAGAAAAATACATTGCCGCTATTATTTAATAAAAGATAATTAAAAATATCTTCAGTCACTTGGAATCCATGTTTAATTACTTGGAATCTCTTACGGTTGTTTCAAACATATTTCATTCTGGTGACTGGAGGTAACGTCTGTTTTGAATAGCTTTAAATAGCTGCAGAAACAAAACTGATGTCTTCCATTTCTATATATCTGCATATGATTCAGACTTCCGCAAAGAAGGATAATTTATATTCATTATTTTCCAGTTCCCTGGTCCCTTTGATATTTGTGGAAGGGGGTATTTAAAAATTCTTTTCGAATCATCTTCATCCCTCTTCTCCCTTCTGGAAGAGTTTGCCGCAGTTGAGTTCAGTTGAATTTAGGGATAAGGTTGCTTAGAAATTTATTTTAATTCGTGAAATAATTATTATACATGACAGCATGTTTCGTATGGAAATTCCCTTTCTTCTGATTGTGCGAAATTATTAAAATAATCTTTTCAAGTTTTGAAAAAGTTATACTAAACCATGAAGATTATTTGTCTTTATTATTCGAAAATATGATTTTTAATTTTATATCCAGGCAAAAATTGGGGCCCTTTTGTTGCCCCTTCACAAAATTCAAATCCCTAAAATGGGCCCCTTCACAAAATTCAAATCCATAAAATGGGTCCCTTCACAAAATTCAAATTCAGAAAATGGGTCCCTTCACAAAATTCAGATCTATAAAAACAGCCCTTTCATAAAATTTTGTTTTATAAAAGTAATATTTTTGTAAAAATTTTTCATGTTTACAGTATTATTTTTAATGAGTGTCTATACTTGTTTAATAAAATGCTATTAACATGATATAAAACATTAGACAGAGTAACTGCTAAAATGAAAGGTTTCTTGCGACAATTCTTTTTTTTTTTTTTTTTCACAAAAGTAATTTGTTTTTCACAAAAAGGGGCCCCCAAAAATTAAAACCTGGATAGCAGATGTTTAAAAGTTACATTATTACTTACACAGATTTTTAAAATATGTTTTTATTAATTGGTCACATGATGGCGCTTAACCCTTTCAGTCCCCAGCGGCGTCATTTAGGGAGGGCAGGGAGGGGCACCTACCCCCTCCTGAAAACTAGAGTTTGTATTTTTTCATTACTTTCTTTTACCTCGCACTTTTTTAGATACAGTGAAGGATCCATAATCCGGAATTCTATAATCCGACAACACCCATAAACCGGCACTAATAACTTTTTCTTTCTTTTTTTAAGCCTGCGCCCGTAAATCAACTTCTTATTCGCAGCCTGCTTGCCAACTTTTATGGATCGTTAGTAAAGTTTACGGATTTTTCGTTTAATTTTATTCATTTACGGACTAACTTGAATTTTTTACAGATTAATCAGGATAATGGCAAAAATTTCGAAAGAAAAAAAAAAAAAAAAAAAAAAAAAAAAACGAAATTTTATGGCAAATCCAAGAGATATTAATAAAAGAGATCGTTCCTATTCCTGATACCGAAAGTCAAAAGAAACACGACCACCCGAAATCTCTGTCAACAGTTTTTAGAAGGACTTGAAAAATGTGATTTTATCATCGATTACCAACTAATGAACGTATGCAACGTTAATCATTCAACGACAAACTGAAAAACAAAAAAAAAAGAATGAAACAAATGAAATTGGCTGACATATTTAATAGAATGCAGCAGTGTCAAATTCTTGATCTTACTTGTTATTAAGCCAGATTTAATATTAATTTTTTTATTATCACTTCCATTACCCTACAACCGTAGGTAATGGAAGTATTGTATTTCGTCCAAAAATTCAATATCGAGATTCCACCTGATTTACACGTTTTAAGGTCCCCTGAGTCCAAAAAAGTGTTTTTTGGTAATTGGTGTGTGTGTGTGTGCGTGTGTGTGTGCGTGGAATCTTCTGGCTATCATATATCCGAAACTAATAAAGGTAGAACTACAAAACTTCAGAATTACGACAGGTCTGGTTTACAGATGAATTTACCAAATTTTGGTGGAAATTAAAAAACCGGAAGTAGGACATCGGAGACCGGACTTACCTCAAAAACGGCTCTAACGATTTTCTTCAAATTTGCTATATAAACACTCAATTAGATGTCCTTTCGAATGATATAGTTGGTTTGTTCAAGAAAATTGACAGACGTCCTGTATAAATAGCTCAATTTCAAGTCTTGCAAGCGCGTTCCTTTAAAAACGGCTGTACGGATTTTTTTCAAACTCGCCATATTAACTCACTTTTAAATATCCTTTTGTATGTAATTATTGTTTTCCGGTCAGTAGTTGATTTTTTGTAAAAGTTGGTGTCTCAAAAACGGCTCTAACGATTTTCTCTTTAGGTCACTTTTATGTTTTCTGATCACATTATCTCTGAAAAATGCATATAATACGTGTAATAGTGGGTAATGGAAGTCGTGTGGTTTTTTTCACACCAGATTTTTATTTGTACAAAAATAAACGATCTGTATTACTGTTTTATAATTGTTATTTTAAAAATTTTAATTTATTTCAAGTGTTATTTTAATTATTTTAGTTTTCGATAAGGGTTTGCATAGATTTTTTAAAGATAATTTAAAAAATATATGTATTTCTTTAGATGCTGTGACTGATATAATTTCAATATACATTTCCGGAACACCTATAATCCGGAAAAATCCGTAATCCGTTAATGTCTATTTCCCACCGATGCCGCATTATCGACCTATTCTGTAATAATAATAATACACATATTCAGAACGTTTTCTGTAAGAAATTTTTTATTATTATTTAAAATGGTGATAAAATCTTTGTTAGGTAGATTAAAATAATAATAATATTAATTACAACTTTATTTTCTTTTGCACAAAAACATTAAAAGATAGACTTGCTTCTCTTATGATGTTAGAAGTAGAGTGTGAAGAGTTCAAAAAATTTTCTCTTAATCTCGTCGGTAAAATTTCAAAAACGAAGCATAGGCAAGGTGTATGTAATATGCATGTTGATTTCAATTAAAATTTCTTATTTCCTTATTATAATCTTTTTTTTTTTTTTTTTTTAGTTTTATCAACACACATTCAATTGCGTGCCAATAAATTATAATAGCAAAAATATCTTGGAACTATACATCTACAATGATTTGAAAAGAATTTACCGTGAAAGAAAACATTGCACCTCCCAAGGAAACTTTGAAATGACGCTTCTGTCAGTCCATCCCCCCCCCCCCTCCTTAAAAAAATAAATAAATACATAAAACAATAAATCTTACATTTAGTCATAAATATCTCTCAAATGTAAAAAAAATATATAAATGTATATATTTTTTAATAGGAGTAATAGCAGAGTACGAATTAGTGTAGTTAACACAGCAACTAAAATGTGTTTATTTGTACTTAATATAAACCACTACCACTAATGTCATTTAAAATCATAATTTTTCGATAAATATCAAACTTTTGAAAGAAATACTTGTCAAAATCAATTAAAATACAAATTATAAACATTAAAAAAATAAAACAGGTAATTTACTTAAATTGCCCAAAAAAGGAAATGGATTCCGACATCTTTATCAGAATGGAGTAAAACATCCTTTTATTCACTAACAGGAATAGTGAAACCATGTAAAATGTATATTTTTCGGTTGGAAAATTTATATATGTTATGTTCATTTTGAATCAGTGAGAGTTTTACACAAGGACGTAGACTGAAAGGGTTAAATGACTCAGTTAAGCGAAATTATATAGCAATCATGTGATGGCATTTCCGATGCATAGAAAGGATTTTATAGTTGAGATTTATTTCAAGGGGAATTAATCGAGTGAAGCTGTCGTAATTTGTTCGTTATGACAGTCTGGACTTGTCGTGTAATGTGATGTATATGCGTCACTATCTGAATTATTTCTTACGTCATGAGACCATGATAGAATTTGTAAAATACAACACATGTTCATCATGGTAATGGGATTAGTGGATGTGATGAGAACACGTAAAGGATTGTGCTCGAGTAAATAAATAAAGTTGAACCATAATTCTAAAGGAATTCGATTCTTATTATTTCACGTTTTGGTTATCTGCCATAAAGGAATAATTATTTTTCTCTAATATTGTTTTTGTAAAAATAAAACATGATTTAAAACCATACTATATCTCAATCACACGAAGTCATATGATCTCGAGGGGGGGGGAAAATATTTTTAGTTATGAAAGTGACCTTTACAAAGATAAAGTTTTGCAGCGGATTAAATCTCTTCCCCACATCAAATATGCTGTTGCAGAAATAGCAAATTTACACTCAAATCGGAAAGAAAGGAGGAAGTCCATTTACTTCCATTAAGACCAAACTTGCCGTTGAATTTAGCGACTTAGTTAAAAATTATAAGTTAGAATTCCTCAAATTTTGAAGCTCTATCTTCAATAAGAGTTGAGCTGAGGAATTTCCCCATCAGATACTAGCATAGGAGTGATGAGAACCTTCGCCTAATTACGGCTGATAATGCTTTAAATAGAAACAGATTACTTTTGCTACCTTGTGACTTTGTAGGTCCGGGCTGTCTGAGGGCGGACCACGTGTGTTTCCGCAAAAATTGAAAATAAAAATTAAAAAATTTGCTCTTAAAAATCTCAAAAATATTTTTGCTACCTCTAACCATCTTTTGAGTTGTGTAATACTGTCCTTAATCTTTTGAATGTTTATGATTTTTTGTTTTCTTTTCTGATAAGCTCCATAATTCGTTATGTTTTTGTGTTCTCCTTTTTCGTTTTTTTGATTCCTGATTTGCTAATGAATTTAAATTCAGGACTTCCCACCCGTTAGCAACCATTCTTCTACAGAGGAAGATGCATGACTCAGGCACTGGTGCTTCCGTATCAAAGTTTTTGAAGTCGAAACCCGCTGAGTTTACCGGTTTCCACTGCGAGCTCTTTCGACGGCTTCTATTCAGAATCCTTTGATGTGGTCAGCCGGGATCAAAACCCTCGAACGTAATTGGAAGCCCCTGGTTCTAACCCCCAGCTGAGATAATTGAGGGGCGAGAGGCAGATATCTTTGTCAATGTTGCATGCTTTCCTTTGAAGTAACTGCGCAATCTGATAAAAAAAGGTTACAACTGATGACAAGACATTTGGCTCTTTGTGTGCGGAGCGTGATTAATGGTTTTTTGGACCTGGAAGCTCCAACTCTAGTGGAAACCGGCCTTTACTTGTGTTCAGACATGGCTCCCTGCGATTCAATATACGTCTATTGAATCGCAGGGAGCCACAGTTCAGAGAGCTCTCCTGGGCGATTTTCTTTTACAGGCTATGGTCCAACCGATTGACCTTTGTTCGTGGATCAGCTAAATTTCTGCTCTGTGGAGTATTTGACGTTATTTGCTTCGCTTTTCTGGAATTAGTGACTTTTGTTGGACTACTTCGAAAATATTCATTGAATTGAAAGTTTTATTGCACTGTTCCGAAAATATTTGTTGAATTGACAGCTTTGTTAGTCTGTTTCGGGAATATACGTTAAATAAAGTGCATTCATCGACTAGAACTTGCTTGTATCTTTACGAACTACTTTCTTCACACAAGAAAGTCAAAATTTCCTTACCCTAATAGTATATCCATACCGTGCAGATATGAATATTAGCGGTTTCCTCCAAAAATTGTACTCATAATACTTCCATTGAATTATTGACTTAATCTGACATTTTGCATTAAATATTAAAACTACCGGGAAAAAAAAATCTGTCTTATGCGTACATACAGTCGAACCTCGTTAATAGGAATTTCAAGGGGAAAAAAAAAAATTGTTCATGTTATCAGTAATTCATACTATCAGTAATTCAGAAACTAATCTTCATTTTGACGGGGATTGTGAAAACAGTTCATGTTAA
Source organism: Salticus scenicus (assembly GCA_963930645.1). Classification (NCBI taxonomy): domain Eukaryota; kingdom Metazoa; phylum Arthropoda; class Arachnida; order Araneae; family Salticidae; genus Salticus; species Salticus scenicus. The sequence continues at coordinate 172,102,010 of OZ005660.1, read as the reverse complement.
AAGTAATTCACGTTAAGCGTGTACACGTTAACGAGGTTCGACTGTAGTTGTATAAATTAAAAATATTTTCATTACTCTAAAAATTTGTAACTCTTTAAATAATAATTTTTAAGGGGAAAAAATGAATATAACACATTGATTATAGAAAAAATGACATTTTTAGAATATTCTTTACTTTAAAAAGAAATTTATTATAGTAATTTAAATCATACTTTTAAATATCTAATTTTCATTTTATTTTTCAGGTAAGAAAAATTTACCAATTATTATGCATAGGGAATGGAATTTGTTTTGCCTTGTTTCAATTGGAATTAATTTGTTTTATGGATAAATTCCACAAGGTATGAGACTAAAATTTTTCTTATTTTTATATTTATCAATACCTTTTGCATAGATTTTCTTAAAGTATATTAGTTATTGATGTAAGTAATTATGAAACAATTCAATATTTTTAATCTAATTTATTTATTTATTTTTATTACTAAGTGAAACCTCTCAAGTTGGACACCCCTATAAGTTGGACACCCCTCTAAGTTGGACGCTTTTTCTCGGAACGGAATGTATCCATTAACATTATGTCTAACCCCAATAAGTTGGACACCTCTCTAAGTTGGACACTTTTTCTTGGAACCGTAGGTGTCCAACTTAGAGAGGTTTTACTGTATTAGTCAGACTTGAATTGAATCTGGCTACGGTTGATAAAGTTTTCTAAAACTTCCACTAAAATGCTTAAAATTATATTTCAATATATATCTTGTGTATTGATTTTTTTTTCTCTCTCTCTTTGTGACATATACATCCGAATGAGATCAAAAAATTATTAAGTTAGTTATTGTCTGCAATAAAATAAAATCACTTTTAAAAAATATTCCAAATAAAAAATGTTTTATTTTGGGACTTATTCTTTAAATTAAAAATATAGGTGGGATTTAAAAAAAGAAAAAAATCTTTGTCAAAGCGTTGAGGACGAAATATCGCCTACGTTAATGAATGGAAATCGAAATAATATGAGTGATGATTGTGTTTTATACAAATAAAACGATACATTTTACAGCATTATTTGAATCAATTGTATTAGTAATGTTATATAAATTTTCATGACAGCGCATGAATACTTACCTTAATGAGAGCACTGGCATACAGACAATCCCATCACAAAAACTGTTATGAATTTTGCTAAAAAGAGTTTAAAAACTATGTTTATTAACTTTTGTCAAGATTAGTCATAACGAATTCAGTCGTTCTCATTAATTTCATAATTTTAAATTCACGTTTGTGAACAGTGTTGAGCTTTGATTTCAGCAATGATGTACAATATTTTTAAAATGTATTTTGAATGGTGAAATGCAAATGATAAAATAACTTAAATATAGACCAAATAATGAAATTGCACTCTATGATATATGTATACATATATTTATATGGTCCTATTGCTCCAGAAATCATACGTGACACAAATTAAAATTTTCAGTTAGATCTTATTTTTTTTATAGTCCACGCGATATTTTGTCCCTCAATATTATGTCTGGATCCCATTTTTTTAAAAAAAAGGCTTAATTAGGGGCTTATTCTTTCAATTAAATAGAAAGGCAGTTTTTTTTTTTCTTTTTAATCTTTGTCAAAAGGTTAAAATTTAATTTAAAAATCTCTTTAGCAATAAATACGAAAATAATAATAATAATAATAATAAAAATGCTTGAAATGAAGCAGTTTATAAATATAGATCTAGAACCGTTTTTAAACTTTTTGCAATTTTAAAGGGAAAGCGCATGAGTTTTGCACATAATATCTGATTCCAAGATGTTCAACAGCTTTTGTTACTTTTTTCTATAAAGAACTTTTCCGGAGACAGGTGTCAGTGGATTCAGCCAATTTCAGAACCAGTTTTTAGAAATTGATGTCAGTAGATTGAGCCAGTTTTGAAAATATTTTTAGAGATACGATAATCGTTTTAATTATCAATAATCAATCATAATTAAGATGTTTTGCATCTACAGGCACATGTAAAATAGATCTGCCTATTATTTATTTATTTAATTTTAAAGAATAATGTCGCCAAATTTTATGCTTTTTAAATTTTGTAAATGTATGAGGAAGGTCAATATTTTAATAAAGGAATGGCCATGGGTATTTTTGAAATTTTTCCTGTTCATATGTAATTTTCTGGTAATAAATAATGAGGCTTTATCGTAGAGGAGGATTTTATTTTTAGCTTTGCAATATTACTTTAAGTTAAAATACATTTAAACTGTTTGTGTGAATGGTGTCTGTTCTAAACAGATTTGTAAGACAAATTTTGATATAAAACTTTTAGTTCAAACAAAGAAAATGGTTGTAAAAATGCAGGAAAGAATAATAATGAATGATATTATATATATATCAGGGGTGTTTGTGTTCAGGGGTTACCCTGATTTCAGGTTTTTTAATCAATCCATCTGTATTTTCATATTTCCTACAAAGTTAATTTTTTGTTTTTATCAGTTGTTGATTTGTTGACCAGGTGACATGCGGACAAATTCTAAAGAGATTGAGGGCTTGTAGTCTAAATAATTTGAGTATTATTTAATATTGTAGGGTTTTTTTTTTATTCGAGGCTCTAATTTTCAGGGTTTTTACCTTTGTGTCACAATCACCTCCGGATATGCATATATATATATATATATATATATATTATTTTTTATCTTTCAGACCGACTTATAAACTTTGTAATTCTTGGGTCAATTTCTTTTCTTTTTATCTTAATAAAATTTGCTCCCTTCCGTGGTGGATCAAAATTGTGATGGCATGTCTCCGGACCACCTCTAGGGGTGTGTCCCAGACCGTCGCCAATTGCCCATCTGCGCAGCACTCGTGCGACGTAAAAACCCAACCATCCTTAATAAAATTTGCACAACATTAACAAAACAACATCTAGATATGTTTTCTAGATTTACGCAGGAAATTTTAAAATACATATATATGTCAGCTGTGTATGTGTGTATATATTATACTTCCATATCTAATTATATATAAATATCTTACAATTTTAAGTTTTCCTTCGTGGTAGTTGAACATTCTAGTGATGAATTATTATATAGATGGAGAAGAATTGCAGAAAACAGGGCAGATTCAAATCAAATAGGAGAAACCTTCATCCTGCCATGGATTGATAAAGGCTGAAATTCATGATGATGATATACAGGGATGAGATTTTTCAGCTTCTCAACTGATTTCAGCTTTTTTTTTTTTAATTTAGCTTTTCAGGTTTTTTTCAGTATTCTCAGTTTTTTTTTTTTTTTTTTTTTTTTTTTTTGTTTCTGATGTGCTTTTGTCAGTTGTTGCATCAACTAACCAAATAAAATTTCATTAAATACTAAAGCATTATCATTTGTTCTTTTTTTATAGACTGAAACCAAAAAACATATTTATTACTTTAACATAATAAAATTTGTCATTAAAATTCTAGCATTTCATTTCAATGTCTTCCCTTTGCGTATAATTTCAGCTTTTTTGTCTTTTTACTAATCTCATCCCTGTATATACATATAAGCAATGTATATGCATATTGGTTACATACACTACCATTTAATACATCTCTGACAGAGAGAATAACTAAAAGACGTATATAATATATGATGTGTTAAAAGCACGTAGATATAAAAACATTTGATTTAATTAAAAAGTTATGTACGGTAAAAGTACATTTTTCAAAGCTTTTCGCCCTATGTTTTGTTAATCAAAACGAAATGCTTCGAAAATGTAATTTTATTGTAAATAATCTTTTAATTAAATCTAATGTTTGTATATCTACATGTTTTTAAAGGGTTTTTTAACATATCATAACAAATTTAATTATTAAAAAACATGACTTAATAAGTTAAAATCCAACTGAAAATAACGTGCAGAAAATTTATAAAACTTTGAAAAGCAAATAAATTTCCAGCTTTTTTTCCCATATGTATTTAATATCGACAAAACATCATTGCTAAAGCCATAACTAAAAAAACTTATTACGTCACTGACAAACACATGAAATTTGACTCTACCGAATTTTCCTTGAAGGTTGCCGTTTGCATAAAGATGGCTGTTTGCTTTTCATACATGGAACCTTGCCAGTTCTTTGATAAACTAACTATTCACACGATTTGATAGAAGTTTTAAAATCTGATTTCGTATTCAGTTCCTCCAAATCAAAATCTCTTTCTATTCTTTCCCGTTAGTGTGTGTGTTTGTGCACACCGAGTAATCCAAGAAAGAAAGATTGTAAATCGTTGTTTAAATCGATTTGAATATTTATATAGTTTTGGGTTGCTTATTTGACTGTAGATTTAAATTTGATATCGTGAACTAGCCTTGATTTTTTTTGCATCTGTGACAAATTAAACTTTAAGCATTGATTATTGAACCTTTTCCTGATGAACTGTTGCATGAAGTGGCGCATAAAAAATGAACTCATTTATAATTTTGTTGTCTAAAATAATTGGCTAAGTTCTTTGTCTAATAACCCCCTCTCCAACCCCCATTTTCCCTTTATTTTATTTTTATTTATTGTATCTAATAGCCTGGTTAGAATTTGCTTATTTCACTGTAGATTAAAATTTTATATCGTGAATTAGCCTTGATTTTTTTTTGCATCTGTGAAAAATTAAACTTTAAGCATTGATTATTGAACCTTTTTCTGATGAACTGTTGCATGAAGTGGCGCATAAAAAATGAACTCATTTATAACTTTGTTGTCTAAAATAATTGGCTAAGTTCTTTGTCTAATATCCCCCCCCCAACCCCCATTTTCCCTTTATTTTATTTTTGTTTATTGTATCTAATAGCCTGGTTAGAATTGAGTATTATTGTTATTTGCAAATGCCCGAATTTTGAACGAATAAGTTCAGTATTTTATTCCAGATACATAACTCATAACAACACATCGTTCAATAAGTCCCGGGACTAATCCCCAGATAGCGTCTCAAATGAAATATTTCTGTGTGAGTAAAGTAAACCTAACTTTCAAAAGATACACGTTAAAGTTTCATGATATTTCGATCGTTTGTTGCCGAGATATCAAAGTTTTAGTGACCCTCATTTTGATGTTTTCAAAATGAGGGATAAAGCTGAATTTCATCAGTTGATTAATCGTTTCTTTGTGATAGGCAAAAATATTGTTGAAATTTAGCAGTGGCTTAACAGTTTCAACAGTATCTTTGCCCATCAAAAAATAATGTTTAAACAACAAACGAGATTCAGCTTTGTCCCTCATTTTGAAAACATCAATAGTAGGGTCACTAGGACTTTGATATCTTGGCAACAAACGATCGAAATACAGGGTGGTCCGAAAAACATGATAGAAAGTATTTTAAGTTTCTGATTTCAAATGTACTGATGCAAATATAATTCTTCCATATTATAATAGCACATATAGTGACATTTCAGTTGAATGCTTAATTACCGGAAATAAAGAATAAGCAATATAGAATCACAAACCTTTTAAGATCGATTATATATCGTAAGAAAATTTTATGAGAATAACCGATGTAATGTCCCCGTTCGACGGGCATGTCGTTCAGAGTTCAAAAAGAAAAGGACGCTTAGTGAAGAGATAATCGCGCAGTAAGTTATAGCACTCTAAAGTTGCAGTGATTTTTAAGCCATCAGATGACTGATGTAATGGTCCTAATCTCCCATTGATTTTCATTGTTTACAGGTTGATGGACAGATTTGAATCTACAGGGAGTGTTTAGGATGCAAAAAGAAAGGCGTCGGGACGAAAATCAGCAGTTGTTGCTGACGACATCAGGGAGCCTGCACGCGCATACTTTGAGGATAAGCCAACCACTTCCACTCGACAGGCGGCCCAACAATTAAGCATATCCAAAACATCATTACAAAGGCTAATCAAAGCAGTAGGATTGTGTCCATACAAGATACAAATGTGACAGCCGCTAAAGGGGGGTGGGGGGGTGGTACTGTGCAGCGGAGAGATTTCGCAAACCACATAATCGAGGAACTTAAAAATGGTTCCATCAGTGAATACAAGATCTGGTTCAGTGATGAGACCCATTTTCAGTTGAATGGTTTCGTGAACAAACAAAACTGGCGCCACTGAGGTACGGAAAATCCTCATCTCAGCGCCATCTCTTCACTGCATCCACAAAGGGTCATGGCGTGGTGTGCCATATCGTCGAAGCAGATAATTGGTCCGATATTTATTGATGGTGTGGTCACAGGAGTGAAGTATCGAGAGTTGCTAGAGCGTCACTTTGGCCCTGATGCGGGCCATCTCAACAGGACACGTCGGTACTGGTTCAAGCCAGATGGGGCTTGTTCCCAAAAAACTTCTGACGTCTTCACGTGGCTTGAAACGACGTTTGGTCAGCATTTGATTGCATTGGATGCAGAGAAACTCACGGGGCACGGGATAGAGTGAACCCCATACAGTCCGTACCCAAGTCCGTGCGACTTATTCTTATGGGGTTACATCAAGGTTAGAATCTATAGGAATAGCCCTGATTCACTGGAGGACCTAAAATTGGCTATCAGAAGTGAGATTGATGCACTTGATTACGACACACTTCAGCGCATTATGACAGAGTTTCGGAACCGGCTTTATAACACTATAGTCGGGGACGGTAGACATTTTAAGCATCTTGTATATTAAATGTCATTCATATCTTTATTCAATAAAATATGTTTCATGTTCTTGCATGTTGTCTTTTTTCCACAATGATCGCTTACTTTCTATCATGTTTTTCGGACCACCCTGTATCATGAAACTTTAACGTGTATCTTTTGAAAGGTTTACTTTACCCACACAGAATTATTTCATTTGCGACGCTATCTGTGGATTAGTCCTGGGACTTATTGAACGGCGTGTTATAAATACATATTTGAATAATTTTTTATTTTCTATGTACAAAAGAAAAAAGTATCTGGTTTGTCAATGTTTTAAACCTTCGGTTTCCGAACCGTTTGCACGTCTTTACTTGTCCTGAAAACAATTTGACAGTTTTTAGAAAATGTTTGTGTGTATATGTATGTGTTACGAAATTTTGTAGACGCTGTACTGCATGAACCATTGAACAAAACATAACCTTGAATAAAATTAGTACTAATTACATTTTGGAATATACCGGTGACGCTATCATACCATTGTTTCATAATTTTTAATATGGCAGTATAGAACAATATGTCTTTATAAATATGCAATGATAATAATCTTAATGAATCACTGTGAAAAAAATAGTATTAGTCAAGCAGAAAAATAATGTTGTACATGTAGGAGTATGCGGGAAAATACACCCTGCCCCTCACCGGGAGGTATAAATTTTTGTACGGTACATCTGGGAACCCCCCCCCCCCTCTCTCCCCACATTGCATAGTGTAATGCAACTTCGACATATATATATATATATATATATGCATAATATCGCATAGGGTAAGTGCTCCAATGATTGACACTTTTAGAGTAATTTCTGGTTATAGTCATCAGAAATTATTTTTGGAAATATTAAGCTAATATTTATGGCATGAAAGATTTTCAGAACCACATATATATTAAAATATATACATTTGATAATTATTTTTTATTTTATGAATTTTTATTTTACACCCACTCAATGTTCCAATAATTGACACTGCCAGTTTTTCATTTTACCTGTAATTAGCATCTTATGCTCCAGTGTTTGACACTGCTAGTTTTTCATTTTACCAGTTATTGGCACACTGTGCTCCAGCGCTTAACATACAGTGCTAAAATTCTTATATGCAAAACATGTTCTTTTATTTCTTTTCTTATTTATTAATTATTTCGGGAAAGATGTCAATAACTGGAGCATGTCAATCACTGGAGCACCCACCCTATATATATTTTTTCGAAATTTACCAATTCCCTCAATTTTATCAAAATATATAGTCTATATTAAATTTTATCTTTTCTTTTCCATTGTATATGAAAATTCAGTAGTTTTCTATACTCTCGGCGCTTTTAGAAGCGCATTGCCTCTCGAGGGTCAGTCAGCTAAAGAAGAAAAATTATCGGAAATGCTTTTAGTGAGAGCCCATGAGATTTTGAACAATCGAACAATTCTTCAGAGTTGCGTGTGTGTAACAGAATGTTATTAGTCGGGAAGAAGAAAACACAAAGGACGGTTTGTTCTTATTTGAAGTGACTGCAAGTACTATTTCAGGGTCTGTAGTGGCACAGTTTCTTTCGACGTGGACTCTCTCATGTTTTCTTTCAAACATGCTTTAGGTTTTTCGGCTTCATTTGTCGTTTCCAGTCTAGTTAATGGCTTCTAAATGTCTTGGCATTTTTTTACAGTTGAAGTTGAAAGGACACGTGATTTGTCCTCAGAGATCATGAAATTCGGAGTAAACCTATTGAGAAAATTTACTTCAGAATTACTGAATATATACAGTAAAGCACCGTTTATACGTCTTTCAAGAGACTGGCGTAAAAGAACGTGCAAATGAAAAGACGTATAATCGAAATTTTAATAATAACACTTTGATTACTACAAATTTAATGACACTTAAGCGAAATTTATATGAAAGTACTAATTATTAATTTTTTTTTAAGTTAGCAAATATGTATTATACAATTTTTAAGACAATAATTAATAAAAAAAAAAAAAAAAAAAAAAAAAAAAAGATTTATTATAAAAAGTGAGAAAAATCATTCTATTAATGCATGGCTAGGTACTAATTACATATATAATATACTGATTATTATATTACATTTCTTAAGAACTATATATGAACACATTTTGAATATTAATTATATGTATTGCGTAGCATTAATAATAAGCATACGATTGATGTCCATACAGATAGTTATTTAATAACATTAAAAATTTTTAATATTCGTTTGATTTGCTGCTTGTCTATGAGTATTAAAAATTCTACTGTGAATTCAATTGATCCTTTTATCAGTATTCTTCGATCATTCCTGTGTTCCTGCATTTAAGATGCTTTCTAGGAAAAATCCGTCTTATTTAGAATGGGAAATAATGACAGTTCGAGAAATTTTGCGAATTTTAGTAAAGTGGAAAAGACGTACAACCGATATTAGGGGCGTACAAACGAAGAATTTTTGCATTAAAATGAATAGGAATGAATCGGGACTTCACTAAAAGGACGTATAAATGTAAAAGATGTATAAACGAGAGACGTATAGACGGTGCTTTACTGTATATTGCTTTATTTGACTATTGTAGGTAGTGGAAGTATTGTAATCGAACAAAAATTTGGATTTTGAACTTTTACTTGAATAACATTTCTAAATATGAAAGAGGATTTTTAGGAACTTTGTTAATATGATTGTGGGAGGAAAGCGAAAATTGGACTATCATATATTCGAAATGAAAATAAATTAAGTAAATATAACTGAGTACAGATAAGTTTGTCAAGTTTGAGAGAAAATCGGAAGAGTGACCGAAAAATCTGTCTTTCATGAGCAGTTCTAAGTACTATAAACTGCTATTAGATTATAAACCTCTTAGGTGTCTTTTTTCATGTATTATTTAGTTACTACAGAAAAATTGATAGGATGCCTAATTTGTTACGTCAGTTTAATCTTTTCTGACTACATTATCGCCAATAATAGTTAATATGTGTAGTAGTGGGTTATAAAAATCATGTGGTTTCTATTCGAAAGATTTTCTTAAAATATAGTCTTTAATTTCTCACAGTTTTACGTTTTAGACACTTAGGATAGTTTTAGACTTTTCAGGGCGGGGAAAACCATTTGTCCTAAACTCCAATCCAGCCAAATCATAATTACCATTCATAAAAATGCAAACATCGCTTCCTCACCCGTCATGTTTTTAAATATTTTCATTTTCTATCACAATAACCCCATTTCAAATTAATATATATATATATATATATATATATATATATATATATATATATAAATTATTACCATATACTTTGCCGTGCAGTTTCTGTAACGAATATGGCTGCTTTCAATCCCCCCGTACCATTGGGAACCATTACTCTTAATGATGCGGGACGTAAAAAGTGTGGCAGAAAAGGGGTTCAATCAGACAAATGACTGTGTCTCTATCCCGTCAACCTGCTCTGATTCAAACCTCCCTGAGACATCTCATCTCCTGAATGCATTCCAACAATTAGATGACTCAATAAACGATGATTGCTTTGCATAAGTCATTTCCCTTTCGTAAGAATTGGATTTTATAAAAGTGGGAGATTTCGTTTTGTTCTTAAATCTAAATGACTTTTTCCTGTTTCTTTTGTTGCAACTGATTTTGAAATTGAAAATCGTAAAAGTTAACAAATTTCATATTGGTGTGAATTTTGATGTCCAGATGTCGTGTGACAAACAGCGTAAATAAAATTTATGCTGCTATGTTCAGGCATGAGATTCTTCCTCGGATCCGCGATTTTCCGCTTTTATGGGATTTCCGTTAATTCCACTTTTTTTTTTTTGTTTAAATCAAATCAGTGTTCAAACGCTCCACGAAATACTTTAGATTCTCAGTCCTTCTCCATCCAAAATATAAATATCAATATTCATTTTAAACTTCTTTTATCAGATTCTATAACATATAAAAGAACAAAATTATTCAATATTTCTCACTCATGTAATTTTTTTTTTGTCCTGCTCCCTGAAAGAAAAGGGTGATGAAAAAAAAGGGGGGGACCCCTTTTTTTTCATCATCTCTAACCATCGCCGATCAAACATTCTGCGGGATGTCTTTTATTTTTGAATATTTATCCATCCACAACAAAAATATCAATATTAATTTTAAACTTACTTTGCATAAAGAAGTAGAATTGTTTTTAATATTTCTCACTCATGAACTACTTTTTATTTCCCCCCACCCCCCTTTCCCATTTTTCACCACCAATCAATGATTAAATGTTGATTGCTTTCTAATGATTTTTTTCTTCTTTTTTATACATATTTTATTCTGTTGATGTGCATTATTCTTTTAGTTTAATTTCTCACTTTTAAAATATTTTGTATAGTTTCTATCCTGTGCGCATTGTTTTTCATTTGAAATAAATTTTATGAACATATTTGTATAGTTTTCCCCGCGCGCGTTATTTTTCATTTGAAATTAATTTTATGAACACGCGTGTTTCCTCTTTTTTTTAATTTTCTGCACACTCATGCCTGTATGTCCTAGGCGAAAAATATGTTTCGAACTTTCTTCAGTGGATAACTTCACTATTAGAAGTAATGCATGAAACAGCAGTTCTAATCTCAGAGATAAAAATCATAAGTTGTTAGTAAGAGAAATTGGTAGCGAAAACATGAAACAAGTCGACAATCCTGAATACTCAGTTGATAATAATACTTAATATTAGGAGGACCAGAAAGTAATGTCGTTTCTGCGCATGTCGATGTTCGATTGTCTTTTATTAGCTTATTGTGTTTTTAAACTTGTGCCAAAGACATTTCAAAGTTTCACTGACCTGTTTACTCGTAAATAATTAAAGCTTATTATTATTGGGAGTACAAATTAATTCGGTCCGTTTTTTTTCGTTAAAAAAAAACATTTTATTTATTATCAAAATGAAAAAACATGTTATTCAAAGTATTGTCCATCGGTAGCCACAACTTTTGTCCACCTTTCTGGCAATTTTCGAATTCCATCTCTGAAAAATGAGTCCTCTCTGGACGCAAACCATGAATCGAGCCATTCTTGAATTTCTTCGAAAGAAGTGAAGCGGTGTCCAGCCAAATCGTGATGCATCCGTCGGAACAACCAATAATCAGAAGGAGCAAGGTCTGGCGAATACGGCGGGTGGGGTAGGACCTCCCATTTCAACGTTTCCAAGTAATTTTTAACGACAATTGCCACATGGGGCCGAGCACTGTCATGTAGCAAAATTACCTTGTCGTGCCTTTCGATGGTTTCTGGCCGTTTTTCACGCAATGCTCGGCTCAAACGCATTAATTGCAGTCGGTAGCGTTCGCCAGTAATTGTTTCGCCAGGTTTTAGCGGATCTTGATCGAGCAATTCCTCCAATTCGGCGTCTTCGAACTTTTTCGGCTGGCCCGGGCGCTCATTGTCTTCGACACTAAAATCACAATTTTTGAAGCGTCGAAACCACTCTCTACATGATTTATCAGATGGCGCAGATTCACCATAAACTTCCACAAGCGATCGATGCGCTTCAGCGGCACTTTTCTTCCAATTAAAAAAGAAAATCAAAACTTCCCGCAAATGTTGTTTCTTTAGCACAAAACTCGACATATTGAATGCTCAAAAAACCAATGTTGTTGTATAAAACTCGAAGCTTCGTTGACTGAATATGGTTGACAAAGGTCAAACCTTTCTAACAATGCCAAAAACATCTATCATTATTCAGTAAACAAATCAGCCAGAGCCATCTATTGAAAACGGACCGAATTAATTTGTACTCCCAATAGGACTGGGGACTATTAGTCTCAGTCTTCGGATTTTTATGACACCTTGGACATTTTTCGAAATCTAAAATTTATCGAAAATATAATTGAATAATTTGATATAGCAATGTTATAATTTGGGGAAAAAAAAAAAAAAACTAATAGTTCTCGGTCCTAAACTAAATTCTGCTTTTGCCAGAATTTCATCAAAATCATTTATTAATATTATTATTATTAAGAAAAGAAAAGAAAATTAATAATAATCAGTATCGAAACAAACATTATTGATTTTTTTTTTTTTTTAAATAATTTTGAAATAGGAAATAGAAAGCGCGCGTGCAAAATTAAATAAGAAAAACAAACAAGATGATTAAGTTTGAATTTGAGTTGGTAATTTAAGGATGCCACTGATATAGTAACTTTTTTGTTGTAAATTTTTTTTAATAAATTAAAATGCGGATATCATAATTTCGCTAGTAAAGACCTTAGCGAGAAACATTCGAATTACTTCGGTGCCAAATTTCAAATTTCGCCAAATGAGTCCCATACTAAAGCTTTTATTACTATTATTATTCTTACATGTAGAGAAATGCTATACGTTTTCTCCTAAAAGAGAAATTTCTTCATAGGTACGTAATTTTTCCAGGTAGTTATTTTCGGGTTATCAATACTAGAGAAATGAAAATTTTGCTTACTTTTTTTATTACTATTATGTAATTTCTACTGAAATGGCAAGCCTAGTACTAGAAGAGGTACATATTGGCCATTGTAGGCTTTTGAGTTTCGAAAGGGTAGTGACACAACAAATCTACCAAAATCATGTGTGATGTTTATCCAAGTGCATTAAACATCCGTAAATGCCAACTGTTGTTTTCTAAGTTCAAATCCGTTAATTTTGGTCTATCCGACTCGTATTCATTTAAAAGACCAACAACTTTAGACAATGACATTTTAAGGGTGGTAGTGGAAACAAATCCATGTTAGGCAATCGAGGAACTGTCAAACACTCTTAACCCCTTAACGCGCGCTGCCTTCGCTGCGAGGACGCAAAATTTACGATCCAGCTGCAAAAATTCATCCCGGAAATTTTTTAGCAAAAATTTACGTTTATAACATAGCAGAAAAGGCCGGTTTTTTTTAACCTTAAAATTTAAAATTTCTTTTAGTTTAATTTAGTTCATGAATTCCGGTGACAGTATAATTTAAATGATCCGAATTGTCTTGCGCCGCAAAGGGTTTTAACCAACTTGATCGATCACCCAAGAACATTTGCAGCCGATTGGTAAAGCAAGCAGAGCAGTTTTACGTACAAAACTTTGAATAAGCACCATAAAATGCAATAATCTCGCAACAATTGTTTCGGGTCGAAAAAGCACACGACCCTTCGTCAGGCGGACAAAGTAGAAACGAGTGCTGCAGTCAAAGCGGCAACGCACAAATAAAATTTATGCTCCTGTGTCGCATTGATAATTCGGAAACCTATAACCCGACAGTACTTGCAATCTAACTTTTTTCTTTTCTTTCTTCCTTTTTTTAATTCTCTTTTTTTTTTCTGCGCTTTTAAATCATAGTCAACGGGTTACTCGCAGATGATCATGAAAGAGCATGTTTGGCAACTTTTTGGTTGGTTGGGTTTTACGTCGCACTAGTGCTGCGCAGATGGGCAATTGGCGACAGTCTGGGACTCACCCCCTAGAGGTGGCCCGGAGACATGCAGTCGCAATTTTGATCCTTCACGGAAGGGATTTCCCGCTTCGGTGACTCCCAGAGGTATAATTTTTGGCAACTTTTTGGATCGTTAGTAAAGTTTACAGATTTTCATTTAATTCTACGGATTGATGTAAATTTTTTACGGATTAATCAAGATGACGGCAAAATTGAAAAGGAAAACAACGAATTTTTTTGTATCGCAATCACAAATCTAACTTATTTCAAACATTATTTTAATTTAGGTTTTTGATAGGGAACACACTAGGGTACATTTTTTTTTTTTTTTTAATTTTTTTTTTAGGATTTTTTCTTTGGATATTGCGATCGAACGACGATTTTGATACATTTTCGAAACACCTGTTATCTGGAAAAATCGGGGACCGCGGTAGCCCAGTCGGTAGAGCACCGGCCTCGTAATTGGAAGATTGTGGGTTCGGTACTCAAGCCGGCGACCGTCGTGTACACTAATGGTGGCTGGTGGATGTAAAATCTGTCGTGGCCGCAATGTCCTCCATGTTCCCATCAAAAATTATACCTCTGGGGGTCATCGAAGCGGAACAGCCATCCCTTCCGTGGAGGATCAAAATTGCGATGGCATGTCTCCGGACCATCTCTAGGGGTGAGTCCCAGATCGTCACCAATTGCCCATGCAGCACTAGTGCGACGTAAAACCCGACCAACCAATCTGAAAAATCGGTAATCTGGCAACGTCTACTTCCGATGCCGGGTTATCGAAGCTTCACTGTATTTTTAACTTTCGCATTTAACCTAAAATTTTAATAGAAAGCCGTCAGTGCATCGATAGAAATTGTGTTGTCTTCTAACCTTTTCAAGAAAGCCAGTTTCGGCATCACTTGACTGATAGGATGATATCCAGAATTTCATCGCTTTTCTTTGTTACATGTTTGGATTACTGTTATCGCGTGGCACTTTATTTTTCATCTTTTAAAAAATGTACGAAGAATGAAAGTGACCTAAAACTGCCAAGAAACTTAGGAAAGAGTATTGACATGTTCAAGTGGCGTGAGGTTTTCCTTTGTTGACGTAACGGTTGACCTTGAACCTATATTAGTCAGTTAGTAGAAAGACGGCCGGTTAAGGACAAGAAAAAAAATCGTTGAGATGTCTATCTCAAAACAAGGAAAAGTTGAACGAATTTACCGTTAATTTACGACAAAAGGAAGTTATCCTTCCAAGGTTTGTGTGTTAGGGGAGTATCGTATGGTAGTTGACCGTGGCGAGATACTGTGATGCAACTGAGGAAAATGTTGACTCTCCACTGTCGATTTAGTAATGAAGATATAAGTGTATTATTGCTTAGACAACCGTAATTATTTGAAATATCTTTATAAAGAATTACAAATGAGATGCATATTGCGTTGGAAACTGATGTAGAGAGTTTTTAAATATACGGCTAGTTAAATTATCGAAATAATTTAACCTTCGGTTGACGAGTGGGATAATTTTATACCCCTATCCTCATGCCAATCTCTGTTAAAATATTAATTGAAAACATTCTGGTGCTCTCTGACTCTCTGTATTTTTTACTTTCTTCTATATGTAATATAGAGAAAGTATTGGATTCTTGAAAATTTTCAACCTCCGTTTTTTGATGGATTTACACGTTTTGGGATGTCCTGAACACGAATTGATAGTTTTTAGAAAATGTCTGTCTTTGTGTATCACGTTTTTCTGGACGCTGTATCTCACGAACCAATGAATGAAATTTAACCAAACTTGGTATTTAGTTGCACCCTGACATGAACTGGTGCTGATTAGATTTGGGGATCAATCGCTCAACAGGTGGCGCTGTGGTCGCATTTTTTATAAACTTTTAACATGGCAGTATAGGACAAAATTCCGTATAAATGAGCATAAAGAGAGTTAATTTAAACTTGTGATTGTAAAATTAATATGAGTTATTGATAATAGTAGTAGAGAAAAAATTCTGTGGATGGGGGGGGGGCATCGGTTCCCCCCCTGGGAGAGAAGAAAATACCCCCCCCCGGGGGGGGGGGTAAATTTTCAAGATGGGTATCTTTCGAAAGGTTTAATTAATTATTGTCTTAAAAAATATATAATATACATTTACTAACTTAAGAAGCATTATTAATTAGTATTTTCATTTATATTTTGCTTAAGTGTCATTAAATTTGTCGTAATCAAAGTGTTATTATTAAAGTTTCGATTATACGTCTTTTCATTTATAAGACGTCATTTATAAACATTTATAAGATGTCCTTTTACGTCAGTCCCTTGAAAGACGTATAAACGGTGCTTTACTGTATTTGCTATATACATTTATTTTGTTTTACAAATTTTTAAATATTTTAAAAAATGTAATAAAATGGATGAACGGACCAAGTATGTAGGGACCAGTAAAATAAATTACTAGTCCTGTGGACCAGTGACTGTTTTTTTTCCCCCTACCTCTATGTATTCCCAAAAGGAAGATTGAAATGCTGAGACATAGTTCACTTGAATAACAAAGGGGTTATAATTGTATTTTCACCGGAGAAACGAAATAAATAAACGCAATGGAAAATTAATTTTTCTGAGGTAATATATATTTTTTTATTTAATTAGATAATTTATACGTATTTTTATCGTTAAAATATCCTTTTTACGACTTGTCTATAAAGTGTTGATCTTGTTTAGTATAAAAATAGCTCTTAAGGGAATTTATATCAAGCATTTGCGTGGATTATTTTATTTTGCACGGGAAAATTCAACTTATAGCTCAGATTTATTATCCTACCTAAGCTCAACGAGAAATAGCAAATATGTATATGTCCCTAATGGATAAGTTTTTTCCCCTCTTTTTCCAAGCTTTTCTTTTTTCCCTTTTTGTTTCTCTGTTGGTTTCAATGGCAAAAAACAGAATAAAATTTATTTTTATTCTTCTGCAGGGAATTACAAAACTTGTTGGCTTAATATGAAATGTTATTTGTGTAAGAAATATGATCAATAATTCTTTTTTCATAAATCAATACTGTACTATAGCGTTTCGAAGGAATTGTTTTCGGTTAAAATCTTTCGACATTTTGGGAATATGGATTTAAAGGGTGAGAAATAGAATTTTAATTTCACCTCACTTATATCGTAGATATTCGAATAATTATAGAACATTAAAGCACCATTTATACGATTTTCATCGTAGAAACGAAATAAAATAGATAAATGCAATGGAAAATTAATTTTTCTGAGGTAATAAATATATTTTTATTTGGTATTTTTATTGTTAAAATATCCTTTTTACGACTTGCCTATAAAGTGTTGATCTTGTTTTGTATAAAAATAACTCTTAAGGGAATTTATATCAAGCATTTGCGTGAATTATTTTATTTTGCACGAGGAAAAATTCAACTTCTAGCTGAGATTTATTATTCTACCTAAGCTCAACGAGAAATAGCAAATATGTATAGTAATGTCCGTAATGGATAAGTTTTTTTCCCTCTTTTTCCAGGCTTTTATTTTTTCCCTTTTGTTTCTTCGTTTGTTTCAATGGTAAAGAACAGAATAAAATTTATTTTTACTTTTCTGCAGGGAATTATAACACTTGTGGCTTAATATGAAATGTTATTTGTGTAGGAAATAGGATCAATAATTATTTTCATAAATCAATACCGTGGGATAGCGTTTCGAAGGAATTGTTTTTGGTTAAAATCTTTCGACATTTAGGGAATATGGATTTAAAGGGTGAAAAATAGGATTTTAATTTCATCTAACTTATATCGTACATATTCGAATAATTATAGAACAGTAAAGCACCGTTTATACGATTTTCATCGGAGAAACGAAATAAAGTAGATACATGCAATAGAAAATTAATTTTTCTGAGGTAATAAATATTTTTTTATTTGGTATTTTTATCGTTAAAATATCCTTTTTACGACTTGCCTATACAGTGTTGATCTTGTTTTGTATAAAAATATCTCTTAAGGGAATTTTATATCAAGCATTTGCGTGAATTCTTTTATTTTGTATGGGGAAAAATTCAACTTCTAGCTCAGATTTATTATCCTACCTAAGCTCAACGAGAAATAGCAAATATGTATAGTAATGTCCCTAATGGATAAGCTTTTTTCCCTCTTTTTCCAAGCGTTTCTTTTTTTCCCTTTTTGTTTCTCCGTTGGTTTCAATGGTAAAGAACAGAATAAAATTTATTTTTACTCTTCTGCAGGGAATTATAAAACTTGTTGGCTTAATATGAAATGTTATTTGTGTAGCAAATAGGATCAATAATTTTTTTCATAAATCGATACCGTGGGATAGCGTTTCGAAGGAATTGTTTGTGGTTAAAATCTTTCGACATTTAGGGAATATTGATTTAAAGGGTGAAAAATAGAATTTCTATTTCACCTCACTTATATCGTAGATATTCGAATAATTATAGAACAGTAAAGCACCGTTTATACGATTTTCATCGGAGAAACGAATTAAAATAAATAAATGCAATGGAAAATTAATTTTTCTGAGGTAACAAATATTTTTTTATTTGATTAGGTAATTTATTACGTATTTTTATCGTTAAAATATCCCTTTTACAACTTGCCTATAAAGTTTTGATCTTGTTTTGTATAAAAATAGCTCTAAAGGGAATTTATATCAAGTATTTGCGTGGATTCTTTTATTTTTACGGGGGAAAATTCAACTTCTAGCTCAGATTTATTATCCTACCTAAGCTCAACGAGAAATAGCAAATATGTATAGTAATGTCCCTAATGGATAAGCTTTTTTCCCTCTTTTTCCAAGCTTTTCTTTTTTCCCTTTTTGTTTCTCCGTTGGTTTCAATGGTAAAGAACAGAATAAAATTTATTTTTACTCTTCTGCAGGGAATTATAAAACTTGTTGGCTTAATATGAAATGTTATTTGTGTAGCAAATAGGATCAATAATTTTTACTTTCCGAACACTATAGTGAGGAAAGTATTGTAATCATGTCAAAAATCCGAAATCGAGATTTTGATGTTTCTATGCGTTTTGAGGTCCCCTGAGTCCGTTTTCACTATTTTTACGATGATGTATGTATGTGTGTGTGTATGTATGTGTGTATGTCTGTGAGTGAACACGCTAGCGTCTAAACGCTTTGTTCGATTAACCTGAAAGTTGGTACGCATATTGTAAGTCACCATAGTACGAACCCTATAGATTTTGGTGAATCTAGCACTTATAGTTTTTTTTACAGGGACACAAAGAAAAATTCTTTTTCATTATGGCCTATGGGAGCAAAATCTTAAAAGTGCGATAGCATCTAAACGCCTTATTCAATTGAGCAAAAAATTTATACACATATTATAGGTCACAAATACTCAATCTGTATAGATTTTGGAGAATCTAGCACTTATAGTTTTTTTACAGGGACACAAAGAAAAATTCTTTATCATTATGCCTATGGGGCCAAATTTTTAAAAGTGTGATAGCGTCTAAACGCCTTATTAATCTGAGCAAAAAATTTGTACACATGTTATAGATCACAGTTGAACTAACTGTATAGATTTTGGTGAATCTAGCACTTACAGTTTTTTTACAGGGACACAAAGAAAAATTCTTTATCATTATGGCCTATGGGACTAAATTTTTAAAAGTACGATAGCATCTAAACGCCTTATTGAATTGAGCTGAAAATTTATATGAGTATTATAAATCACTGTTGCACTAACTATAAGCATTTTGGTGAATCTAGCATTTATAGGTTTTTACAGTTACACAACGAAAAATTCTTTATCATTATGATCTATGGGCTCAAAGTTCAGTAGCGTTAAATAAAGCATCGTGTAATAGATGGAGAAAAATACTCAAACACTCTATCATGGTTTTCTCTCTTTTGTTAGTTTAACAACTCCTCTTTCTTTACTTTATCTACAAAACTGTTAATTACTCAATGTTCGGAAAGTCGAGTGGAGTCACTCCAGATTTTTTTCATAAATCGATACCGTGGGATAGCGTTTCGAAGGAATTGTTTTTGGTTAAAATCTTTCGACATTTAGGGAATATTGATTTAAAGGGTGAAAAATAGAATTTCTATTTCACCTCACTTATATCGTAGATATTCGAATAATTATAGAACAGTAAAGCACCGTTTATACGATTTTCATCGGAGAAACGAATTAAAATAAATAAATGCAATGGAAAATTAATTTTTATGAGGTAACAAATATTTTTTTATTTGATTAGATAATTTATTACGTATTTTTATCGTTAAAATATCCCTTTTACGACTTGCCTATAAAGTTTTGATCTTGTTTTGTATAAAAATAGCTCTAAAGGGAATTTATATCAAGTATTTGCGTGGATTCTTTTATTTTTACGGGGGAAAATTCAACTTCTAGCTCAGATTTATTATCCTACCTAAGCTCAACGAGAAATAGCAAATATGTATAGTAATGTCCCTAATGGATAAGCTTTTTTCCCTCTTTTTCCAAGCTTTTCTTTTTTCCCTTTTTGTTTCTCCGTTGGTTTCAATGGTAAAGAACAGAATAAAATTTATTTTTACTCTTCTGCAGGGAATTATAAAACTTGTTGGCTTAATATGAAATGTTATTTGTGTAGCAAATAGGATCAATAATTTTTTTCATAAATCAATACCGTGGGATAGCGTTTCGAATGAATTGTTTTTGGTTAAAATCTTTCGACATTTAGGGAATATTGATTTAAAGGGTGAGAAATAGAATTTTAATTTCACCTCACTTATATCATAGATATTTGAATAATTATAGCAATAATGTTAGTTCTGTAAAATAATATTTGTATAATTTTAATGATGAATAATTGAGATGGTTTAAAATTAATTTTAGATAACTTTTATAATTATCTGCTACTAATTAATCCTTTACTAAACATTTTACTGAAAATATATTTGACATTTATATAGGTAATGTAAAAAGAGAAGCATTAATTTTCTCTTTTAGGTATCGCTTCTGCCTTATCATACCAAGGTTGTTAATTTTTTTTAATTAAAAAAAATAAAAAATAAAAAAATAAAATAAACGTTTTTTATTCCCTTACATAAAATAAAATATTTTGCTTAAATTTTAAAAATATAAGTAATATTTCTATAGAAATAACCCATATAGGCATTCATTACCAATATTTTATTCAATATAGTGTTTGCATAATATGAATTAATTTCATAGGGAACGCAGTTCCTGTACGTGCCAATCGCCCTGAGACTTCATAGATACAATAATGTATTGAGATAAAGAAAATGAAATCTTACTTATGGCATGAGAGGCATAAAATAATTCTGGAAAATGATAATTTTATTGGAAAATGACGTCCTAATTGAAAATAATCATAGTGTTAAGCGAAATAAAACAAATTTTCACGTATGGTTTCAAACAAATAAAATAAATAGAATAGGCAATTAAGAATATATATTTGTGCGTTGCCTCTTTGTATTCAGCACTCGTCCCTACTTTGCTCGCCAGACGAAGGGTCGTGTCTTCTTTCGACCTGAAACAATTGCTGCGAGTTCTTGCATTTTCATGGTGTTTATTCAAACTTTTGTATACTTATCAGCTAGTATATATCATAACATTTATTAAGTTGTGCTTTCTTTAAATATATGTAAATAATTTAAAAAAACGTGCATATAATTTATTTTTGTGTTTATTTAATGTTGCTTCTTAGAGATAAAGCTAAAATTAAGATATGTAAAATATTCTCAAGAAATATTTTGTTATATTTTACAAATTGTAGTTTTAAGCTTAAATAATAACTATTTTAAAATTCGTTTATTAAAACTAGATAAACGATTTCATTGCACTTAAAGCTGATAACTTTGATATTTCAAAAAAGGATTTAAATCAGTGTTTTTTTTTTTTTTTTTTTTTTTTTTTTTTTTTTTTTAAATCACTACAATTTTGTATTATACACCATTATATGCGTACACAATCACATATTTTTCATGGTGTATGTTAATAAAGGCTCATGTATAAAATTAAACAACTCAAAATCCTCAATACTTTTAACTGCACATTTTTTTTATATAAAATGTTTTGATACTTATGATTTTAAGTATTTTTAAACGAAATTTCAGTGACTAAGAACATTCTTATATTATTCCCAGTTATACTTTTTGTCAGAAATTTCCAAAATTTCTATACTTGTTCGGGTGATCAAAAACCTCCATTTACAAAAACAACCTCTATTTATCACAATTTTTTCAGTTAAACTGCAAAAAAAGTGACAAATAGAAGCTTTTTTAACACGCTTTTATTAGCTTCACCTGTATATATGTTTGTTTGTATGTTTGTAACTGCTCTGGGAGCAAACAAAAAATTTATATTGTAAAAAAATACTTTCCCTACGTGAACGATGTGGCGTTGAAGTAAGGCTCCGCGCTGCGAACCTAAAGGTCCAGCGTTCGATCCCAGTTAGGGGTGATTTTTTAAAAATGGTTTTTGTTTAATTCTAAGTTATTTTAATTAAAGATTTAAATGTATGTAAATATTATGGTGTGTCACTCACACGATTTTCTCTTACCCTGCATTTTAATACTAAGATAGATATTTTGTGCTTTTTTAGTTCACATTTCTATAAAAGCGTGTTCTTTAATTTTTTTAAACTATAATATTATTAAGAGGAAAAATTAAAATGTAAATTGTTCGACATAGTCGAAACTTGTCTAAACTGATAAAAACAAACTTTTAGATCTCCCAAGCAGAAAGAAACCTTAGGATTGACTCGATCAATTTTTCTTGCGTGCGTAGAATAAATATATTACTGCCGCTCTAATTTCGTATTCCATGCATAGTGGACAAGACAAAAATTTAACTGCTGTTCTGCGTTTTCGTAGTTAATTTACTTGCATGACTACTGCACAATAAAAGCTTCTCTTGTGATCTTTTTACGACTGATTTTTGTGGACTTCCGCAGTTAATACCTCCCGTGAGGAATTCGGCTTTTAAATTTACGAACTTCTGTGTTCAGAAAAATCTCTAACGATATTTTTTTTATCTTTGTAATGTTGTGTGTCAGTGGTAGTAAGAGAAAATTTCTGTTTTCAAAAAAATATATTTTTTAAATCTCTTCATTAAATTTTTTCGAGAGATTGTCTCTGGAATCTTAATCACGAGTCTATATAAATGGAAAGAATTTTTCAGGCTACTGATAGCAGAGCTACAAAACTTGGAGATTCTTAGATCTTAAAATCGATCAGACCTCAGATCTTAAAATCGATAGTGGTGCACCTCATCAAGATTTTTTCGATTTTTAATTTTTATTATTTTCGACATTTGGTTACCTGTCTGTGTGCCTGATCCATATGCTTGTACCACAGATCGAACGGGGAGGAGAGGTAGCCTGAATCCAGCAGGGGTGCACTTACTTCATAGAGATTTTTCGGATTTCAATTTTTTATATTATTATTATTTTGCAATTTCATCCATTGATTTTTCTTTTACATTTTCCTAAATTTCTTTCCTTTAAATCGTCTGCGTTCCTTAGCAAATATTATTCATTTAATTTATTTAGATTTTATTTATAAAGTTATATATGTATAAATTGGTTTATATTTTTTGGGAAAAATCGAACTAAACAGTGACCAGCGAAATGAGCAATCCTGATCGTTTAAAAATAAACAGCAATTTCATGCATGTATGATATAAAAACCTTGCAATATCTAAAGAATATTGTTAAATCCAGTCTTTTGCCGTCAATATCACCTCGAACGAACACTTCTCAAAATTCAGGAAAACATTGTTCATAAGCAATTGGTACAAAACTTTGAATGGGCACCGTAAAAAAACAAGAACTCGCAACAATTGTTTCGGGTCGAAAGAAAACACAATCCTTCGTCAGACGAATAATGTAGGCACGAATGCTGCAAACAAAGCGGCAACGCACTAAACCGTGTCAAGTGAAGAGCAAAAACAAATAAAGTCGAATGTAAATATAAATACTGGTGTGACCAAAATTATAAAATGAAAGAAGAAAATATGTAAATAAATAAAATTAAAAAATAAAATGAAATATAAGAAAATTAAACGAAAACCGAAATTATGTAATTTCCAAGATTCGGACAAGAATGGAGTGGAAGAAATAAATATCAATAACAAAACTTTTCGATTTTTTTAAATATGTCAAAAGCTTCACTTGACTCGGTTTTGTGCGTTGCCGCTTTGTTTTCAGCACTCGTGTCTATTTTATTCGCTTGACGATGGGCCATGTTTTCCTTCGACTCGAAACAATTGTTGCGAGTTCTTATATTTTAGGGTGTTTATTCAAAGTTTTTATTCCAATTACTTTTAAATGTCAGCTTTGTGGTGCTTTCTTATAATTATTCATAAGCAGTGGTAATCATGAGTAATTCAAAATCCCCCCCCCCCCCAAAAAAAAAAAAAATTGGAAATAATTTATTTCTGAAAGACTTCATTATTATTATTTTAGAGATTTTAATTTAATTAAATAGTTTATTTATTTTTTCGAAAGTTAATAATGAGAATTCATCGAATCTTTCCTTAAAAAAAAAAAAAATAAAATAAAAATAAAATATTTTGCCTTATGACTTAATTTTCAGTACTAAATTTGTTCATATTTAGTGAATTTCTAACATTTTTAAACTTTTTTTCTGGCTTATGTTTCCTTACTTAATCCTATTATTTCTTTCGCGCTCGTGGGCCTAGACATTCGGAGTTTTCCGTGGTTTTCTCCGAAACTTGCGTAAATACGGGCTAGGACCTCCTAGAAAGACCCCGCGGAGGGTACTCCCACTCAGGCCTAGGATCTTAGTGCAGTCAATCGGCTTTAATCCCACCAACCAACCAACAAAACTATTTATTAACCATTTTATAAGCCATCTAGATTTACATTAATTTGTTTTATATACTATCTTTTATATTAAATAAATGTAAAAGGATTTTATACTTTTTAATTTTTTAATAATTATAAAAACGAAAGAATACCGAAAAAGTTCCTAAATTCAAGGATTCGTCATATTTTTAAAGAGCTTTTTAGCTTTAATAATAATAATAGTTAAACCTGTCTTATCCTTGATCTAAGTCATTATTTTCCTCGACATTTGTATTTCTTTTTATCGTGTTTCTTTTTAATGTGTGCTTTTTTATTGAAGAAAGAATATAAAAGAACGATTTATTACATAATTTTTCTGATATAATTTCTTATTGAAGAAATGGCAACATCTTTGAAAATCTCAAATCTGTAACGGTGAAACTTCAGCTGTCGTGATCGGCAGTCATAAAAAAGATTCTTCTCTGTTATTAAACTTATTTCGACCAGATTTTGAAAACTGTAGGAATGAGATTGGTGACTATAAGATTTATGATATATCCTCCATTACATGTTCATTTTTCTTTACAAAATTATACTACATATTATACGTTTGTATTAATATAATTCCTTTTACTAAAATTTTAACCTTTTTATAAAAAAATCGGGGAAGAATGTTTTTAGTGTGAATTGTTTTTAGTAATATTCTTTCTGGCATACTTTCGCTATCAGCAATAATTTGTTTGTGTTTTGAAATTTCATCAAAAGAGTATTTCTGTTAGATAAACTAAAACTGCGAGTTTTAAAATTTATATACTGATGTTAATTGTCTCTTAGGACTCTTCTCAACCTCATACAAATTGCTCGTCCTCGGCAACCAAATCTCATGTTATTCTTTGGGGAAATTTGTTCATAGAATGACTCGTATATTTATAATATATATATAATAATGAATTATTAAACGTATTAAAAGCCAAGCAACAGATACAAGATCACTGAAACCACATGAACCAATAAGAATGAATATTTTTCAAGTAGGAGAAGCTCAGAAAGGTGAAAAAAATTCATCAGGGGAGACTAACCCTTGATCACTAATGTACGATTTCGTTCACTAGCGCCTATAATAGCAAATCACTAGCGGTATATATACTCATATATATATATAATTTAAGTTTTCAGTTCAGAAAATTCACAACCATTACATTTTTTTTTTCAAATATTTGTCGGTTTTAATATTTCATTTTAGAATTCTAAAAAAAAAAAAAAACGCATTTACTTTTTCTGCTTATTTTTAGCTCCAAAATAAAGTATAATAAAAAACTGGGTTAAAAAAAAAAAAAAAAACTGTTGTGAATTTTCTGAATGTAAAAATGGAATTAAAGATTAAAATATAAATAAAATTTTAGGTAATAAGTATTTCTATAAACGTATTTTCCCCCATACAAAATAACAAGGTATTCTTCTGCCGGCAACAATAGGTTGATTGTTGATACAGTCCTCTCAGTTAATTTGTTCAGGGCTCGATCCAGGTTTTAATTTTCTGCGCCTATCTTTATGAAAAATAAAATAGTTTCGAGAAAATTTTATCTATTTTTGTGAAGGTTGAGGAATTATGTATCATATAAAACCCTTTACTTTAAAAGCCATTTTACATAATGTTTAATATGAAGTTAATAGAATTTCGTTAAACCAAATAAAGTCATTAATAAAAATTTAATTGAAAACAAGAAGAAAATGTTTTTTTTTTATGAAACAAAATCTTCTGAAATGTTCGTTTTATGGATATGACTTTTGTGACGGGGCCTTTTTTATGGATTTGAATTTTGCGAAGGGCAATTAAAGGGCCCCAGTTTTCGCCCCGGATCGACCCTTGTTGTTGTAATGCCGCTTTTTCCATCTTCGCAGACTCTCATCTTCTATTCGTCTCATGCAATTATAAATTCATTTGAATACGTCTGTAAATTGCAAGTGGAAAGCGTAAAAAAAGAATATAAAAATACTAAGAATGAATAATGCGAAAATCTATCATTTTTAACACAAATGAATCTTCTTTTTTTTTTTTTTTTTTTTTTTTCAATCTGGCATTTTGCGTAGTTACCAATTTATAGTGTTTCCACTTCGAAAGTACCTGCCAATATCCAATTTTACCATTTAATTTCTTACTCTACCTTAAAATATTTTGTGAAATCTGTAAAAAAATTTATATATATATATATATATATATATATATATATATATATATATATTCACTTCCCGTCGGTGAGGATCGAACTCACAACCTTTGGTTCCCGTAGTTGTGAATATTTCCTGATTATTTAGACTAGTGTTTTGAATATATTGAAATTACTGAAAATATTGAAAGGGTGTTAAAATACAAATATAAGTAATCCTGTCGTACTAAATTAAATTCTGTCATTTCATCCATAGTTTTAATGCTCGCGAAGCGAGCATACATCGAGATACTCACCACTGCAGTACAGATATATATATTTTTTTCCGGCACATATTTTATGACATTGGGGTTCTTTCTGTAGATTCTCTGAAACATTCTCAATATATTTTATGTTTGAAAATTGGAATTCCATAAAATTAAGCTCATGAACTGTCATTTTGATTCATTTAATTTTAATATGAGATTTATTGACTAGGTTTTTTTTTTTTTTTTTTTTTTTTTTGAGAAAAGTTAAAAGTGATAAGGGTAAACAGTCTTTAGAAACTTTTAAGAATCTAGGAAGAAATTGTTTAAAAAAAAATCATATGTGGGTTTTAGTGACAGTGTATCTTATATTTATTTAGAAACGCAGCAAAAAAGTAGATTTCATTTTAAGGTAAGATTTTTCAGAATGAAAAACTTATTCATCCTTTACGTCCCATCAGATTATAAAACGCATAAAATCTAATTTATAGATGGAATGTTTAAAATATTTGTAAGGGTCGAACTTATATACTTTAATCTCATTCTATGGCACTAGACGCTACATGAAGCTTTCTTTCATAATTTTAGAATAAAAAGGTTAAGAGTAAAGTGTCAAAATTTATATTGAGAACTATTTTATTCAAATTAATAAATTATTTTACCATTAAAATTTACCATCAATTATACCTTTCTATAATTCTAAAATGTATATAAAATTTGAAAAAAGTAAAGGAGAAATATTCCATGTACTTTTAAAGGCTTGAGATAAGATACAAATGCTTTCGATTTCTCATGAAATTTATCCTTGGTTTATATAAATATTCTATACTGCATCTTCTTGATAAATGACGGGAGGTGGTATTTAGGACTATTGCGTTCATTTCCATGTATAACATGTTTATCTTCATTTATTCAGTTATAATTTGATTTCGTAGCAGCCTAAGTGTTTTTATAAAGAAATGTTCTGAGAACAGACAAACAAATAATTAATAGTCCGAGAAAGCGTATAACCAGAAATGTGACTCACCGTCGCCATTTAATTGCTCATAAGAAAAGAACGCTTAGCGATATTTATCCCCAGACGCATTAATTAGCATTTTTATCGCATGAAAACACGAATGAATTTATCTATTAATTATATATATGGGAGGGAAAAAAGAGAACTCAACTATTAATGTCTTATTTTAATAGCACTTTGAAAATGAAAATCTCTCTGAAATAACATTCTTTGTTGTAAAATTAATAACATCGAATTAAATAATGAATTATACGATTTAATTACTTACAAAATATCTTAGATAATACAATACCATTTAAAGAACTGTTTTTTCTTTTTTTTTGTTTTTTCCTGTTGCAACAGCTAAAAGCATATGGCCTTGGAAACTATTTATTTATTTATTTATTTTTTCAGTATTCTGGTTTGTTTACATAATTTCTAAATTGGATTTTGAATACTTATATAATAGAACAAAATTTTCTGCAGCATATATGTCTTAAAACAATTTTCTGAGGGATTCCAAAGTATGTTTTTGCTTTGATCTGCTCTGTATTTTGATGAAATATACATATGTAGAAAAAAAAAAAACTATATGGTGATATATTTTAATAAAATTAAACAATCTATACGTCTCATTAATATATTAAAACCAATGTAACATTTAAAATTAGATAATGAAAACAAAAATTTAAAACTTTAAAAATACATTTTAATTAAAAACATTAAAATACACGACAGACGTTTCGGCTAGAACACTAGCCTAGCCCTCCTCAGTGTCAAACATACAAACACAATAATTACAAAAGATTCATAACACATCATAACAAAATTAAATATTCAGGAGGAATAGCTTTAGCCTCGTTCAAGGCAGAATGTTGCATTTTAGTAAAAGCGCCCACTAGAAAAATACGGGATTCACATAAATTTACATTAGAGGCTAGAATTTTAAAGTTGTTAAAACCAGGAATATGATCACTATTGAAGGAATGGATTACGAGTTTCGATCTTAAATCACCTGTTTTATATGAGCGTTTATGTTCCTTTAATCTAATTTCACCTGTTCTGCCAGTTTCACCGATATATGTAGAATCGCAATTTTTATATGGAGATAGAATATCATATTATTAAGGTGGTTCACCAGTCATATTCCCTATTTCTATTTTTGTATGTTATTTCTTCTTTCTTGTGCGATTTTGTTTGCTTCGTTTAATAAGGATATCGCATTAAAAAATGAAGTTGCGCTCTTCGAATATTAGTGACATTTTAGTGAAGCATTATTTTCAAGAAATTAAAAATTAAATACCTTATTTCATTAAGTAATCTTAAGACAGTATTTTTCAATCTCTAAAAGAAATATTTAAATTTATCTTTCAAAGAAAAAAAAAAATGTTCTCTCAGATAAAAGGCGACATGTTTAAAGAGCAATATTCACAAACCAGAATTCGAAAAACTTCATTTTTAAGTGAGATATCCTTATAAAACGAAGCAACAAAAATCCCATTGCATGTTTGTTCGCCTGTCTCCTCACAAAGCACTGAACGCAGAGAGATGCAGAAAGTACCAAAAGATGCAAAATAACCCTAGCATACCAAGTTGACCATTTAAATGGAATTATTCTTATTAGTTAAAAATATATCAACTTAAAACCCAAAGCAAGTAAGAATAAGCGGCATGTTGGAGAGAAATTGTTAATCTAGGGCATTCTCCAAACTGTATAGTACATTGCGTTCTCTTCATTTAAATTATACCCAAGTTCTGTAAATATTTTTAATGGGTCATAAAACTTATCTATTTATTAAGGATATAACTTCAAATTAAAATAAATTTTCCAAAATAAATAATTCCTTAATTAATAGATATACAAAGAATTTCATTAATAATGCATTTTATTAAATATTTTGGTCTCTTATACAAAACTAATATTTTTTCAATTCAAGTTTAATTTTATTCAACATTACTTTAGGTAGTACTCAGACATGACTAAATAATAGAATAAATAGGGATAGATACAATTAAATATTTTCTTTTTCCTTAGACTATTAAAATTTGACTCACCCAGATGAGCATTATAGAGGTTATTCCATCGTAAACGGCAGTGGGATATTTCTACATCTTTCCTCAAGCAAATCATAGAGGACTTCTATTTAACAATTCTAGGGCACTTAGAGATCCTGGAATAGGAATACACTTGGATGCTCCATTCGATAGATTCTTTTCAAAGATGAATCATAGGTGTTTTGGTCTCTTCGGGTTGCTCATATTTTTCATATCTTGAGATTAAAATTCAAGGGCAGTTGATGCGGGAGGAAGCAGCATATCAGGAGAACCACCGGGAGATTGCACTACCGGGAGATTCCATCACTGTCTCACCGAAAAGTTGACCCCGAAGCCGTCCTCGCACTTCTATATAAAAATACTCTTCTTAAGTCGAGGGCTGAAGGGAGAATCTGTGTGTGCGGCGTGCGGGTGGCCTGTCGTTCCCTAGCCTGGAGTTGTTTTTGCGATGCTCCATTCAAGTTTTATGAGTCCTATAAATTTTCCTCTTTCCATCTTTGTTCTATAATGTCACTGGGCAGCCAGCTAGTCTAAGAGATCCCTATCTCATTTTTTTCTTCTCCTTCAATTTTACAAGCAGCACTTCTAAATGTGTAATTTTAATTACAACACGGCACAACACAATGCTAAAAAATTGTCCGCCTGCAGCAGCGCCAGCTGCTTGAAGCGGTTGGGTGACAAAATACAACTATTGGCAGCGGAATAGGTTAGGGTTAGTGAAATCTTAATATCCAAAATTATATATGCATGACTGCCAAAATATTTAACTTTTAAATCAGAATTGACTCCAGTATTTTTAAAATAGAATATGTTATATTATATATTTCCGACGATTAATATTACCGAAATCAGCTATGAAAATTTTCCGGTTTGAAGTCTCCCTTGAAAAACAGGACCTATTTCCTATTGCACCTATGCAATAATTATATATTTATAACCTATATAGAATATTGTATCTTATTGTACCTATGTGTATATAGTCCCCCAAAATGAGATTTTAAGCCATTCAATGTAACTTTCTTAAAATTTTGTTTATGAAGTGGTATAAAAAAATAGTGATTCTTATTTTACCATATTTTTATTAACTTCGATTCTTGTTTGTTTGTGTGTTTGTCAGGGACAAATTTTGCAATCAATTTTTAACTGACTTCCCGACTAGCTAGATATTTGAAATTTTCAGGACAGCTCACAACACGGTGACAATACATTTTTCTAATAATTTTAGTCAAGTATTTCAGGTCCCGCTGCCTTCGGCTGCGCTTATATGATTCGACAGAAAATTTATTTAACTAACTTCCCGACTAGCTAGACATTTGAAACTTTCAGAATAGTTCAGAACTCGGTGAAAATACATTTTTGTAATACCTTTAGCCAACTGTTTCGGTTTCCTGCTGCCTTCGGCAGCGTTATCAGTACAAAGCTTGCAATCGATTTTTCACTAACTTTCCGACTAGCTAGACATTTGAAACTTTCAGGCTAGCTCATAACACGGTGACAATACATTTTTTTAATACTTTTAGTCAACTGTTTCAGGTCCCTACTGCCTTCGGCAGCGTTTATATGATTCAACAGAAAATTTATTTAACTAACTTCCCGAGTAGCTAGACATTTGAAACCTTCAGAATAGTTCAGAATACGGTGAAAATGCATTTCAAAAATATTTTTAACCAATTGCTTCGGGACCTTGCTGCCTTCGGCAGCGTTACCAGTACAAAGCTTGCAATCAACTTTTAACTAACTTCCCGGCTAGATAGCCATTTGAAACTTTTATAATAGCTTAAAACACGATAGCAAGGAATTTTGTTTAATACTTTTATCCAATTTCTCCGGGTTCTCGCTGCTTTCAGTAGCGTTTATATGATTCAACAGAAAATTTAAAAACATGGTGTATAAAAGTTCTTTTTATCTTGTATTTATTTATTTATTTATTTATTTCTGAAAAGTTCATTTAAACATAGTGATCAGCGAAGACTGCTAGTGTAAGGTGCAATCAATAAATAATGATTCGTAGCCTTTTATGTCAAATCGGTTTTTTAAAATTTTCAGAATTTTTTAAAATTTTATAAAAAATTTAATCCAAAATGCATTTTATGTTCACACTTTGAGATAGAAACAGCAAAGAGAACAATGAGGTATAGGAAGAATGTGGAGGGATGGAAATCAACAGGCGAATGTCTGTTGTTTATAGGGAACATTCCATGTCTCTTTCCAGAGTGAAGCTGTGGTGCAAGCATTTTTGTAAAGGCAGAGTATCGCTAATAAATGATCATTGTCGCTAAAGTGGATAAGTTAGTTCGTCTAGGCAGACGTCTTTCCAACATAGTGAAAAATTTTAACTTGATTATCGGTGCTATTCATGGCATTATCAAGAACACGCTACGGTACCGTAAAGTCTGCACGAAATGGGTTTCTCATTATTTGGAAACAGCACAATAAGTCTTTTTCATTGGATAGATGAAGACAGAAGCGCAAATTTCTTGTTGAAAATTGTGACGGGGGTCGAGTCTTGGTGTCACCATTATGAACCAGAATCAAAGCTCAAAGGTCTGCAATGGAAACACAGAGGGTTATCACCGCCAGAAAAAAGTAAAGTGCAGTTTTCACTGCGGTTGGTTGGAAGTTGTTTCGAGCGAGGCTATTCAGAATCCTGTGATGTGGTCAAACGGTTGGAGGTGGTTCGACGGGTTGGTTCGAAGGGAGTAAGTCCCTGGCTCTAACCCCCAGCTGAGATAATTGAGGGGGCAGAGGAGAATATCTTTGTCAATTTTGCATGCATTTCTTTGAAGTAACTGCGCAATCTGATAAAAAAAAAAAAAGGTTACAACTAATGACAAGACATTTGGCTCTTTGTGTCGGGAGCGTGATTAATGGTTTGTTGAACCTCGAAGTTCCAACCGCAATGGAAACCGGCCTTAACCTTTTACATGCCACATTCAGATCCGGGGGATATTTAAATTAGTTTTTTACATATTTTGCCTTCTAATGCTCTAGTTTGTAGAACTATCATTAAAATGTATAAAAAAAAAATTAACATAATTTTAGATTATTAATAATATATTTATTATTTATTAATATTATTATATTTAATATTAATAATTTAATGCTATTAGATTTTAATATTATTATATTTTATTTTATTTTAATAATGTAAGCTATTTAAACTTGCCAGCCCATTTTTAGAAGCATTTGCTTATTTTTCTAAATTATGAGAATTTTTAAACTGTGGGGTAAAAGGGAAAACGGTAGAATAGGCCATTTTTAGAATTTTCTGTACATTTCCCCTTTTATGATTGAACTGTAATTTCTGTTTCAAAAAATCAAGTCATCTTTCTATTATATCTGATAATTTTTTCAAGTCAGTATTCATAATATTTAATTTTTAAATGAATTTTTATTTCTATGTTCCCAAAGAGGAACATTGGCATGTAAAAGGTTAAGGTTGTTCCAAGCAATGCGGGCAATTTCATGTGAGCATTTTCCTTTCTTTTTTTCCCCCTGACCAACACGGACCATTACTCATCGAGTTCCTGTTGAAGGCGCCACAATTAACGCGGTCCAGTATCAAGCGATACTGACCAATTTTCTTAATGTAGTAAAAAAAATCTGGGAAACTATCTCGTGGCGTATTCTCCTATAGAATAATGCCCGCCCTCCATACAAATATCGTCAAAATTTAGCTATTGGAAGTTCCTAAACTATTCCCCCTACAGCCCTGACCTGTCTCCCTGCAACTTCCATGTGTTTAGAAAATTTAATAAAATGTTTACGCAGAAGATGATTTCAGTACAATGATGAATTTCAGGATGAAATTCGAAATTGGTTTTTGCACCAATTGAAAACTTGCTATGAAAGGGGGAATATCTCGCGTTATTGTTTCAGAGTAAGATAATTGCTTGAACCTCCTAGGAAAAATAAAAAGAACTGCTATTGTTACAGTTGCGCATGGATCGTTATTTACTGAATGCACTTTTCATATTATAAAATGAGTTAAGTGATAATGATATTCTGAAACAATCAATAAAGAAAATGAGCTAAAAGCACTTTTAAATTTACAATTCTTTCACCTTAACCCATTTTATCCCATTGTCCTATTTAAAGGACAGCTGAAAAATAGCATATAAAAATCAGAATTTGCTTGGTGCAAATATTTGGTCAGCTGGAATATATAATGGTATACATAAGCTTCTGCTAGCGTGTTATGTGTCTCACCTCCTCCTCCTCCTCCATCTGGAATCTTTGTTTAATCATTACATTAAGGGGCGGGGTTTATCTTCTCTTTGCGGTTGAAAATTCTTTCTGGAGAACTCTCATCGAAATAAGAAAGTATTATACAGATAAAGCAAAACTTTATACTCGGAAAGCACTTTTCACTATTGAAGAGAACACTAAAACATATCAGTGTAAATTTCATCCTCTTTATTTCAATGTCCTGCGTACAAGGTGGATAAGATTTCTTATACAGAATATAAATTTATTTTTATTTTTATTTTTTATTTTTCAAATTTTGTTGTATTTAGTTTATTTATGTTTAATTAACCTTAAAAATATAATTTTTCTCAAATTTGAGCAAAATAAATAAATTGGGATAAAATGGGTTAAATTTGTTGGTAATCTAATTATCTTATGCTGCAGTGTTTTGGTTATTTTGGGTATATGTGTAAATAAATATAAAGAACTGTTTAAAATACGATATAGCATTTAACAAAAAGAATATATATATGTGTGTGTGTGTGTGTGTGTGTGTGTGTATTATATGTGGGAAATTTTTTAAACGAGATATATACGCAATAAATTAAGTAACGATGTTTTCATAGATGAGCAATAATAGTAACAATTTATAGAACATAATAATGTAGTTTTATGTAAGAAACATGTTGAATTTTTAATAATCTTTTGAAACGATTAAAAAATATGAAGTAATTTTAAATTATAATTCAAAATTTCACACCACAATCTTACATTCATTTAATGCTTCTATCGAAGAATAATTATAACGATTACTTTAAATGAATAATATATTCAATATGTTTAACATTCTTATAAGCAAAAATGAGCAAGAAATGTTTTAAGAGTCAGTCTGTGTATTCACAAAGCTTTTAAGTTTGACAACAATTACCCACGACTAAAACTCAATACAAATTTGCATAGGATTATCAGGATTTATCCGTTTAAAAAATGTGAGTTTTGAAGCAAAATAAAACTTTTAAAATTAGTCGATGCCTTACGGAATTGCCGAGATTACAAACAAATTGCTTGAGGAAGTTTAAACCCATAGCAACAGTTTTTCTATAGATGTTGAAATCCCATTAAAGAGGTAAAGCTGTTTAGGGCTGATTTAAATTCAATTCGAATAAATAACAGCTGAATTGGCACTTTCAATAATTGGCTGTTTCATTCATTTTTATTTTCTTCTGCTAAAAATAAATCTAATCTAGCTAATTTTAAATGAACTGATTTTTCATCTGAAAGCTAAGTAGTATATATCTCATTGTTTGTATAATAAAATGACAATTATGCAAAATGTGCATTTGAAGCTTTATATTTACTAGTATCGCCCATTGATCGAAACTCGTCCAAATTTTTAAGTTATTCTATATATATATATATATATATATATATATATATATATATATATATATACATACATATAAGTATTGGATTTGTGAAATTTTTACTCCGGTTTTCGACGAATGTACATGTTTTGGGACCACACCAGATTATTTTTTTTTCAGTAAAACATTTATCGTATTAAAATTGGCTATGATAAAAGATAAAATATAAAGTAAAAATAAAAATAACATGTGTCCTCTAGTAATTCATATTTAAATCAAAAATATTTAAAATCTGCATTTTTATCTTTCAACGAAACTAAAATTCAGTTTTGCAAAGCTATACTTTGCTCTATTTAAAAAAAAAAAAGAAAAAAAAAAAAAAAACTGCTCGCGAAATTTCTAAATTTCCTCTTATTGCATCTTTTTCCTAAGAGCTGAGATTTTTTTTTTTTTTCTTCTTTTAACTTTTGATAAATTTTACGATGCATTTGTATAGAATAACTGCGTAATTCGTTGTAAACACTACCTATACGAAACTTTCAAGTGTTTATAAAAGTTACACTTTTTCTGTGTATCTAATGCATTTGATAGGTGTTTTGGTAAAAAAATAACTGAATTTTTATTGAATTTAAAGTGTTACTTTTTATATTTATTTCTGATTTTTAACCTTAAGTAGATTCTTTTTAAAAAAATTATATTACATATAAAAATATGTCTTTATAAAATTAGTTGTAATCGAATAGAAGAAAAATCCTTTGTTCAAGCACTAATCAATTCTGTTTTAAAGA
This sequence comes from Salticus scenicus, assembly GCA_963930645.1. Taxonomy (NCBI): domain Eukaryota; kingdom Metazoa; phylum Arthropoda; class Arachnida; order Araneae; family Salticidae; genus Salticus; species Salticus scenicus. The sequence goes on along the minus strand of OZ005660.1, from coordinate 172,065,410 downwards.
AATGTACATTGCTTTTTACTTTCCGATCACTATAGTGAGGAAAGTATTGTAATTAAGTCAAAAATCCGAATTTGAGATTTTGATGTTTCTATACGTTTCAAGGTCCCCTGAGTCCGTTTCCATTATTTTTACTATGATATATGTATGTGTGTATGTATGTGAGTGAACACGCTAGCGTCTAAACGCTTTGTTCGAATAAGCTGAAAGTTGGTACGTATATTGTAAGCCACAATTGTACGAACTCTATAGATTTTGGTGAATCTAGCACTTATAGTTTTTTTTACTGGGACACCAGGAAAAATTCTTTATCATTATGGCCATGGGGCCAAATTTTTTAAAGTGCGATAGCGTCTAAACGCTTTATTAATCTGAGCAAAAAATTTGCACACATGTTATAGGTCACAGTTGCACGAACTGTATAGATTTTGGTGAATTTAGCGCTTACAGTTTTTTTTACAGGGACACAAAGAAAAATTCTTTATCATTATGGCCTATGGGACCAAATTTTTAAAAGTGCGATAGCATCTAAACGCCTTATTCAATTGAGCTGAAAATGTATATGACTATTATAAATCACTGTTGCACTAACTATAAGCATTTTGGTGAATCTAGCATTTATAGGTTTTTACAGGGACACAACGAGAAATTCTTTATCATTATGATCTAAGGGCTCAAAGTTCAGTAGCGTTAAATAAAACATCGTGTAATATATGGAGAAAAATACTGAAACACTCTATTATGGTATTAAAACCTGAATAAACTACTACGTCAAAAACGCCAAAGAAAAATATTTGAGACGCATACAGCTGTTTCGGTAGCCGTTAGCGTACCGTCTTCAGTGCAAAAAGAAGACGCACTTTCTTTTTGCGCTGAAGACGGTACGCTTAAGGCTACCGAAACAGCTGTATGCGTCTCAAATATTTTTCTTTGGCGTTTTTGACGTAGTAGTTTATTCAGGTTTTAATATTCCAACGCCAAGTCTCCTGTTATTACTCTATTATGGTTTTCTCTCTCTTTTGTTTGTTTAACAACTCCTCTTTCTTTACTTTATCTACAAAACTGTTAATTACTCAATGTTCGGAAAGTCGAGTGGAGTCACTCCAGATTTTTACATTTATTTCTGATTTTTAACCTTAAGTTGATTCCTTAACTCTCTCTCTCTCTATATATATATTACATAGAGCAATATAAGTTTTTGTAAAATTAGTTGTAATCAAATAAAAGAAAAATCCTTTATTCAAGCACTAGTCAATTCTGTTTTGATGAAATGTACATTGCTTTTTATATTTATTCTGATTTTTAACCTTGATTCCTTAAAAATATATCTATATTACATATAGAAATATAAGTTTTTGTAAAATTAGTTGTAATCGAATAAAAGAAAAATCCTTCGTTCAAGCTCTAGTCAATTCTGTTTAGAAGAAATGTACATTGCTTTTTATATTTATTTCTGATTTTTAACCTCAAGTTGATTCCTTAAAAATGTATCTATATTACATATAGAAATATATAAGTTTTCGTAAAATTAGTTGTAATCGAATAAAAGAAAAATCCTTCGTTCAAGCACTAGTCAATTCTGTTTTGAAGAAATGTACATTGCTTTTTATATTTATTTCTGATTTTTAACCTTAAGTTGATTCCTTAAATAAATAAATATATATATATGTATTAGATATAGAAATATAAGTTTTTGTAAAATTAGTTGTAATCAAATAAAAGAAAAATCCTTCATTCAAGCACTAGTCAATTTTGTTTTGGAGAAATGTACATTGCTTTCTATATTTATTTCTGATATTTAACCTTAAGTTGATTTCTTAAATATATATATATATATATAGTATTACATATAGAAATATAAGTTTTTGTAAAATTAGTTGTAATCGAATAAAAGAAAAAATCCTTCGTTCAAGCTCTAGTCAATTCTGTTTTGAAGAAATGTACATTGCTTTTTATATTTATTTCTGATTTTTAACCTTAAGTTGATTCCTTAAATAAATAAATATATATATATGTATTAGATATAGAAATATAAGTGTTTGTAAAATTAGTTGTAATCGAATAAAAGAAAAATCCTTCATTCAAGCACTAGTCAATTCTGTTTTGGAGAAATGTACATTGCTTTTTATATTTATTTCTGATATTTAACCTTAAGTTGATTTCGTAAATATATATATGTATATATATATTACAAATAGAAATATAAGTTTTTGTAAAATTAGTTGTAATCTATTAAAAGAAAAATCCTTCGTGTTGTAATCGAATAAAAGAAAAATCCTTCGTTCAAGCACTAGCCATTTCTGTTTTGAAGAAATGTAAAAAAAATTCAGCAAGATCGCGGTGCATTAGTTTTTGAAAAGTCGTGTACCGCCGTTTTTCTTAATGGTCTTCAGAAACGAGGACCCACGGGCTGAATTTTGCAAAAATTTTAATGAAAATTTTATAAAATATTGTTTAATTGTTTTTATGATTTAAATATTTTTAGTAAAAAGTTTTGTTATTTATATATATAAAAGAGAGGGGAGGGGGGGGGGAGATACGCTTTTTTTTTTTTTTTTTTTTTAAAGCAAAGCTTTAAAATCTGTTAACCCTTAAATCAGGGCGCGAAATTTCCGCTCGCCAGCTCGCCATTGGCGAGTGGAATTTTTACTGTGGCGAGTAAAAATTTGGTCAAGTTATAAAAAGAATTCATACACGATACGGTGGCAAAAAAACATTCTTTTTATAGATTTAAGTATAGCAAAACCTTGCCATTTTATAACCGCATATTTAACCTCTCTTTTTTAGCCTCTCGGTGAGCCGTGTCTGTGTATGCGTTGCCCGAGATCGCCCCGGCATGGAAAATGAAAAATGCATAGTGCATACATAAAAGTTTTGATGTCTTCGGCAGTTTTGTTTCTCGCATTGTTATTTCTCCAAGCAGAGTGAGAATTGTCGAGCAGAAAGTTTCTTTCTCCGTCGCCCACTATCCGGGAGAGGAGATAGGGGAAAGTTTGCCTATGCGATATTGCCTCTTGAAAATGAGCTCGAGTCCTTTTTAAGATACTGCCTGTGTTTATTTTGTCGAATAATGATCTAAACACAGTTAATATTTTTCAGTTTTTTTACTGAAACGCCAATGATTTGCGCTTGTAATGATTTGTAAGCAACGATTTTATCGAAAAAGCTATTCGGAAATGGCTATTTCAGATGACAACTATGAACGAGTTATACACATACAGTGCGGCCACATATCCTAAAACTAACAGTGAGGACGCGTTCAAAATGTTGGAGGGATGCCACCTTGACTGACAGTTTGAAATTTGAAAAACATTCAGTAAATCCGCGCTCTGTGTGTTATTGCTCATTTCTCTGAGTCAGATGACTGTCACCCCTATTTTAGCATTGGACTCGTTGAGTTAGCACTTGCGCAGATACACCCATGGTTTCATGAAAAGTAATCGAAGAATACATTCCGTCTGATTACAAAAACAAAATAGACAGTATATAGACATTTCTAATATAAAAGTTTTAAGTAAATAAATAGATAAACAAGGAAGCTTAATATTTCATAATAAAACGATTTTCACAGGATATTCTTTGACAAAGAATTTTTTCTTCTTATTTTTTACTTCCTTATGCAAAGTATAAGGAAGTATAGTAATCCCGATTTGCGAAATAGATTTTGTATTTCACATTGCTCACAAAAGAAACATCGCTGAATGTTGCCAATTTATATGTGTGACTGTCATGATGTCTAGTTTTACACCTGCAAGTGTCGTCTTAACTCGTGCTCTCATTTTAGAGATATAAGCGACTTAACGCAATTTTTCGTGACGTCTCTGTGTGTGTATGTCTGTGTGGATTTCGCATAACTCAAAAACGGTTGGACGTAGAAAGTTGCGAATTGGTACATAGGTTTCTTATGACATCTAGTTGTGTACCTCCTTTTTTGGAGTTTGTATTATATTCCGATTTGGAGACATTTAGGAAAATTAGGTTCATAACGACCAAAAATACAAAGGTTTGGGCCATTATCAAAAAACGGTAACGGTAATAACTAAAAAACGGATTGGACAAATATTGCAATCGATTTTTAACTGACTTTCCGGCTAGCTAGACATCTGAAACTTTCAGAAAAGCTCAGAACACGTTGACAATGCATTTTTTAAATATATTTAGCCAACTGCTTCGGATATCTGCCGTCTTCGGCAGCTTTACCAGTACAAATCTTGCAATCAATTTTTAATTGACTTTCCGACTAGCTACACATTTGAAATTTTCAGAAAAGCTCAGAACACGGTGACAATGCATTTTTTAAACATTTTTAGCAAATTGTTTCGGAGTCACTACTGCCTTCAGCATCGTTTATATGATTCAACGAAAAATTATTTAACTAACTTCCCCACCAGCTAGACATTTGAAACTTTTAGAATAGTTAAGAAAACGGTGAAAATGCATTTTTTTAAATACTATTAGCCAACTGTTTCAGATCCCTGCTGCCGTCGGCAGCGTTACCAAAACAAATCTTGCAATCGATTTTTAACTGATTTCCCGACTAGCTGGAAATTTGAAATTTGAAATTTTTAGAAAAGCTCAGAACACAGTGACAATGCATCTTTTAAATACTTTTTGCCAACTGTCTTTGGTCAAATGACAATTCTTTTTAACATTATGTATATATTTCTAAAGGTGTATAAGGAAGTCATGTGGTGCCCACATCAGATTTTTTCTTTAATGATTCTTTGCATTTATGTTATTAGATATTTTAATCTTTTTCAAATCTCAAATACAATACATTATAATGATTTTTAATTATAGATGATTATGAAATATGATGATATACGACACACTTTTAATATTAATAAAAACCTAACTATTTGTAAAAGCCTTTCAAATAGCTAAGAAAAAATAAAAAACCCAAAATACGTAAAAAAAAGAAAAAATAATAACAACCCTATTTTGTGGCGAGTAAATTTTTTTTTTCGGCGAGTGAATCTGAGTTGAAATTTCGGGCCCTGCTTAAATCCTAAATATATTTCAAGAAGGATTTTTTTTAATCATGTTTTTTAAGTTTTTCATAGCGTCTTATTTTTATTTATTAATTTAATGTATTGTATTATTTATTTATTTGACAATTTAATGTAAAAGCTAAACTAAATAAGCAAATAAAATAAGAAAAGGCACTTTTAAAGACAACGATAAAATTTCAAATTTTCGTTAATTTTACACTCTTTTAAAAAGATACGTGTTTTAATCCAGATAAGTAAGTAATTTTATCTTTAAACTAAAGTTCAAAGCTGTAGTTTCCTTGAGAATTTCTGGAGCTTTATTCTTTGATACAGGATAAACTGTGTTTTCTGGACTTTAAAAATATCTGGAGAATGCCTCTTTGCCCTCTTTTCCTAAAACTATAGAAGTTTTTTTTTGTTACTTTTAGTAAACTTTTACGACAAGAATGGTCTGGAATAACTATAGTATCAGATTTACACAGCTCTCAAATTTTAGTAAAACTGAAACTTTCTGTAGACTTTGTGTACCTTTAAAGTTTAGTAGAAAATAAACAACCAAGCGTGATTTTCTTTCTTTCTTTTTCTTTACTTTTTTTTCTTTTGAAATTAAACAATGTTTTTAACTCAAAATGTTGGTTTTTTTCAGTCTGGCAAAAATACCGAATGATAAATTCAAAAACAACCCAATGACGAATTTTCTTTCGAATGAAACGCGTGAATGCTGACAATGGTAAATAATTTGGTGTAGCGCTTAGTCTACTTTCTCTTGCCACACGCCACCGTAAACATATTCTTAGTAATAATATCTATATTATTACTAATGGGTATGTCCAGAAGTAAAACTGGGTCCGTTAATGAGCACTCCATAAAAATTTCATATTTAAAAACGGATCCTTCACTTTTTTTTTTTTAACAGAAGCTAATAGAGGTATTGTTTAATAATTAATATACAGTACCCGTCACTTATTAGAATCACATTCATCCTGAGCCAAAGTGATTTTATTAAGCGGTTGATTTTTATATCCGGCGACTGTTTCTGCACACAAGAAAAAGGTATTACTTTCCTGAATTTCGAAAGAAATTTCAAAAGGTAGCAAGTAATGGATTTAATAAACAATATTAATTAATTTTTGAAAGTTAATTCATTAATTGTTCTTTCAATATATTGAATTAAACATATCCCAAGTTCCGATGCACTTTTCTTTAAGAAAATCATCATTACTTTGGCGAAAGTTCACACTATTCTTTAAATTTAAAACCCTTATGTTTTAATTTCTTGCTTCTTAGTTATTACAAAATAATTATTCGAAATTGTTTTTAATAATTAAAAAAAAAAAAAAAATTACCACTTGCGAGTCTAATGAAATTTGTAACTTATTTACAGCGCTTTGAAGAATGCGTGCTTAAGACATATTTTTCAGTTTATTAACCGGTGATGCTGATTTTATTAAGTGGCGGTTTTGAAATAGTTTGTATTGACTTGATTCCGGTCCTGGCAATTTGATCATATTAAGCGGCTGATTTTATAACCAGTTAATTTATTAAGCGGCGGTTACTGTATGTATATATATGTGTGTGTGTGTGTGTGTGTGTGTTACAAGACTAAAAAAAGAAAGAAAAAAACTCGCAATGGGAAAAGATGCTTTTATGTGATATTTCATATCATTCGTAGAGAAAATTGGTAGAGAAATTCGTAGAGACAGGGAAAAATTCGGAGAATCAAGAAGAGCTAGAACAACCCATTAAAAATAAAGGATTCACTGCATTGCTAATATTCAATTCCTAATCTATAAAAGATTTTTTCGCGTTTGTGTGAGTTTAGTTCTATAAAATTAAATCTTTGTCTAAAACGAAACCAAATTTTCAAAATTACATTTTTCACATTTTCCCAAAGAAAAGAAAGAACAGTTTCACAAAGAGAAGAAAGAACAATTTCACAAAGAGGAGAAAGAACAGTTTCACATTCGTAATAAATAATTTAAAAAAATAAATATTAATTATTGATCAAAATCAAAAAAAAAAAAAAAAAAAAATTAAAAATTTCTAAAGTATGTTTATAATTAATTGTTGTTCTTTAAATATTTTAAAATTCTGTTTATGTGCCCTTTACAACAAAAAACTGGATTTTAATAATTATTTAGTGTTGCTTTATTAAATTTTTCGTAGTCATTAGATTCTCATAAAATATTTTTTATTATTGTCCCTCTACATTACCTGACAGTGTTGCACTGTTAAAGTTTTCAGAATTTTTTTTTTATTATTATTTAATTATTATTTATATTTTACATTCCTTGAGTCCCACTGTTTTCTCTGTATTAACAAACAACTCTTATATATATAATTTTTTATTCTGTTTTAATAAGATAATTGTGAAGCAAATATTCAAACCATGTTTTCTCCAAAAAAAAAAAAAAAAAAAAAAAAAAAAAACTGAGTTAATGATTTTTCTTTAAACTTAATATAAAAATAGTATGCTTCATATCTTCCTAGTTATGTCTACGTATTTTCCTAGTATCTAGTAACACATTTTTACAAACGATAATTAGGTTTTAAGTTTAGTTATTTTTTAATTTAATAGTTTTCTTGTTGTGTGAAAAATTGTATCAGAAGGAGAAAACACGGTTTGAATGTTTGCTCCTTAATTATAATTTTTTTTCCATGGGGGATTTTTCAGGATTTTTTTTTTCTACAGAACAGTTTGAGAAACTCCCATATTTCTGAAAATTCTTTGTCCATGTTCTAATAATGTATATAATGTTTGTTTTATATTTATATGTTTATTGTAAGTTAGATAAAAGTGGAATTTCAAATAAGGATTTTGAAAAAACCCACTTGGGTTTTTTCAAGTGGGTTTTATTGAAAAAAAAAACACCTGGATTTTTTCGGGTCGGTCAAAATCAAGCCAACCCTGACTCGTATTCACTTGAGCATTTTTTCAATATTATTTTGAAAAATTTTAAACAGAATTTTTGAAAGTATACAGTTTAAAATTTTTAAAAATATACTTTTAACCCGAAAACTTTCAATCTCTTTATCTATGAGTAATAATTTTATCTTTGAATTTAATCTATAATACTGAGTTTATATTTTTATGGCTACTATTTCTGAAGCTTAACTCTATGTGAAAATTGCTCGTTGAATTTCTAAATTTTTCCTAAATATTCCTTCTTCAGTGGCTTTTCCTAAAAGCTATAAAAAGATTCTTTTTTGACTTTTATCCTTGGTGAATCTTTACGATGGGATTTGAGCTGAATAACTGAGCCGTTTTCAGTAAGCCCCAAATTTACACAGATTTCCAGTGTTAGTGGAACTGAAATTTTTCTTAGGACTTAACACTTTCGTTTAATGTCTTGGAAGAAAGACGACAGTCAAGTGTGAAATTATTGAGGTATTTGAGCTGCTCTTTCAGTCTTTTTCCTTTATCTATTTATTTAAAAAAAAAAAAAAAAAAAAAAAAGATATTTGGTTTAATTTTAAATTGTTTTAATGCTTATTAGTTAGTTTTTATTGGCTGTTACCTAAATCCTTAATCTTATCATTGAAAAATTTGTCTTTATTATACGACTAGAATTAAGGTAGTTTCACCTCTTTTTTCTCTTTTTTTTTTTTACTCTCTCTTACCCATAGGGTCGAGAAAGTATTGTTTTAGGGTCAAATTTTCGAACGTGAGTTTTTGTTATATTTACATGTTCTGAGGTTACCTGAATACGAAAATCATGTTTTTAGCGAATGGTCTGTGTGTCTGTCTGTCCGTCTGTCTGTTATCAGCATATCTTAAAAACAAATAGTAGCAGAAATTTCAAACTCGGTATTCTAAATGTGTGTCATATAAGGATGCTACAGTAAGCTTTTCGTTGAGATGAAGCAAATGGTTCATGTACAGGGACACTCAAAAGTATTCGAATACATTACGTCTATGGGGGAAATTGCAGATAAGTAGAGTTTAACATCTGTAGACTGCAGTAAACCAAATGAAACGCATATATATTTTTTGTAATAGAGATAGTCAACTGGGGAAAAAAAAATTGTGTATGTAGAAGTCCCCCCTCGATTGGAGTAAATTTTTATGATGGGTATCTTTCAAAAGAGCTCGCCAATACCTTTAAAACGAATGGTTGAACCCTCGATTTGCGATAATTTAAAATAAAGTTATGGATTAAAAAAAAAAAAAAAAAAAAAAAAGAGAATAAATTCAACTTTTCTTTTTGGATATTTAGTGTTATACTACTTCTCTAATATGGAAATCGTCTGCATCTCCTTATATTATTAATTACAAAAGATAATTTGTTTAAATAATTATTTTAATAAATTATTTTTTAAAAACAGAATTATTGTTTAATATAACCGAATTAAATTCTACATTAATGTGGGTACATTAATGAAACGGGGGGGGGGGGTTGAATGGGGCGTTAGCCCCCTTCACACAGAACTAATTATCATATAAAACTCTTCCGTAGCCTAATTTGAATTGTTTAACATAGGTTTACATAACAGTACTCGTTATCTTACCTCTTAATCTCCAACCTTTATTTATAGTATTAAATTTCAGGGTAAGAGAAAGTCGTGTGAGTGACACACCAGATTATTTCTAACACTTTTATTTAAAGTTTTGGAAGAACGACGACAGTCAAGCTGTTCAAGGATTTGAGCTGTTCCCACCCTAAACCCATTTTTTCTACTTCTTCTATTTAAAGAAAAAAAGAAAAAAAACTTGTTTAAGATTTAAATTGTTTTTATTGCTTATTAGTATTCATTGACTGAAATTGTTCATTTGCATTTCCCTTTTCCGCCATGTAATTTTATGCATACCTCATTAAAAAAAACTTTTTTTTTTTCTTTTTAATTTGAATCTTTGAACTTTTGTTGTCTTTTTATTTTAGTCAGCAATTAAAAAATAAATAAATAAATAAATAATCAAGATTAGAAATTAGAGCTCCGTGTTTACACTACGAAATAAAAAGATTTTAAATATATATGTTTTATAAATTCTGACTAAAATAAAAGATGGCATGTTCAAACAGTAAAATTGGGCAGTCCGATTAAGGATTTTGAAAAATTTTATTTTTCAGTGAGATATTCTCACAATATGAAGCAAAGGCAATCTCATAGAATTACATGGTTGTAAGGGAAACGGCGAATCTAACGTAGAATCCTGCATCCGGTCGGATCTCGGTTACCTGCTTTGCGGATCAGGTTTGTGTTAATTTTTGATCTGCGAGTGACTACCCACATTTTTTAACAACGTGCAATAGTGGCACAAGTCAAATAATAAAATTTTTGGGCTAAGTACAGATCCGTATGTGAAAAAATACGTGCTTTCCAACGGATATAATAGTATTTCTCACAATGCAGTGTATACACCGTTAAGGCATGACAAAGGGTTTTTTCTTTGATTTTTCATAAAATAAACATTATCTAAATTGTACGTATTATTTAGTATTATCATAAAATAACACTATTCCCGGACTAATTTTTGTTTTAAGACTAATTTAAAGTTTTAAGACTAAAATTTTTCTAATTTAAGACTACACTCCGCGACAAAAAGATAGGAACAAAAGGTTTTTTAAATTTTTCATAAAATAACATTATCTAAATTGTGCTGATCATTTATAACCATAACAAAATATTATCATATCAAAAACATATTAAATATTTGATACATATTCAAAATAATCATATTCAAAAAAAAAAAAAAAACTTTGTTCCTATCTTTTTGTCGCGGTGTGTAGTCTTAAATTAGAAAAATTTTAGCCTTAAAATTTTTCTAAATTAGTCTTAAAACAAAAATTAGTCCGGAAATAGTGTTATTTTATGATAATAATAAATGATAAGCACAATTTAGATAATGTTATTTTATGAAAAATCAGAGAAAAAACCCATTGTACCTATCTTTTTGTCGTGGGGTGTATATGTATTTCCATTGCAATGAAAACTTTAAACCCATTTATCTCTAAAAGGGATTTTTTTTAGTTGTATCCATGAACCATATATAATTTTCAGTATCAAGTGTTCATAGACTACAGTGAAATCTCGTTTGTCCGAACCCTGCTAATCCGAAATGAAGTCTTTTAACATTTGAAATTATAAATGTGCTGAAATAGATAAACCAATCAGCTAAGATACAATTTTAGAATACTTGGTTTATTTTACAGGTTTTTCTTCATCGCTGCACTGCCTAGTCAAGTTACATGTGTTTTGATAAATTGAATCAAACTCGAATAAAAATTTCTTACGAATGACGTGTAAAGTCAATTATTATACAGTGCTGTACTGTTATTTTCACTATATATAAATGTGAGTATGCAATGCTATAAACTATAATGTAATTCTTTACTGGAATTAATTTGATTGTCTGCTCTATTCATACTTGTAGATACTTAGCAGTGAATTAGCCCTGGTAATCCGATTTTTTGACAATCCGAACTGGTCTTGATACCAGTTAGTTCGGACTAGAAAAATTCTACTATGTATTGAAAATAATTATATATATATATGTGGGAAGTTCCTTGCAGAGCCAACAGATGGCGCTGTCTCTGATGCTTATCATTGAACGAGATGACAAACGGAGGAGTTGAGATCTGGCTGCAGTGGAGATCGGTTGAGACCTTCAGCGCGTAGGCTGACAGGCTCATTTTTCTGCTAATTAGAGCTTGTTGTGCTCTGTATAAGTGTGTAGAGCCATGGAGAGCTCTATACCATAATCTCACTTATTAGAAATAGTACGCGTAGGTACTAATGTGAATTGTAGAGCGAGTCAGTGCTCATATATGTTACTTTCTGTTAGTCCTAGTAATGAAGAGAGCTTGTTAGGTGTATTAGGCCTCGAAACCAGCAAATGTTATTGATGGAAACCCTGCTAATATTATCATTTTATCTTTGTGTAAACTGTGTTGTGAACGTAATAAATGTTTTTAGTTATCTTAATCGCACCTCTTCATTGCCCCACCCCTAGACGCCCAGCTTATATACTACAAGTGGGGGTTCGACCGGGATATTACCACCAACAAGTTAAAAAAGGTAACTGTTATTGTTATATATTTATCATTGTGTTTGATAGTGGATAATAATGATTAATGCATATATTGAGCAAAAAGAGTTTGAGTTACTATTTTGAATTAGAAATTAATGGTGAAATACTTTTGAGAACACTTTTGGTTTCACTGTGTGATGAAATTAAATAAATATATTACTTGAGAAGAATGAATAGAAATAAGAATTATGATTGAAAAAATATTCTGAGTAATCTTTTATAATTTTGCTTATTACTGTTTGCAATAATATTTTAAGAATATTATAACAATATTATTTTAAAACGAAAGTGAAAACAATAATTAAAGAAAGAATAATGATAATGGTGATATTATATGAAATATGTGTATATAGCAATAATTAAGAAATATATAAGTTGTTCTAAATATTCTATTAAATGGTATAAATTGTTCTGAATGTGTTTATTTAAAAATCATGATAATTTTGATTTGAGAACAAAAAGCATAGAATCATTTTTAAGAAATATGTTCTCATATTATTTTGTTCCTATTTAAGTATGATATTAATCTGGTAGAAATATTGAAATATTTTTTGGTATAAGTAATTATTTAGAGTTATAATGGCCCAAAACGTGTTACAAGGCATTAGAAAAGCAGATTTAAGAACAATTGCTGAAGAATTAGGCCTAACTGTTCCGGCGGAAGCTAAGGTACTTGAAATCAAAACTTTAATTGAGAGTTCTGATATTTATAAAAATGATTTAGAATTTGTTAGAGGTGTTATTAAAATGTTAGTAGAAGAACAAAAGTTGAAATCTGTAGAAGAACAAACCAAAATTGAGATAGAAAGAATTAAATTATCCCAGTTAGAAAAAGAAATAGAGTTACAGAATTTAAAGTTACAGGCTGCAGCAAATAATTCTAGTAATAATGTTGAACAATCAAATTCAGAAACCAGTCCACAATCATTAGAGAATTTAATTAGAAGTATTCGAACATTAACCATTTCAGTACCTGAGAAACCGGAAGCTTTGCACTTATTTTTTCAATCCCTTGAAAAAGCATTCGTTTCTAAAAATGTACCCCCTAAATTTAAATCGGAAATATTGATTAATTTATTAGGAGATAAATGTAATCAGGTTCTTGCGTACGTAACCACCGAAGAAATTAACGATTATGAAAAAGTTAAGGAATTAATTTTAAGACAGTTCCTACCAACGCCGCGTGAATGTTTAAGTAATTTTAAAAATGCGTTGCGTAATCCGTCAGAATCTCATGTCCAATTCGCTTCGCGTCTAAGCGCTTCTTTTGATTACTATTGTAGATTGAGAGGGGTTAACGATGTTAAGGAATTGTGTGATCTTATAGTTTCCGATAAAATATATGAAACGTTGGATTCTAGAACTAAGGAACATATTAGTGTTCGAGAAGGTCAAAATTGGTTTAAACCCAACGAGTTAGGTCGAGAGTGTGATTTATTCTACTCTTCTAGAGGTAAATCGTTAATTGAAACTAATAATAATACGCGAAACGAAAGTTCAGAGAATAAGCGGTTTGTAAACAAAACTCCTTTTAGAAAGACACATTATAATAATAAAGATCCCATAGTACGTAATTCGGTATCTAATCAAACTCACGAAAAGCATGAAAGAATGTGTTATATTTGTGGTGCAAAAGGGAAAACATTTCATTTCGCCAGAGTGTGTCCTAAACGTAGTTCAGAGAAAAAAGAATTCCGTGAAAATCTTCCAACAAATTCAGTAGTTCAATCCGAAACAAGTCCGATTAACCTAATTGTTAATGAGCTCGAATATGTTGATATTTTAGTGGATGATATTCCACTTAAAGGGTTAAAAGATTCAGGTTCTTCGATTCTAATTGTAAATAAAAATAGCATTCCCCAGACTAAAAATGTTATTTCTTCAACCACTCTAGTTAGCTGCTTTAATGAAAAGAAAGATGCAAATCTGACTGAATTTAAAATATCTTTACCTAATCATGATTCAATAAACATAATCGGTGCTTTATGCAACAATTTGACATGCGACGTAATTCTGCCTAATAATATCTTTCATATTTTGAAACAACAAAATAAAGAGGAAGCAGATGTTTCGAGTTCCAGCGTAGGGGGGAAAGATAGTCTTCTAAATTCGGGGGAAAGCAATTTCGATGAAGCAAATGAGTGTTCTTTTCCTGTATTCGATCGAAAGGAAAATGAAATAGATACTTTTTTTTCAAGTATGTGCAATTTTTCAGAAGAAGAAAAATTCGATGTCAGTTATATTTTAGATAAGTCGTTAAAAGAGAAATTAAGCGAATTAATAAAAAGTTATAAGCCAGTTAAAACAAAAAGTACTGATTTAAAAATGTCCATTATTTTATCTGATGATATACCAGTGTGTTCACGCTCTCGCAGATTATCATTTGTAGAGAAATCAGAGGTGGACAGACAAATTGACCAGTGGTTAAAGGATGGTATAATTAGAGAAAGTACATCAAATTATGCTTCGCCAATAGTGGTGTGTAGGAAAAAAGATGGAGGAATAAGATTATGCTGTGATTATCGTGCTTTAAATAAGAAAATTATTAAAGATAAATACCCGTTGCCAAATATTGAAGATTTATTTGATAGATTAGGGGAGGGTAAAGTTTTTTCGACACTAGATTTAAAGAATGCGTTTTTACAAGTTGATGTAGAGGAAAAAAGTAGGAAATATACAGCTTTTGTGACCGATAATGCCCAGTATGAGTTTCTAAAAGTTCCCTATGGATTATGTAATAGTCCCTTAGTATTTCAAAGATATGTAAATTATGTGTTTAAAGACTTATTAAAAGATGGTACTGTAATTATTTATTTAGATGATATAATTATTCCATCTAAAGATGAGAATGAAGGGTTAGATAAATTAAAACGTGTGTTAGAAACGGCATCAAAATTTGGTCTAGAGTTAAATTTAAAGAAATGTCAGTTTTTGAAACGTAAGATCGATTTCTTAGGTCACATAATTGAGAATGGCACGATTAAACCCTCAGTAGAAATAACTCTCGCAGTACAAAATTTCCCAGAACCCCGTAATGCTAGGGAAGTGCAGAGTTTCTTAGGTTTAACGGGTTACTTTAGAAAATTTATTCGTTCATATGCCAACATAGCAAGACCACTCAGTGACTTATTACGTGCTTCCACTCCATTTAAATTCGAGCAAGAGCAGAAATTAGCTTTTCAAAAGCTTAAAGACATTTTATCTAATGCACCTGTCTTACACCTTTTTAAGCAAGGCTATAAGTTAGAAGTTCATACAGATGCATCTAAATTAGGATTCGGTGCAATCCTATTACAACAAGATGACGATGGACAGTACTATCCAATCCATTATATGAGTAAAAAGACCTCTGTACAAGAAGAAAAATACTGTAGTTATGAGTTAGAAGTGTTAGCGATAGTAGAAGCCCTTAAAAAATTTAGGAACTATTTATTAGGTAGTAAATTTAAAATTTATACTGACTGTCAAGCGTTCACTAAAACTTTAGATAAACGTGAATTGACACCTAAGGTAGCCAGGTGGTCTTTCCTGCTACAGGAATTCGACTACGAAGTAGAACATCGACCTGGTAAACAAATGCAGCATGTTGACGCTCTTAGCAGACACCCTGTAATGGCTGTAAATACTGATACCCTTACTCATCGTATTGCTACTGCTCAAGAAAATGATGAGTTTATCAATACTGTGAAATCTCTTTTACAACAAAACCAAAATGACGAATATGTGTTAAAAAATAATGTTTTATATAAAGTGTTAAATGATAGGGATGTACTAATTGTCCCAGAGATCATGCAACTTGAGGTCGTAAAGAAATGTCATGCCTTAGGACATTTTTCGGCTAATAAAACTGAAGAGTTAGTAAAAAGAGACTACTATTTTTCTAATATGAAAAAATGCGTAGATAACGTTGTAAAAAGTTGCCTAGAATGTATTCTCGTAAATAAGAAACAGGGAAAAGGAGAAGGTTTTTTGAACCCTATCCCTAAAGGCGATATACCATTATCCACGTATCACATCGATTTTGTGGGTCCATTACCAACAACTAACAAAAACTACAATCACATTTTCACCGTCATCGATGGATTTAGTAAATTTTCGTGGCTATACCCGGTTAAATCCACTTCTTCAGCAGACGCCTTGCAAAAATTAAAACAGCAAGCTGCTATTTTTGGTAATCCCGCAAGAATGATATCCGATCGTGGACCTGCGTTCATATCTAAGGAGTTTGCAGATTACTGTAAATCAGAGGGAATCGAACATGACACCATCACAACCGGAATCCCAAGAGGGAATGGTCAAATTGAGAGAGTTCATCGAACAATCATTCCTGTATTATCCAAGTTATGTATAAATGACCCTAACAAGTGGTACAAGTTTGTTGAGGCTGTTCAGAGAACTATTAATTCCACCACATCGAGAAGTACCAAAAGAACTCCTTTTGAACTACTCACTGGAGTAACAATGAGAAGGAAAGAAGATAAGAGAATACTAGAACTTCTCGAAGAGGAAAGGATAAATTCCATGCTTGATAATCTTAACACCATTCGTGAAGAAGCAAGAAAAAACATTCTTAAGATTCAAGAAGAAAATCGCCGATGTTACAACAAGAAGAGAAAGAAAGCCCATGTATATAAAATTAATGATCTAGTTGCCATCCAGCGAACTCAGTTTGGAACCGGCATGAAACTAAGACCAAAATTCTTAGGTCCTTATAAAGTTGTGCGAGTAAAGAACAAAGACAGATATGAAGTCGAGAAGATAGGCGATCACGAAGGACCTATACATACTAGTACTTCTGCAGACCATATGAAATTATGGTCCACAAACTAAATAGACTGAACTAAATGGACTGATAAACATTACAGAAAAAGTTAACTGTGAATTTTTATGTACATAATTTTTTTAATGTCTGTTTCTCTTTTTTGTTTTTTTTTCTTTTAATTGTATTTTGCAGATATCCTTTAGTATCCCAGGTTGGTTTACGGTGAGGTCACCGCAACATCAGAATGGCAGAGCGTTGTGGGAAGTTCCTTGCAGAGCCAACAGATGGCGCTGTCTCTGATGCTTATCATTGAACGAGATGACAAACGGAGGAGTTGAGATCTGGCTGCAGTGGAGATCGGTTGAGACCTTCAGCGCGTAGGCTGACAGGCTCATTTTTCTGCTAATTAGAGCTTGTTGTGCTCTGTATAAGTGTGTAGAGCCATGGAGAGCTCTATACCATAATCTCACTTATTAGAAATAGTACGCGTAGGTACTAATGTGAATTGTAGAGCGAGTCAGTGCTCATATATGTTACTTTCTGTTAGTCCTAGTAATGAAGAGAGCTTGTTAGGTGTATTAGGCCTCGAAACCAGCAAATGTTATTGATGGAAACCCTGCTAATATTATCATTTTATCTTTGTGTAAACTGTGTTGTGAATGTAATAAATGTTTTTAGTTATCTTAATCGCACCTCTTCATTGCCCCACCCCTAGACGCCCAGCTTATATACTACATATATATATATATATAAAAGAAAGGAAAGAAAAAGAAGTACAATAATAGTTTACTTTTTGTTGGCTAGACTCTTTCAAAATATATGGAAGAATCTTTTAAATTATTTTGTTTTTATAAAAATTTTAATGTGTAATTTGTCATCAAGAACTCTTCAGATATATAACTTATGCAGAATTGCCAACATTTTAATTTATTCCGGAGCATTTTTAGCCTCGTTTTTACAGGGCCTGGCTATCGCAAGGGCACTTGCTGCTAGTGCCCTGGGCATGAAATGTGTAAGGGGCACAAAATTTTCTAATAGTTAAAATATGTGCATTTTCTTTTATTTTTTCCCCCGTTTTCTAACTTAACTATGTTTTACTTACACGAACAAAATTTTAAAATAAAATCTGTGATTAGGCGGTAATTTTATTTGTCTTTAAAGCCCAAAACAAAAGCAGATTAATTTTTTGACGAAATAATTTTTTTTCGGTCTGCTTTTTCGCCTGCTAAAAATTGTGGTATATTAGTAACTAGTCTTTCTTTTCTTTTTTTTTTTTTTATTTTGGAGGTGGAGGGGATGAGGGAGAAATCTTGCTGTTTTAAGGGGGCACGAAAATTTTAAAGTGCCCTGGGCACAAAAACTTGTTAGTCGGGCCCTGCGCCTTTATTCCACACCACTTTCAATTAAAGAGCAGATTTTTCTTATTTTATCGTAGTTATATATTGGTGAAAAATATTCTGAAAATAATCTGGTGTGAAATAAAGGCGGGGGTTAAAAATGCTCCGGAATAAATTAACATGTTGACAACTATGCTTATACTAAGCTAGGTGTAACTAAATATTTTTAATAATAACCGTAGGTTATTACATTAATGAATCTCTTCTCGCCATATATTTTGCATGCAAGTAGCAGTTTTTAGAATTTTTTCATTTTAAATAGTTTCCCCCTGGAAATTTCCTTTTTATAGTTTACATGAAATTATAACATCAGCAAGTCTACGACATGGAAAATGTCTGCTTGGAAATTTATTAATCAGCTCTCCTAATAAAGATTTTATTACGCTGAACATCTCTCATAAAGATTCGGAGAAGGTACTTCCTGCTGTTTTGAATTGTTGAAATGGATTTTTGATACAAGGTTAAATTTCCCCAAGGTTAATGTTTATGAAATATAATACGCAGATAAATTGCCCTTTTATGTCGTTTCTTTTGTTACAGTAACGTCGCGGATTTTTAATAAAGCAGATAATGTAGCAAAGTTGCGTCAGACCTTGTTAGCGGGGAAACACAGAATTAAAATCTTTCGCTTGCTTTTAGCTATATTTGATAATATATTAGTTTTTAGTCCTTGAAAAGTGTAATTATAAAATCTCTTTGTATAGCTGATTTTTCTTTCAAAAAGTTTTTTTTGCATTTTGTTATAATACCATTTTACTTGTATAGGAAAAAGAATTGTGTATATATTGTCTTATTAGCAGGTTGTTTTATGTATCTGTTACGTAGATAAAAACTAGTTTTCTGTGTCCATCCCATAGACCTATTATAAGAGTGGACGGGACAATGGCAACCTTTTTTAGGAGCAAAGATAACTCATAAAAAGGTCATTTGACTGTTGATCTACAGGAAGCCAAGCTGACCAATATTGAAATTTACTCACCATGCTCTAAACTCTGCTTTTTATTAAGCAAACGATACTTTTTCCTTTTTCTTTGAAAGTTCTTTTTAAAATTTTTATTTTACTTTAAAAGTTAGATTTTGAATTTAAAAAGAATTTTATAGCTAGAAATAGTAATTAGATATACTTTAGAAGCCCTAGATGTTATGTAAAATAAGGATTTTATACCTCATAATTGCTATACTTAATTCTCTAAATTGAATTAGTTTAAATATATTATACCTTATATGATTTCAAAAATGTCCATGATTATTTATGAGAGTTAAAGCGAGTATAGACAAACTGAAGTTATAAACACTTTTGAACTTTGTTGTAAAGTGTTAATATCAAGGTAAAAATAAATTGCAGCAGCTGTTTCGTTTTACGGAAGTTTTTCTTGCTGTATCTTTTAATAATAATAATATTATTTATATTCAGAACAAAAAATCGCCAATAACGCGATAAATGCCAAAAAAGGTAACCTTTTTCAACAGTAATGGGGTTTCATCTTTGCACCTTTTCTTATATTCCCTTAATAATGAAATGCTTCGCCCACTCTTATAATAGGTCCCTATCCCATATAACTTTCGTCTGTACCATTCTATGTAACTGCATAAGCGCTGCCCACGTGTTAACATTCATAGAAGTTAAATTAACGTAGCTTTTCCCAATAAAGATTTTACATATGTAGCTTGGTACAATTTTAACCAATAGATTCTGAGATATACTGAAAATCACAAAATGTACTAGCAGCGCCATCAGCCGGCTGATACACGCCCAAAATGGGTCATCTTTCATAATATCCATTTCGCACACTCAGTTTGGTGCATTTATATGTCATAAAAATTAAGATCCTGCTCCGCAACTGAGCAATGTCACATATAGGTTGATATGCCTTTAAGTGTAAACAGTATAGCTTTTCATTATGACCCTCACACATATTAAATATTGTGCGATTATGCTCTGTAGGAGCTGAGATATAGATAAATGAAAAAAATTGCAGCATAGCAACGCTATGATATAAACCAAAAGTTGATAGACACAATTTACAAAGTGCAACCAGATATAAATTTTCATAGAATTCTGTGTTTTAGTTCTTGATATAGAGCTTCCAAAAAAATTTTTTTTTCACACACACACAGTCAAATAGGCAGAAAGATATCATTCCAGAAATGATGAAAACATGTTCAGGTTTACTTAAAACGTATAGAACCATTAAAAACCTAAAATCGATAATTTTTACGAATCCAATAAATTATTCTTATAAGTAGAGAAGAAGAAGAAAATATATAAGTTAAAATTCTTTCAATGTGGTAAAATTAATAAATAATTTAAAACTATAAAAAGAAAACTTAAATACCCTATTCAAATCTATACGCCAAGAATAAAAATAATTTATTTCTATATTCTAACTTTCTCGCATGTTATTTTACTATGCAAAAATAAATTTCAATACACGATTATCAAGTTTCAATAGATTAAAAGAAATGAAAGCAACTTTGAAAATAGTATATTAGAAAGGGCAGAAACTGAAATTAATATGCAGGAATTGTTTTAGGTCGAAATAAACAAGCTCGTCCCTTCTGCAGGTGATGCATCTCTGCTTTCATGTAGCACTCATGCCTATTTTTGACGCCTGATAAAAATTGATTTATTATATCGAATAAAAATATTTATTGCTTGTTTTGTTTTTTTATTCTTCAATTTATGGTGGTCGGCATGGCTGCGATGTGTTTCGCTTTTGCCATTATCTTTTAACAGAACGCTTTAGCAACATTTTGCTACTATTAAATAAATCGAAAATTATCATTCAAAAATAGTAGCACTACGTGTGTTTTTAAAAAATAAAAAGTTAGCAGCTATGGTATTTACTTAAAATATATATATATATATATTATATATTCGGTTTTTATTGCAGCGCACTTTATTGCCGGTATTTTAATGGTATAAAATTACCCTAAATTAAAATGCAATGAATGTAAATCTATATACAACGTTAATATTTAATTAATTTAAAACAATGCCTGAAAGCCTAAATGACTGTTTAAGTGTAATTCATAATAAAGTAATAAGTATTTATATTTTTCTCGCAACACCAATTTCGAAATTCTACGTACGGACCTGGCGCACTTTATACATTCCTTTTTATTATTAAAATTAAAGAGCAATATCCATTTAAGATAAATAAAGAAAGAATAAAATAAAGAAATATTTTATTAAATGATCATGATTGTGGAGAATTCTAATTTCATGAAAGATTGCTTTAATCATGTGATAATGCAATCAAAAGCTATTGTCTCTTAGAAATATCTTTATCTTCCAAAAAAGAAGAAAACCTCTCTTTATCCCGAATTTCCTAAATTGTTACCGTCTGCTATACATATTATATATATCCATACAACCTTAAATTTTCTTGCTAAGTTACTTACGAAAAAAAAAAAAAAAAAAAAAAAAGTAATTTAATCGATAATGTGACTTTAATTTGCCTCCTCTCCACTTCATTTTAAATTTTCTCCCCATTGTGTCATCAACGGCGAGTTTTAGTCTGAAAATCAGAGATAACTGGGTGAATTTCGGCGATCCTTTTTTTTTTTCTTCTTAATTTTGGAAATTATTTTACTTTGAGTCATTATTTATAAGAAATTTTTGTAATTTCGTTATGTAAATTATGATTTTTCTCTGTTATTTTCACTTGTATAAATCTTGTTTGTGTTATAATTGTGTAAAAATCTAATGTAAAGCTTACATTTGATATAGTGTATAGTAAAACGTTTTGATTGATGTAATTGGTCATTTTTTTAATTATTGAAAAAAAAAAGTATGCAATGGAACTTATCTGTTTTTTGCGTTCGAGGCTAAATCCTTTATTGGTACAAAACTTTGAATAAACACAGTATAAGAACTCGCAACAATTGTTTCGTGTAGAAAGAAAACACGACCCTTCACCAGGAGAATGAAGTGGGCACGAGCAGTGCCTGATTTAAGGCAGGGCATTCGGGGCACGTGCCTTGGGCCCGCACAGTGAAGGGGGCCCCATGAAATTCCCTCACACACATTAAAAAATAGTTAAAATGAAAAATTTTCAAATTTTGCTATAATGGTCATTGTTTTTTGTTTTTCGCCAATCGATGAAGGAATTACTGCGTTGTTTTATAAATCGGCGCGATGATCTTTCAAGGAAACTATCAACTTATTGGAAAAATTCCAATATTTTCACTAAACGCAAACACAACTGCATACTACCGGGACATTCGGTGTGTTTCGAGGGTTACGATACTACTGATACTTCCATTTCACACTTTTACTAAGGCTAATTAAATCCGAAGCGTGCATCGCAATGCAGATACATGGGGGCGATATACGTCGATCCGATAGAAAAGCGACTGATCTTGTTTAGCCTTACTCTTACGAACAAAATGAAAAGTGAAGTGAATTTTCAGACGGCTGAATCGGAAACAAGCGGTTTGTTTTGTTTGTTGTAATATTAAAGTACAAGAAAAAGGGGCCCATTGAACATGAGTGCCCTGGGCACGAGTGCTGCAAACAAAGCGACATCGCACTTTTTTGTGTGTGTGTGTGTGTGTGCATGTTGCCGCTTTGTTTGCAGCATGCGTGCCTACTTTATTCGCCTGGCGAAGGGTTATGTTTTCTTTCTACACGAAACAATTGTTGCAAGTTCAAACGGGGTGGCGACAATCGGGAAAATCAGGGAAAAATCAGGGAAATTTGTAAAAATACCCCAAAATCAAGGAATTTTTCATTTTTACCTAGCAAGCATGACTGAAAAATCGCGAAACAGGTGTTGTCTTAACCACCATTGCACAGGATTGGCTGTTTTCTAAATGAATCCCTCCAAGTTAACATAAAAAAATAAATAAATATTTTTAGTGCAATAACTTGAGGAATAATTTTGTCTTGATGTTAATATGTTGTGCAATTAAAATGAGTCATATTTTTATAATTTTGTTAATTTTTCCAAATTTTTCATTTTATTTTCCTTTTATTAAACGAACAAAGAATTTTTTTTTTTTTTTTTTTTTTTTTTTTATGAGACATTTTTGCCCATCAGTATAGTTTTTTTTTTTTTAAATTGCAGTGGTTTAGTGAGCATGCTACACAAGAATGTGATATAGACAAAATTATAGAATCTATATAATAGGTAACGGAAATCTGTCAAAATTAGTCATGGAAATCATGGAAAAATCAAGGAATCTCTTTTCTGAATTTCTGTAGCCACCCTGTTTTTTTTTTTTTTTTTTTTTTTTTTTTTTTTAAATTGCTTTTTGTTTAATTTTTAATTCTTTTTTTCTTTTAAGGATTTTGCAAAATTTATTTCTAATTCTTTTAAGTAGGTACTAGTAAACATAAATAATAATAATAATAGTCTTAAAATATCTGTAGAAGTTTAAGTATTTTGAAGATCATGAATTGGTGAAAAATTTCCAACTGAGAAAATGGAATTTAAAGATTTCAAATCTGTACAAAATAAATAAAAAACCATAAGAATTATTGCCTGTATATATATTTTGTAAAACAAACCTTATATAGTTAAATTTATAAATATTAAATATCGTATATATTATTTGTGGGTAACATTTTAATAACATCAGGTTAACGTATCTGTAGTAGCCATGAAGACTTTTATTTTACATAACTGCTTGAAATTTTTCTTTCAAAAAACAAATTATTTTTTAGATGATTTTAATTTTGAAATTTATCACTATTTTAATTATTATTTTGTAAAATTTATCATTACTGTTTTAAATCTCAAATAGATTTTAGCTTACCTCCTTTTATCTGATTTATAATTTAAAAAAAATTCTGAATATCTTTTAATATCATCAAAGATTTTCTTAATCATATGATAATGCGGTCAAAAGCTATTGTCTCTGAGAAATACTGTTTTTTTATCTTCCAAAAATCCCTCTTTATTCTTAATTTTCTAAATTGTTACCGCTGGCTAAGATTTTTTATTTTTTGTTTCACTCAGTTTTAAATTAATTTTGTTGCTAAGTTACCTGTGAAAAATCTAATCGATGACGGGACTTCAATTTGCCTCGTCTCCACTCCATTTTAAATTTTCTCCCCGTTGTGTCATCTGCGACGAGTTTTAGTCTGAAAATTAGAGATTAAAGGGTAAATTTTGGGGAACTTTTTCATAATTTTCTGAGTTATTTTACTTTGAGTTATTAATTATGAGATACTTAGCTCTTTGTGGATTGATAATATGCTTTTATTAGTTAGTTGTAGGGCAACTAAGGCGTCCGTTGAAAAATGATCATTTCATTTTATTTATTTCTCACTTCAAATAATTCATTTGCAAGCAAGCCCGTGCGAAATGTTCGCACTTTATTTATCTCTTCGATACCTTTAAAATTAAAATTTATTATTATTATTTTATAGACGTCATTTTTTCATTCGGAGTTTTTTTTTTTTTTTTTTTTTTTAATTTTCTAAATTATTTTAGTCCGAGTTTTTAATCAGAGAACAGATTAGATATACTGTGATATATATCATTTATTTTTCTACCATATTATATATCTTTTATATTTGTAAATTGGTAAACGTATTTTATTATGCGATATTTTTTGCGAGTGATTTCTTAATTATTTATAATGAAAAGGTTTCAGGTATAGCATTGACTTTTGGTTTGTTTATGGTTTAATATTTTTGATTACTTAAGTATAATAGCCAATTCAAATTGTGAATTAAAAAAAAATAATAATAATAATAATAAGCTTTAAATTTTACATCTACTTTTTAAGATAGCACGCGATCATGTTTTATATAAAATTAAATCATTAAATTCATTTTTTTACTTATTTTTATTTCATATTATTGCACGCGCACTTTTTATTTCCTAATTCAAAATTATTAAGAAAAAAATTTTTCGATATTGTTTGTAACGATACTGATTATTATTAATTTTCTTTTCTTTTTCTTAAAAAAAAAAAAAAAAAAAAAAAGAAAGAAAAAGAAAGAAAAATGATTTTGATTAAATTCTGGCAAAAGCAGAATTTAGTTCAGGACGGAGGACTGTTAGTTTTTTCAAATTATAGCATCGCTTTGAAATTATTCAATTATATTTTCGATAAATGTCCAACTATCGAAAAACGACAACGCAAAAATCAAAGATTGAAACTAATAGTCCTCAGTCCTTAAAAAAAAAAAAAAAAAAAAAAAAAAAAAAAAAAGCTTTGCTCTTTTCCTTTTTACAGCTATTATGCAGTGTTAAAATCTGTGTTTTTGAATTCATATTTTAGCACATAAAAATCCATTGGATTTTTCTGGATAATGTCAGGTATAGTGAAATATTCAAAATTAAAGATACTGATATTTTGTACAGTTATTATTTTACAAATCAAGACAATCCTCCATATAATTAAAGGGGATTTTAAAATATAATTAATGATTTTCACATAAATTTGATCCGCTAACGAAGCAATTTACACATGAAATGAATATAAATTAGAATGTCTACGAAAATGCTAACTCAAAAGTAGGTACGCTATAAAAAAAAAAAAAAAAAAAAGTAAGATATTTGGATAAAGCAATGTTCCAAATTGGAAAGTTCTGTTAAATTGACCCAAAATTTCAACCTAAATTGGATACGAGACCAATTTTGGATAGAATTGTTTTGGGGTTTATTTTTTGCAGTGTACATACGTATACGGACGAAATGTTTACATTTTGTTTAGATCATCTAAGCATGTTAGATTTTTTTTTTTTTTTTTAATAAGAGGTGAGTGATACAATATTTTCTTACAACGTCTTTATTTATTATAGACAAAAGCATAAAATAAGATATAGAACCATACATAACAAGTTTGTAAACTCAAAATAGATAGATTTTCTGACCCATTTTAGGTTATAAACAGAACTTTCCAATTTGGAACATTGCTTTACCCAAATATCTTACAAATTTTTACTTACTTTAGAATTTTTTTTTTTTTTTTTTTTACAGTGGAGTCTTGTATTTTTTCCTCCCCATAATGAATCTAAAACGATACATAATGTATTTTTTTATTATCTGATAAAAAGTAGAAAACTATAGAAAAGGAAGTATTAAATAATCTGGTGTGTCACTCACACGACTTTCTCTTACCCTGAAATATAACACTATAAATACAGGTTGGAGATTAAGAGGTAAGATAACGATGTTATGTAAACCTCTGTTAAACAATTCAAATTAAGCTTCGGGAGAGTTTTATATGATAATTAGTTGTGTGTGAGGGGGGGGGGCTACCGTCCCTCTCAACCCCCCGTTTCATTAATGCACCTACATTTATATACAATTTAATTCGGTTATTAAAAAATAATTCTGTTTTTAAAAAATAATTTATTAAAATTATTATTTAAAAAAATTATCTTTTATGATAATGCAGACGATTTCCATATTAGAGAAGTAGTATAACACTAAATATCCAAAAAAAAAAAAAAAAAAAAAAAAAAAAATTCCATTTTATTCTCAATATAAAAAAAAAAATGATTTTTTTTTTTTCGTTTAAAGTGAAAAAAAAAATCGATAACTTTGTTTTAAATTATCGCACATCGATGATTCAACCATTCGTTTTAAAGGTATTGGTGAGCTCTTTTGAAAGATACCCATCATGAAAATTTACTCCCCTCGAGGGGGGACTTCCCAACCCCCAGGGGGGAGGCGAGGCTCCTACATACACAATTTTTTTTTTCCCCTGTTAACTATCTCTATTACAAAAAATATATATTCGTTTCATTTGGTTTAGTGCAGTCTATAGACGTTAAACTCTACTTACCTGCAATTTCCCCCATAGACGTAATGTATTAGAATTCTCTTGATTGTTTCTCTTGATTGTTCTTGATTTCTCTTCACGAACCATTTGCTTGATCTTAACGAAAGGCTTACTGTAGCATCCTCATATGATACACATTTAGAATACCAAGTTTGAACTTTCTGCCATAATTTGTTCTTGAGATATGCTGATAACAGACAGACAAACAGACACACACACAGACCATTTGCTAAAAACATGATTTTCGTATTCAGGGGACCTCAAAACGTGTAAATATAATAAAATCTCGCGTTCGAAAATTTGACCCAAAAACAATACTTTCACTACCTTAAGGGTAAAAGAAAGCGAAAAAAAAAATATTAAAATGAATCTCTCTCAGAATTTCAACTATTTCTCTTTGTTTGAAAATTTATCACATACATATCTAACTAATCGATAATTAGTTTTGAATTTTAGCTAGATTCTTGCAAAATCGTTTATGTTTGGAAATGTAGATCTGATAACGCATTTGCAATTTTCTTATCGTTTACTAACTTCATGTATTATTTGCATCAAAATGAAATTGCGAGAATAACGCTCACATCTGTTTTCAGTTTTGCCAGTTCCAAATTAATCTAATAGGCTTGCAACGACAATTAGATTAAAGGTTATTCTTCTCGTCGCTCAATGATCAAACGCAATTTGTTGCAAAATAATTTGTTTTAAGAGTAGCCGTTAGCAAAAATATGTCGTGTGCCTTTAATTAACTGCCGACAGTGAAAATATAATTATTTAATAAGTTGTATCGAAAAATAGATATAGATTCAAAATCTCTTATTGGCATTGAAGTGTTATATCATTTCAAACGTCTTAATATTATATTATATAGATGTTATTACATTATTATGTAGAATATTAACTGTTATTTCAACTTTTTACTTCCATTACCCTACAACCGTAGGTAATGGAAGTATTGTATTCGGGCTGAAAATTCGATATCGGGTTTTCACCTGATTTACACGTTTTAAGGTCCCTTAAGTCCAAAAAAGTGGTTTTTGGCAATTGGTCAGTGTGTATGTATGTGTGTGTGTGTGTGTGTGTATGTGGAGAATCTTCTGGCTATTATAGCTCAGAAACTAATAAAGATAGAGCTACGAAACTTTAGAATTGAAATACGTCTGGTGTACAGATGAAATTTCCAAATTTTGGTGAAAATTGAAAAACCGGAAGTGGGACCGTAAATCTGTATCCCATCTAACGATTTTCTTCAAACTTGCTATATAGATACTCTATTAGATGTCCTTTCGAATGATATAGTTGGTTAGTTCAGGAAAATTCATAGGCGTCCTGTATAAATAGCTCAATTTCAGGCCTAGTAATAAAATTAATGCAAACTATTTTCTAACAATATCTCCTCAGAATTTCGTAACATATCTGGAAAAGGATTAATATATATATTATTATTTTTCTAATTATTATTTTAAATAACTTATTTGACGGATAGAGCAATTTTGTTACTTATTTAAATCAAAAATGTATATAAAATGTTTATAAAATGTTTATAATGTGTGTAGTATTGGGTAATGGAAGTAGTGTGGCTCTTACACACCAGATTTTTATTAAGCTTGTGTTCATTTCTGGAATTTTTGAAATCTTGAAGAAATGCATTTGGAACGTTACCAGAGTTCCAGCTTTTATAATTTATTCCGGAGCATTGTTAGCCCCGCCCTTTTCTCACACCGGAAATTTTAAGGAATGATTTTTCCCTTAATTAACCGTCGACAAATATATTAAAGAAAAATATTCTATAAAATTTCTGGTGCGAAAAGAAGTCGGGGCTAAAATTGCTCCGGAATAAATTATAAAAGTTGGTAACTCTGCGTTACTGCTTTTGGAACGTTATTAATACCGAGTGTCTCATGAGTCTGTAGACGTTTTAAAATTTCATAAGAATTGAAGGAATTAATACAATTGAATGCGGTTTCCGGAAAAGTTATTCTTGTAAAGGGAGAATTTTTGGGGTAAAACTAAATAAATAAAAATAAAATAAATAAAATTGTCACCGATAGAGAGCGGTGCACAACCGCACAACAAGAAATATGCAAATCAGCATCCTATATAAGTTCTACGGTTTTACGATTAACAGCTCGTTTCTTATTTTCTCTCCTACTGGTGCATATGTGAAGTTTTAATTGCGATGCTGACTTGGTGAATGAAGCGTTTTTGGTGATGAAGATGTTTTACCTCAGCTAAGAATCGCTGAGTGAAGTTTCAGTTAATACAATTCGTTTGCAAATTGTAATTAATGGTGATGGTGGACACATAAAAGAGGGGGTATATGCTTGTAAACATTTGCATGCAAATAAATATAGTTTTTTCATGGAAATGTTTGATTTGCCTACGTATAGCGCCCTCTGTTGACGAAAATTTTAACTTATTTTTTTTCTTTACCAAACAAATTTTCCCTTCACGAGAATATCTTTATCGCAAACAGCGTTGAATTCTACTTAATCCTTTAATTTTTGGGAATTTTTAAAATGTCTACAGATTTATGGAACACCCAGTATATTTAATTTACATTCTAGAATGCAGAATACTACTTTCCTGAAAAATTTTACTGGCTTGCAAAGGTGGGTGGTT
The DNA here is from genome assembly GCA_963930645.1 of Salticus scenicus. Lineage (NCBI taxonomy): Eukaryota > Metazoa > Arthropoda > Arachnida > Araneae > Salticidae > Salticus > Salticus scenicus. The sequence goes on along the minus strand of OZ005660.1, from coordinate 172,035,866 downwards.
GGCAAAGGCAATAATAACAATAAATAAAAATGTGACATAAAAATAAATAAATAAATAAAAATCTTAAAAGCACGAGTGAAAGCTGAAACTGGTGACATAGCCTTTTTTTTCTTAAAAGTACTAAAATAAAGAAACTAAATTTTTACATTCGTTTGGAGAAATGTATAAAATATTGGAAGAATAATGATATCAGAAAAAATGACGTCACAATTGCAACTATGCGGCAAACAATTTTCGCACCAGTTCTTCTCTTCACTATACAAATACGTAATTGAAAAATGAATCGAAGAGGCTGTGGTAAACGAATTCTGCAATTATCGCAATTAAATACGTACCCTAAAGGCTAGGTTCCTCTCATAAGCAAATAAGAAACTAAGCAACGAAATTTCATAGGCTTTTCTTGGATGGCTATTGATTTATGATTGATTAGTCAATAGTATTTTTCAGCTCATTAGTCTTCTTGAGACATGACTGAATACTGAATTAATCCATTTTAAGTACTCTGTTGATTAATGTTTGTTTTTGAATTTTAGTTATAGAAAAAGAAGTATCCAAGTTTCATTAATGTATTTGTGAAAGATAATATCTCTAATATTTTTTAGCATCAATTAATCAATGGATAATTTAATTCTAAAAGAGATTAAAATATAAAGACTGTTATTGATTGCCGCTGTTCCAAATGAATGAATTTTGACTAATGATATGAAGTTTAAATGAGTATATATTTTTTGTTTTTAGAAAGAAATATTAATTTAAAGAGGAGAAATTTTATGTCTCGTATTATAGATTTCCAAAAATTTCAGTAGTATGTGCATTATGTGCACACGCGTGTATGTGCATCACATATTATATATGCATCTGTGTGCGTATAGAGTAAAATTAGCATTGGTCACCACACCACTCACCGGATACATAGCAATTGTTGCTAAAATGTTGTCACTAATAAATTTGCTGTTCATAGCCACCACAGTGTCCTCGTTTCTAGCTGCCTGCTGCATTGTTAAAAAAAAAAAAAAAAAATGTCAGTTTTCTATCATTGATTAATTTGGGCTGAAACACGTGTATTGATGTATATAATCACTTTCAGAAAAAGGTTCTTTTATTTATAAAAAGAAAACAACTTGCTATAAGGGATTTAGCTACCTCACTAGCATTTCAAATTTTAAAGATTGTAACACCTTTTAGATCAACCTCCTTAATGGTTTACCCCCCGCCCCCTTTTTGTTTTCAGAATCTTATGAATCTACTAATTTTATAAAATTATGCAAAAAGTTTTTTTTTTTTTTTTTTTTTTTTTTTTAAATAGAATTTACTGCAGGAAAAGGAAAAAAAAATTGCATTATGCGCGCACGTGTGTGTGTGCATCGTATGTATTATATATGCATATATGTGTGCGTATAGAGCAAAATGAGTACTGGTCATCACTCACCGACCACATAGCATTTGTTGCTAAAATGTTGTCACTAATAAATTTGCTGTTGATAGCCACCGCAGTGGCCTCATTTCTAGCTGCCTGCTGCATTGTTTTAAAAAATTTTGTCAATTTTCTATCATTGATTAATTTGGGCTGAAACCCGTGTATTCATCTATATAATCACTTGCAGAAAAAGGTTCTTTTACTTATAAAAAGAAAACAACTTGCTACAAGGGATTTAGCTACCTCACTAGCATTTCAAATTTAAAAGATTGTAACACTTTTTAAACCAATCTCTTTAATATTTTACCCCCTCCTTTTTTTCCATAATCTTATAAATCTACTAAATTTATAAAATTATCCAAAAAGTACTTTTATTTTATTTTTTTAACAGAATTCATTGCAAAAAAATCTGGAGTGACTCCACTCGACTTTCCGAACATTGAGTAATTAACAGTTTTGTAGATAAAGTAAAGAAAGAGGAGTTGTTAAACAAACAAAAGAGAGAAAACCATAATAGAGTGTTTGAGTATTTTTCTTTATCTATGACACGATGTTTTATTTAACGCTACTGAACTTTGAGCCCATAGATCATAATGATAAAGAATTTTTCGTTGTGTCCCTGTAAAAACCTATAAACGCTAGATTCACCAAAATGCTTATAGTTAGTGCAACTGTGATTTATAATACTCATATAAATTTTCAGCTCAATTCAATAAGGCGTTTAGATGCTATCGTACTTTTAAAAATTTGGCCCCATAGGCATAATGATAAAGAATTTTTCTTTGTGTCCCTGTAAAAAAACTATAAATGCTAGATTCTCCAAAATCTATACAGATTGAGTATTTGTGACCTATAATATGTGTATAAATTTTTTGCTCAATTGAATAAGACGTTTAGATGCTATCGCACTTTTAAGATTTTGCTCCCATAGGCCATAATGATAAAGAATTTTTCTTTGTGTCCCTGTAAAAAAACTATAAGTGCTAGATTCACCAAAATCTATAGGGTTCGTACTATGGTGACTTATAATATGCGTACCAACTTTCAGGTTAATTGAACAAAGCGTTTAGACGCTAGCGTGTTCACTCACAGACACACAGACATACACACACACATACATACATACATCATCGTAAAAATAGTGAAAACGGACTCAGGGGACCTTAAAACGTATAGAAACATCAAAATCTCGAATTCGGATTTTTGACATGATTACAATACTTTCCTCACTATAGTGTTCGGAAAGTAAAAAAAAAAAAAATTCCTGAGGAGGAGTGTGTGTGTGTGTGGGGGGGGGGGATGTTGAAAGTTGCGATTTTTGTGTAGTATTTAACAAAATCCTTGTTTTGCTTTGTGAATGTCAGTCAGTTAACGTGGCCTTGTACCTCCTTAACTTCTTAAAATTATTTATAGTTTTATTAATAATATATTATAAATAATCACATATTTATTTGGATTTTTTAATTTTTTATCGCTGCTAATCTAGGGTAAGTGCACCAGTGACTGACACTTTTAGAGCAATCTCTGATGTTTTTAATGTTCTAGTCATCAGAAAATATTTTGAGAAATCTTAAGTTAGTACATATGGCATGAAAGACATTCAGAACCACATATGTGTTAAAATATATACATTTGATAACAATTATTATTATTTTTTTTTAATGAATTTTTATTTGACACCCACTCAATGTTCCAGTAATTGACACTGCCAGTTTTTCAATTTATCAGTAATTGACCCCCTATGTTCCAGTTTTTGACACTTGCTAGTTATTCATTTTATCAGTTATTAGCACCCAATGCTCCAGTGTTTGACATAAAATGTTAAATTTCTTATACGTAAAATATATAATTTTATTATTTTTCTTATTTATTAATTATTTCGGGATAGATGTCAATTACTTGAGCATGCCACTTACTGGAGCACCTACACTATATAGTTTTTTTTTTTTTTACTTTCCGAACACTATAGTGAGGAAAGTATTGTAATCATGTCAAAAATCCGAATATCAGATTTTGATGTTTCTATACGTTTCGAGGTCCCCTGAGTCCGTTTCCACTATTTTTGAGATGATGTATGTATGTGTGTGTGTAAGTGTGTATGTATGTGTGTATGTCTGTGAGTGAACACGTTAGCTTCTAAACGCTTTGTTCAAATAAGCTGAAAGTTGGTACGTATATTGTAAGTCAGCATAGTACGAACCCTATAAATTTTGGTGAATCTAGCACTTACAGTTTTTTTACAGGGACACAAAGAAAAATTCTTTATCATTATGGCCTATGGGACCAAAATCTTAAAAGTGCGATAGCATCTAAACGCCTTATTCAATTGAGCAAAAACTTTATACCCATATTATAGGTCACAGATACTCAATCTGTATAGATTTTGGAGAATTTAGCACTTATAGTTTTTTTACAGGGACACAAAGAAAAATTCTTTATCATTAAGGCCTATGGGGCCAAATTTTTAAAAGTGTGATAGCGTCTAAACGCCTTATTAATCTGAGCAAAAAAATTGTACACATGTTAAAAGTCGCATTTGCACCAACTGTATAGATTTTGGTGAATCTAGCACTTACAGTTTTTTTACAGGGACACAAAGAAAAATTCTTTATCACTATGGCCTATGAGACCAAATTTTTAAAAGTGCGATAGCATCTAAACGCCTTATTCAATTGAGCTGAAAATTTGTATGAATATTATAAATCACTGTTGCACTAACTATAAGCATTTTGGTGAATCTAGCATTTATAGATTTTTACAGGGACACAATAAAAAATTCTTTATCATTATGATCTAAGGGCTCAAAGTTCAGTAGCGTTAAATAAAACCTCGTGTGATATATGGAGAAAAAAAACACTCTATTATGGTTTTCTCTCTTTTGTTTGTTTAGCAATTCCTCTTTCTTTATTTTATCTACAAAACTGTTAGTTACTCAATGTTCGGAAAGTCGAGTGGAGTCACTCCAGATTTTTTTTTTATTATTATTATCGTTATCTTTATCATTTCTAATATTAAGTAAATAAAAAATATTAAAAATGACCAATGCTGAAAAAACGCGACAGTAAAAACTTCTTTTTATAACCACTGGTCAATAATCAATATTTCCTGTTTTGCAGTTTATGTGTGTGTAATTTTCCTGCCGTAATAGCATCAGCGCTATAATGAATGCATCAGGCTTTCTGTTTTATTAAAATAGGGGTGCCAGAAAAGAATGAATATTTACGTCTCAATTGTTAGCGCTTGTGTTGTATCAGAGGAACCCTTTTCGGAATAGAACCTCACTGTTTATTTACGACTCGCGTCAGAAAGCGAACAGCACCAGAACATCGCCAAGTAAAGATTATGTAATAAGAGAAATTTAAGTAACTACCCACACAGCCACTTACATCTATAAAGCATCTATAAACATGTTTAAAAGTTTTAAAATGACCCATTAAATTTCTATAAATATTCTACAGATATCTATTAGCACGACAAATGCCACTCTTTTTTATATCCATTAGATGTCTGATACATATCCAGTAAATCTCCAAATATCCAATAATTGGACTTGTTTTGGTCTAGCATGTTTACATCTCTTAGACATCGAAAAAGACACGTCTAAATTTCGTCTATATTTAAACACCTAATAGATATCTGTAATTAGTCCAGGATATCCAGGACACGTAATGAACATTTTGTAGATATTTCGTACCTTTTATGGATCATTGGATGTAATTTAGATGTCTGATGGATATCAGTGGCTGTATGGATTAGTGAAAGGACATAAACAGTTTCTAGTTTTTGATATGGAATGTTTTGTGTATGTATTAGTTTGTTTTGCCCCAGAACATCTCGAAGTGAAATTTATGAAGTAAGAATACATATGTTGTTAGTAAAAGAACATAAACAGTTTTTATTTCAAGACTTCCAATGTTTTGTACATGTATTTGTTTGTTTTGCCCCAGGACATCGCCAAGAACAAATTTATTTAATAAGAGAAAAATTAGTTAGTGAGAGGACATAAACAGTTTCTAATTCTTGACATGCAATGTTTTATGTATGTATTTGTTTGTTGTTTTGTCCCAGAACATCGCATAGCAAAATTTATGAAGTAAGAATATATGTAATTAGTAAAAGAACATAAACAGTTTTTATTTCAAGACTTCCAATATTTTGTGCATGTATTTGTTTGTTTTGCCCCAGGACACCACCAAGAACAAATTTATCTAATAAGAGAAATTAGAGTAGTTAGTGAGAGGACATAAAGAGTTTCTAATTCTTGACATGTAATGTTTTATGTATGTATTTGTTTGTTGTTTTGTCCCAGGACATCGCATAGTAAAATTTATGAAGTGAGAATATATGTAATTAGTAAAAGAACATAAACAGTTTTTATTTCAAGAGTTCCAATGTTTTGTGCATGTATTTGTTTGTTTTGCCTAGGACATCGCCAAGAACAAATTTATTTAATAAGAGAAATTAGAGTAGTTAGTTAGAGAACATAAACAGTTTCTAGTTCTTGACATGCAATGTTTTATGTATGTATTTGTTTGTTTTGCCCCAGAACATTGCGTAGTAAAATTTATGAAGTAAGAATGAATATAGTTAGTAAAAGGACATAAACAGTTTTTACTTCAAGACTTCCAATGTTTTGTGCATGTATTTGTTTGTTTTGCCCCAGGATATCTCCAAAAACAAATTTATTTAATAAGAGAAATTAGAGTAGTTAGTGATAGGACATAAACAGTTTCTAGTCCTTGACATGCTATGTTTTATGCATTCGTTTGTGGTTTTGCCCCAGAACATCGCGAACTGAAATGTATGTAACAATAGGAATATAAAGTAGTTAATGAGGAGACATAAACAGTTTCTAGTTCTTGATATGCAAAGTTTATCTTCCTTACAAACAAATAAAATAAGAAAAAACTTTTTGAAAATAAATTTGTATTTATTAGAGATGGAACGAAGCTTCGGCCACTTTGCCGGAGCTTTGGCCTGGCCGAATAATGAGCGTGATTCGGCCGATTCGGCCTATAACAATTTATGTTGTGAATATTCTTTTAACAGTTATTATTATATAAAATATTGCCATTTAAGTTATGCACAATGGTACCTTATAATAAAACATAGTAGAAATTTATTTTTAATTTAAAAGTTTGTGTGCATTGACTCTTTTGAACCATAAATCATACAACAATTAATAATATATTCTATTTAAATAGGAAGTTGCTAAGAAATAAGTTACATTACATTATATTTAGTTAACAATTTAATTATACGAACAACTTTAGTTGCTTTAAAATGAAGCTTTTAAAATATTGAATGAAACATTCTTTAAATATTTCTAGCTTTGAAACTTAGTCATAGTCATGTAAAGTCAAAAATCAAAATTAACAATATAGTCAATAATCAAGATTAACAATAACCTAGGATTATAAAACATGCCGAGAATTGTTGAAAAATAAATAAAAGATGAATTTTTATTTATTTTTTATAAACCAGAATATGAGGAGGGTGCCCATTACTTGCACATCCACCATAGATCTAATTTCTAAATATTTATTCCAGATAATTAAAGTTATAAAATTTATTCTAGATTATTTATTATCACATGATAAAATGTTTTCTAGGTTAATAACTGGCATACTGTAAATTGTTTTTTATGTTTATTTTCATCATATTACATACAAGGTTAATTAACCTTACTTCATTTTATCATTTATCGCACAATTTTAAAGTATGATGCAAAAAAATCAATGTTTTTGCATTTTTAGGAAGAATTCTATTCCTTTTTTCCTCATACACATTTTCAGCTTCAGAAAATAACCTTTCACTATATATACTGCTACTTGGAGCAGATAAATAGCGCTCGGCCGAATCAGATAATCTGATAATCTTTTTTTATTCTCTCTCCATCTCCACCAATTTCAACAGACAATGTGTTCTATTTAAAAGCGGATTGTTTATATATACTTCCAGCTCTTTAGCCGATGAATTTTCAGAGTGTTCTGTGAGTAATTCATTGTTTATGACTTCTGCAAAACAATCCCACAATGATGCCGGAGCTTCGGCCGAAGCTTCGGCAATTATTTGGCCGAAGCTTCGGTATTCGGCGCTTCGGCCAAACTGTGCTTCGTGCCATCACTAGTATTTATTACAATTAAAACGTATTCTGAAAACGGGTACTAAATAATCACAAAGTCATTTAGAATGCCGTAATAAATCCCAGTTTAATGAGCTTTATGGTGTAAAAATAAACAGAAAGCGACAACCAAGACCTCCATTTACTATTATTATTATTAATTTGTAAGCATTAGTTATAAAATTCAATATTTAAATTTTCAGTTTGAACTTTCTTGCCCTTTTCTGCAACTTTCTATGCATTCAAGAATCAAAATAAAATTATTTACGGCGAAAGGGCTTCCGTGTTTGCTATCTGCCTTACGATTCAAAGGCAAATTCGAAAATGAATGGAATATGCTGCGGTAAACACATTCCGTAATTACGTTAATTAAATATACCTAAAGGCTACGTTCTTCTCATCAGCAAATGAGAAACTATCTGAAGTAATAAATCTTCAAGGGGCTTCTCTTGTTAGAATATTGATTTCGGATTAATTATTATTCAGTGGTTTTACCAGCTTGTTTTTCTTGGAGAGGTATTGATGAATGAAATCCAAATCTACGTACTAAGATGAAACACTTTTTAAATAAACTTAAGGCGGCAGTGTCATTAAAAAATTAATGTATGTAAATATAGTACTGCAAAAAGTTACAGTGTCATGTATTTCCATAAAAGTTACCATAAAAATTAAGATTCACAATATAATGAAGATATTAATTAAAATTATTACTTTTTCATTAGGCTTCAAAATGCTGGTAGCTAATTAATTTTGACTTGGACTTCCAAATGCAGGAGTGTTTGTGTCCCCGATTTTTGCTACCGGAAATTTTTAACAGTGATACTATTGTTAACTTTCTGGTGAAATTTAGCAGTTAACTATATAACTAACTATATAACCAAAATTACAATTCGTAATTACTGGTGGGAAAAAAAAAAAAAAAAAAAAAAAAGGAACACCAATACCCCTACCCCTGCAAATGTTTTACAGGTTACTATTGATGACTTTAACAAAAGTTATTTATTTATTTCAGTCATAATGTTGTAGGAAAAAAACTATTTTCTCAGATTTTTTTGGGGGGAAAAATCATTATTATTATTATTATTATTATTATTATTATTATTATTTTTATTTTAATTTTAAAAGTTTTAAAAAGAAAAAGAAAAAAATATGTTTCGCGCTAAGATATACAAAAAACCTTTTATATGAAGTTTCATCAAGATTAAACAAGAAATAAAACACCTGGAATATTTTTAACTTGACCCATTTACGTAAAGATTAGCTTCAAGAAAATTATGTATATATTTTATTTTACAATAAATTCAATATTTCTTTACAAATCAGGGTCGATCCAGGCAAAATTTGGGTCCCTTTTGCGGCCCCTTCACAAAATTCTCCATAGTAAAAAGGGACCCTTCACAAAATTCAAATTCATAAAATGAGTCCCTTCATAAGATTTTTTTTATAAAAATGATCCTTTTATTAAATGTTTTCTGTATTATTTTCAATTAATGCCTTAATTTGGCTCAACGAAACTATTAACTTGATATTAAACATTACATAAAGTGATTGTAAAAACGAAAAATTTTACACAATATTTTACTTTTTCACAAAAATATTTTGTTTTTCACATAAAAGGGACTCAAAAATTAAAACCTGGATCGACTCCTGCAAATATAAACGCTTAACTCAGCGTAGAATGACTGTAAAATTCTTCTCGCCACACATTACTATTGTTATGTAGTTTCATACTTTAGTAAAATTGAAATATTTGTTTTTTATTCCTTGAAAAACCCACTGTCGCCTTGAAAAATGTCGTAAGGATATTTCGTGAAACAAAATTACTTAGCAGGATATTTTTTGTTTTGACGTCATTAGTTCTGCGTCTTTTAAAACAATTATTAATAATATTGTTGTTTCTAAAAAAAAAAAAAAAAAAAAAAAAAAAAATAGTGTTCGCTAAAAGTAATGTTACTATATTTTAAAAATTGCTTGTAATAATCGCGGAGGATCGTTTATGAAATACTGTATCCAAACAATAATCTTCAATATTATTATTATTATTATTTTTAGTCGTTGAAAATTCGTTTTGACAGGGGGGGGGACTATCTCTCTCAACTCCTCGTTTAAACATTCTAGGTACAGGTACATTTATAAAACATTTAAGGTTGTTAAACTTTAAAATTACTAAGTTTTTCGCAGAATTTTTGCCCAGACCACTTCTTGAATCTTGTCGACTAATTTTGGGTGGCCCTGTATATTCATTATGAATTGTGTATACATCACACAATGTGAGTTTAGTACAGTTTGAGAAACACATTGCAAAATTTGAAAAACACTTTAAGCAATTTTTGACTATATTCCTAATAGCCGAATTAGTTTGTGCGGCCCTATGAGCAAAAAATGTTTTTCGTATTATATATGCTAATCGGCTGTTGTTTTTCTATGCTTTTTCGACTCTCGGAACCATGATGGAGCCTCTGTGAAGTCATAACGCATAATCTGCTTTGTAACTCAAAGTCAAGTTGAAAAATGAATATGCTGTGGTAAACACACTTTGCAATTACGTTAATTAAATACATCTAAAGGCTACGATCTTCTCATCTACAAATGAGAAACTATCTAAACTAATAAATCTTCAAGGGGCTTCTCTTAGTAGAATGTTTATTTCAGATTAATTATTCAATACTTTTACCAGCTCACTTTTGGAACTAGAAAACACAATTTGATTCTAAATTATCTGAATACTGATTATTAATAATGAATTTTATCCGTTTGAGATAAAAGGATTAAAAAAAAATAGGGCTGTGACGATTAATCGGTTCGGTTAATCGATCAATGCTTAGTCCCGATCAATTTTTTTAATCGAGTTAATCAGATTGATTAATTCGATTAAAAATTTTCAAAATCCGATTAAAATTTTCAAACTACAAATTAAAGTAAAAATGCTGCTCTGCCTACAAAATATTTTTTCACATATTTTGCTAACAAACATTCCAAGAAACATCCATCAAATAAGGAAAAAGTAAATAAATAAAAGTAAAACTTCTCAAAAGAAGTTGTTGCACTTTTGTTGATAGAGAAAAGGGGAAGGACAGTTATTAAACTTCATGTGCATGCTGAAGCAACATCACCTGTCTGTAGCCTTCTACAGAAAGTTTTGGCTAGGGTAATAGTATTCTCAGAAACAAGAAGCTTTCAAAAAATGGAAATGCTAAAGATTTAAAAAAAAAAAAGAAAAGAAAAGAAGTGATTGGGATTTCCACTATCCCTCTGATGGGGGAAATGTCAACAGAGTTTTACAATATATTCAAGCATTTATTGTCAGTTGAGAATTGCTGATAGTAACTATTGAAGTAGAAACAGAAAATAACATTCTGCGTTCTAGTCCGAAGTGATAAAGAAGAACTATAATATATAAGAATTTGAGATTTTTATGATAATGATATGGAATTTTGAGAATTGATTTAAAAATAGTAACAAGCGAGATATACAAGGCCTGTAAATATAAAACTAAAATATGTGTAAATTCATTTAATGTTTCTTTCAAAATGAATTGAAAAATTAGTTTATTTAAAATAAAATAAAATAAATAAGTGAAATTATTTATATAAAATTAGCACTTAAAGTCACCAATTATTACTCTGAAAATTGATTTAAATTTCAGCTATGAAACAGATATAATTGATTCGATAAAAAATTTTGAAAAGAATTTTTTTTTTTTTCAAATTTATGAATAATAATAAATATATATATATATATAATATATATATATATATATATATATATATACATACACACACAATATGAGAGTTTTATTCATCATTGAAATAAAATTATGTAAAGAAAAATGAAAACCAATTAAAAATCCGATTAATCGATTAATGAACTACAATTAACCCAGTTAAAACTCTTAATCGATTCCCACACCTAAAAAAATGTATCAGAGAATAAACAGTTCTAATTTATATACAATCTTACGAAAAACTGAATAAAAATAAGGATTTTATTATATCTTAAAGTTTAACCAACATCAGAATACAAAAATCCTTTTCCCCAACTTTATTGTTACGTGTTTAAAAATTTATTTAAATATGTTCAGTTATTCGTTTGCCCGTTTTAATGTACATAGATATATACGGCATAGCAAATGCTTCTCATTCGATTCTGCCCTTCTTTCAGAGATATTGCGTAAATACAGTTCGTACCGATCAATATTTACTTTCGGATATTGCCCCTGATTTTGATAAGCTAATAGTTCATTTTACCTGTTGAAATGTCTTCTAGAAGTAATTCGAAAGATACGGTCTTCCGGGCATTTTACTGTCATTTCCTTTCAATATTTATACTTTCGGTATCTAAAGAAGGTGTTCTTTAGGAAAAGGGAATGTATTTAATTATTATGATCTTTAAAGAAACAGTGTATCGTATTTCTGTTAAACATGTTATTTATTTATTAATCTGTTAACCCTTAATCTACCAAGGGTATTTTAAAGTACCATTAGTTTGAAAAGCGTGTGAAATTGAATTTATGGTATGGAAGAAATGTTAAAGGTATTTATAAGAATCTAACATATATACATCACTTTAATCTCACTACATAGTGTCAGACGCTACATACAGCCGTTTTATTCTCGAAGGGATTTAATAAAGTGCTATTGCTGTTTTTACTGGGCATTTTTCATGATTTTCACATGTGTTATAAATGATTAATTGCTATATTACCTCGAGAATTTTCCATCAATATTGTTATACACAGGGTGGTCCTAAACTGTAGGTCAAAAATGTAAAAGCAGGTAGGAGGGACCTAAATAAGCAGATTTCATAAAGGAATGTGTGTGCAGTAATGGCGTCTTGAGCCGGTAGAGAGCGCTGATGACTGGTGCGTATAAAAGCGCTTCGCTAGCTGGATTCATCATTTCTCGCACGAATCTCGAGCAACATGCATCGTTTCACCAATGCGGCCAACATGAATTTCATGTATGGATCTGCACAAGGAAATGGGTGAATCCAGCTAGCGAAGCGCTTTTACACGCCTCAGTCATCAGCGCTCTCTACCGGCTCAAGGCGGCGTTGCCGCACACAGAATCCTGTACGATATCTGCTTATTTAAGTCCCCTCTACCTGCCTTACATTTTTGACATATAGTTTAGGACCACCCTGTATATGTATATAAAGAAACAAAAAGTAAATACGGTTTTTTGCATTTTTTTAAGGTGCACATATATTTTTTTTACCTTTAAGTACCAGTGGTAAATTAAAGAAACATGACACAAAATCCCCATCAATTACTATGAGGAGATAATATGCATAATTTTTATTGCATAAAATATACTCTTAAGTAACAAAAAAATGTGTTTGGAATACATCTTTTGTTTGTTTCATAATGCGGTAGATAAAAGGTTAAACAAAAATGTCTCTGGTCTTGTGCGTATATACAGAGGCTGTTCGCACATTTTTGAGACGATTTTATTTCGCAGTAAGAAAAAATCGTTTGCATGGAGAATTTTACTTTCACAACAGTTATATTTTTGGAAGTTTTATTTATCTTCTGATATTTAGAATTTTTGTTTAGATGCAAAAATGCGCTTTTAAAAAGGCAGTGGATGGAAGGATAGGTTTCCGCTCTTTCCAAAGCGAGTTTTTAGTGAAATCTTTATGAAAAGCATATATCAGGAGAAAAATGGAAAAATGTCGCAACAATAGACGAATCTTGGGTCTATTTAAGTGGTTGCAATAAAAAAAGATCAATTTATTATCACAAAAGTGGAGAAAAAATTTTTTGCTACACGGTTCAAAGCCTCAAAAGAAAGTTTTTCTAAAGGATTTATGATTGTCACTGGTTTTTCATACAAGCGCAAGATAAAAGCAAAAAAATGTGACAAAAATGTCAAAATCAACTCTAAATACTCTCAAGAACATATTTTAATTCCAATTTTTAAAAATGAAAATCCAGATCTTTATCGACAATGCTATCAATCCATTGAACTCTATCAAGACAAAACAAGCAGCCACACATCACAATCCGCAATTGCTTTTCTAGAAAAAAAAAAATGGAACAAAAAACGAGAATTAAAACCATACCCTTCACTGACATTCCTGCTAAATCTTCTGATGTATCACTGTTGGATTTTTGTGTTTTTCGACTCTTAAAATCAACATTATCCAAACTCGACCTACAACGCTTTGTGGACTCTGGAAAGCCGTTCAAGAGGAGTAGAAAAATATACCTCTTCCGATATTATAAAAAGCATTATTATCATAGAAATTATGATGTAGAATGTTAGTTAAGAACAAGGGCTATCAAACTGAACAAATAAAACTCGAAATATGAGTAAAATTGCTTCAGTACACTCCATCAAAATCGTCTAAAAAATGTGCGAACAGCCTCTGTATATCTTAAAGTCCCATTGCTTCTAATTAAAAGTTTCCTGAACTTATTTTTAAAAATAAATAAATAGAATAAAAATTACGCTTACAGACACATAGCCTAGCACAAATATTTCTCAACACGATCAAAATTTACTTTAGAGAGTTATTCTTGTTTTGATGAGCTAAAAAGTAGCATTCTGCCTATTAAAGTATATTGAAAGAAAATACTGATAGAAAACTTTCGGTTTGTTTAAGAAGCATATGACTTGAAAATATGAAATGCCAACTTAGAAGAAAGCGTTGGATTCGTGAAAATTTTCGACTTCGTGTTTTCGATGAATTTACACATTTTGAGTGGTCCAGAACACGAATAAAAAAAAAAAAAGTGGCGACTGTATCTCAAGAACTACGGCACAGAATCGCATATAAATTTATATGCAGGTGTACCTTGATATAAATGAGTCCTTATGGTGCTAATCGCTCAACAAGTGGCGTTGCTATACAGCGGTTTTCGCACTTTAAGAAAAGGCTATATCTCGGGTTCTATTGTGTAAAATCGAACAAAACGTTATACATGAAAAACCATTATGAGACATGCTGATTAAGTTGGGTGCATATCCCGCGATAGGTAGCGCTGCTATACTGCAATTTTCTCCGAGAACGGGTAAGATGGCATCTGCACGGTGAAAATTCACTTTCGATGGGCATTTAATGAAATACCTTTCTGATATGAAAATCGTCTGAATTCATAATGGATAATCTAGATGAAAATTTTGTCATGACCGCTACATACTTTTTTTTTTTTTTTTTTTGTCAAGATCCTTTAGTGACATGGCTAAGATATAACCATAGTTTAAACGCACTTTATAAATAATTTTATTTTTCATTTGGTTTAATATGTCATAAAATGTATGTCAATTCAGTATGTCATAAAATTAACAATTTGTGTCGAAAATGAGTTTAAAATATTTTCTGGCTACCTTTCCATTTTTGTAGGAAAAAAAAAAAAAAAAAAAAAGGAAGACCTCCTTTCGATTACCTGAATAACACATTTTATAAAGTTCATGCGTTTACGAAACATTTGCGTTGAAAAGTTAATCATAATCGGTATTTTGAATTTACGAACAGTTTTTGAATAGTGATAAGAAGCTAGGCTATATTATTTTAGAGTTAAACAACATCACACGATTAAAAAAAGCTTTCTCGCAAACGTCATTTTTACATAGTTTAAAAATTTATTTCAGAATTTACAATTACTATTTGCTCTTTCTCATTATACATTGACAAAATCGTATAGTGAATGCTTCTCTTTAGATTTTTACCTTCTTTTCACAGACATTGCATAAATACAGTTCACAGCGATCAATATTTACTTTCGGATATTGCCCCTGATTTTGATAAGTTAATAGTCCCTTTTACCTGTTGAAATATTCTCCCAGAGGTAATTCGAATGATATGGCCTTCCGGGCATTTTACTGCCATTTCCTTTAATATTTATATTTTTAACATGTGAATAAAGTTCTTCTTTAGAAAGTTTGTATTTGATGACTACATCACTTGAATATACAAGGGTATTGAATTTTTGTGTAAGATTAATTTTCCTTTTTAACATGTTACACTAGACTTTGACTTTTTTTTATTATCTTAAATTAAGGTTATTTCGGATCAAAAATTACTTCAAAAATTATTAAAAAAAAAAAAAAGTGCAATGACAGCATTGGATTTTGATGTTTAATATTACAAGTGTTTATTTTTCTGATGCTTGATTATTATTATTATTTTAAGTTTTTAACATACATTTTTTTTTTAAATAAAGAATTAACATAAATAAAATTCTAACGAGATAGGGGATTTTTTTTTTCTCTTAAAGCTGTGTTATAATTGTTTAAAGACACACCCAAATGGTTCCAATTTTCATTGAATTCAAGACACGTACGTTAAAATAAACGCATGAATGATAAGCTTTTTCATTCACTTAATATTTATTATTACATTTTAAATAGTATAATGTTGATTGATGCTTTATAGTTCTCTAAAATATTAAGAAAACAAGAAACAGGGGGCGTGGTCAAATCACGTGGATTTCATGTACACGAGAGTTACATAAAGGGAATAAGGACTATCACAGTAAAACTGTTAACAGCGACTCGCAAAAGTATTAGGGGGAAAACCATGAATACATGGTGATGACGAAACTACATTTTATTCAGGCCAAAAGCTTAAAATAAGTTAAAATATTCCTGATAATTGTACCCCCTAATAACACCCCTATCTCGTTAGGATTCATTTGCGACCCTGCAAAGGTATGTGATTCCGAATCGTCTTTGTGATCCCTGCATCTTTTGTAAGTTTGTCACACTGGTAGCGAATCACCCTGTATACGATTCAATTTGGGTGCAAATCGGCCGATAGATGGCAGTTCTTCCCTTGACGGCCCTCTTCACTTACCGTCGCCGGAAGCCCGAGCCAATGTTATTCTATGGGGAAATTTTCTTTACAAATAACTTGTTAACTAATACATATTTTTAAATTCTGTTTTCACATTCTGAAAATTCCCAACTATTTAATTGACGGACATTTTTTAAAAATGTATTTTTTTATATTTAATATTTTATTTTGAAATTGCAAAATGAAAAAAATTCACATATTGAAAATTTGTATTTTGCAGTTTCAAAATAAAATATAAAAAAAATACTTTTTTTTAAAAAGGTCCGTCAATTTAACATTTAACAGCTGGGAATTTTCAGAATGTGAAAACAGAATTTAAAAATATGTATTAGTTAACAAGTTATTTGTAAAGAAAAGTTTCCCATAGAATAACATTAGCTTCGGCGTCCGGCAGCTGTGAGTGTATAAACGCTCCAAACTTGGTATATGAGGTGGCCGTAATGAAACAGAATGCTTAATAATTTTATGCGTGCACGCGTTGACCATAATACACATTTCTGCACCTATTCGTTAAACGCACCAAAATGTATGTGTAATATCTCAGGGGTCGATCCAGGCAAAAATTGCGACCCTTTTGCTGCCCCTTCACAAAATTCAAATCCATAAAATGGGCCCCTTCACAAAATTCAAATCCCTAAAATGGGTCCCTTCACAAAATTCAGATTTATAAAAGTAATATTTTTGTAAAAATTTTTCATGTTTACAGTATTATTTTTAACGAGTGTCTGTACTTGTTTAATAAAATGCTATTAACAGGATATTAAATATTAAACAGAGTAACTGCTAAAATGAAACGTTTCTAGCGACAATTCTTTTTTTTTTTTTTTTTTTTCACAAAAATATTTTGATTTTTCACAAAAATGGGGCCCCAAAATTAAAACCTGGATCATCAACCCCTGTAATCTTTATTTTGAGAAACTATGTTCAATTTTGTATGTGTGAACCAGTAGACGGCCGCTGTTATGGAAATCATATAGAAAAAAAGTTTTGTGATGACTCCACATACTGTTTCTTTAAAGATGCATTTGCAATGATGTTATGCGTTGGAAAAATATTTCTTAATTACCAAATCATACAAAAATCACACACACACAAAAAAAAAAAAATATATATATATATATATATATATATATATTATTCGAAAGTTATTGACTGTATCACTTATGCGGTTTTCAGTGAAATGAACAGAGAGACTGGGATATATATATATGTAAGGAATTAATTACTGGATAAGAGAGAGATGACAGGCGTAGCACACAATGACGACTAGGCTTTCTTTCAGGAAACATCTTTATTGCTTCAGAATTTCTAGGACCCTTCAGAGACTGGCTTCAACTTCGGTTTCTTTTGATATCCTTTGATGTGGGAATCGTATTGACGCGAAGCAGCAGAGAGATTTTCTTCGCTGACAAACCTCCTACTGTGATCGAAATTGGGTCTCTTTTGTAAAAGAGCAATAAAAAGTAATGTCCATCATTGTAAATGTGTGCAAAATGTCAAGGGTCGCTTTCGGACAATGGATAATTTATGAGTTTTGAAGCTCTGCACCGTGACTTGGGCTCAAGATCAACGCTCAAAACGTCATTAATCACGCTTCCGACACAAAGAGCCAAATGTCTTGTCATCAGTTGTAGCCCTTTCTTATCAGATCGCGTAGTTAACTCAAAGGAAAGCATGCAAAATTGACAAAGATATCTGCCTCCCGGCCCCTCAATTATATCAGCAGGGGGTTAGAAACAGCCCGTCCGAAGGCTTTGAGCCCCTGTGAGCTCGGCTCATCAGATCAAAGGATTCTGAATAGAGGCCGCGGAATGAGCGCAAATGGAAACCGGACTTTAAGTCCGATTTCCATTTGAGCTCACTGGGCGGCTTCTATTCAGAATCCTTTGATGTGGTCACCTCGGCTCACGCCAGCTCACGCCAGCTGAAAACCCTGGAACGGGGTCCCCTGCTGAGATAATTGCGGGGCTGGGGGTAGATTTCTTTGTCAATTTTGCATGCTTTCCTTTGAGGTAACTGCCCAATCTGATAAGAAAGGGCTACAACTGATGACAAGACATTTGGCTCTTTGTGTCGGAAGCGTGATTAATGACATTTTGAGCGTTGATCTTGAGCCTAAATGGAAACCGGCCTTTACATCCTAATAGCGTTAAAATAGCCATTAAAATATTAGTTATAATTTAATTGTTGCCCCCCCCCCCAAAAAAAAAAAAAAAATAATAATAAATAAAAAAAAATAAAAAAAAATAAAAAAAAAATCACGAGTTCATTTTCTTTCGACATAAAAATAAATAAATTTAATAAAACGTGAATATTAAAAAATTATAAAAAGTTAAATGGTGCATCTCACAAAAATTGACGTCATTATCACTTTAAAAAAATTTATGCACATTGATAAGAGCTCTATGATTCATCAGAAAATTTAAAACATGGTATGTAAAAAGTTTTTTTAATCTTATAATTATTTCTATTTCGTTTTCCACATGCGTTTTTTATTTCCTAATTCAAAATTATTTAAAAAAAAAAAAAAAAAAAAGAAAGAAAGAAAGAAAAAGAAACTTTTTCGACAGTGTTTGTAAGTAGGAATTGACTTTAAAATTTTTTCTTTTATATTACTTGTTTATTATTATCGTCTGTGACAAATATAAGTTATTTTTTCACAGATGTTTTCTACAATATATTAAAAAAAAAAAAAAAAAAAAAAAAAAAAATCTTGGATTTTATTTTTAAAATGAACATTTCATGATTATATTTGTGCTACTTTTAATGAAAGGGGAACATTTTTTTTTAATTTAAACAAATTTGCGCTTCCAAAATTTCTTTTTATAATATTTAACTTCAGATTAAAAAGCAAATTTATTTTACAACTAAAAAAATTTTTTTGTAAGTAGGTCGTATTTATTTTATCGGCTTTAGAAATATGAAAACTTAGATTGTTTTATTCTTTTTCAAGTACTGAATCAAATTGTAAAAATACTTTTTCATCTAAATATTTATTTTTCTTTATTTTCCAAAGTCATTAAATCTTCGAAATGTTTTTAAAGAAAAATTCTATAAATTTGTTTTTCTTTAATTTTGTTAAGAAGGTGTCTGATTTTTTAGTTTTGAATTGTGGATTTTTTATACTTTTTTCAGTTTTATGAGCATATTTTAACCGTTTTTACAAATTTTTTAATCGATGTGTCTTCAACTGTGTTTATGCTGTGTGATTTATGAATGTGTTTTATTCTAAGAAAGAAACTAATGCAACGAAATAAGATTTTTGTAGAGCCTTGAATTAAATTAATGCAAATTAGATTTTAGCATACATTGCTAAAGAGATGGCGTTTTTTCAGTGCGCCGCTTTTCAAGGTTTATGTGACAGCTGTATCTCAGTTTTACGAATTAATTATGATCATGTTACTATTTCCACGATCTTCATTTTTTTTTTTTTTTACCCTTTAATGTATTACTACTTAATTTATTTAAAAAATTACTAAACTAATTTTAAAAATAGCTTTTAGATACATAGCTGATCATAAATATTTAAAAAATAAAAAATTAGCATTGTCCCTTTTCAAGAAAATTTTGGTTTGAAACATCTATAAATTAACCTTATTAAATTCAAGTAATATTTAA
Organism: Salticus scenicus; assembly: GCA_963930645.1. NCBI lineage: Eukaryota > Metazoa > Arthropoda > Arachnida > Araneae > Salticidae > Salticus > Salticus scenicus. The sequence continues at coordinate 172,015,908 of OZ005660.1, read as the reverse complement.
TCTAATAAATAAAACACTTTGTAAATAAATGTTATTGACTATAAAAACTCGTAAAAGTTGTTTCAGATGAAAATAATAATCCAGCTCTTCATTAAATGGAAAAAAAAGCTAGACATGAGTGCATCATCAAACCATCAATTCGCACTCGCGCTCTCTATGAAACTTCAAGGGACTTATGCATTTAGCTTCCTTTGAAGCACTATTTGCTAAATTTTGGAATAGTGCTGCAATCTACCAAACATAATAGGAACAAAAGTCTAAAAACTGATTAAAATAAAAGGGAAAATGTTAAAAAACTGCTACATAAAAAATGTTAAAGTATATGTCAAATGTTTGGTTTCACTGTGAAACCAATGAACGGTAAAGGGTTAATTTATTATTTCTGTAAGATTCTCGATATTTCTTGATTCTCGATATTTCTTTGTACGGAGAATAATGCCATATAAACTATAGGAGTTTGCATATATTGTTAAAAAATGCAATAATAATGAAATCATTCGTCAATAATGTCATGATTCTTGATACACAATTATAGAGTTTTTCGCATAGTGCTGAATCTAGAATAACTGCGCCCGGGGGGAACTCAATAAAAAGGCAACCTATTTTCAAAAAGGGCATTGTTTGCATTATTTGCGGCCTTGTGTTGATTGTTGCGATTTTTGTACTTGACAAAAGCAAATTACTAAGTTTATGTGTATATATATAGGCTATATAATTTTTTTTCTTTTAGGAGTGCAGTAAAACTATTGCTAGAAGGTTACAGAAAGAAAAGTATATAAAGGCCTCTGAACATTTAATATGTTAGAAAAGGTCCCTTGATATTATAATGTTTTTAAAAGGGTGGAGCACCCTGCCAAATTGGCCTACAGTCAGCATTATTATATTTCAAAATGTTCGAAACAATATTTTTTTTTTTTTTTTTTTTTTATAAATATCCTGTATACCTATGTGTCATACTTTAACTTGATAGAGGAATAGCTTTCTAAATGTATTTGCGCAATCGGTGGCCAAGAATTTCTGCTCTCGGCACAGCTAGACGAGGGAGTGCCGGATTTGATCCTAGGTCACACTCGTCGGTTTAGCCGTTTGCAATTTTCCCTGGTTTTCTCTGAAACTCGCATAATTACACAGGCTAGGACTCACTAGAAAAACACTTCGAGAAGGCCTTTCAATCAGGCCTAGGACACCTGCTTTGTCAAACAGCACACCTAACAAATTAAAGGTTTTAATATCTTGCAAGCAAATATTTGCTTGTGAAATAATTTCTTTTCCTTTTCCCAATCTATAAATATCTTTTTCTTCCTTTTTTTTTTTTTTTTAAGTGAAAACTTCTTTAGACGCGTTGAGCACTTTTTGGGTGAACAAAAGTCATGGAACTCGCGTCATCGTCACCGAACGCTATACCATGAGCTATATGTATACTGTGTATATATGTACATAGATATACCTCCGTGCGTTATTAGTATACATTATATATATATATATAATACAAAGAGTATATCTCTCTACATATATATCCACATATGTAGCGCACGGCGCGGCATGTCTCATATACATATATATATATATATACATATATATATATATATATGTATAAAATGTATACTAATACGAGTACTACTGGCATCTGTCTCTTTCTAGTTCTATACTCTATGTATGTATGTACTTTTTCCACAGTATATACATAGTTCACAAAGTACAAGCACGTGTTTTTATACAGACTGTTATATTCTTCTTTTTGCTTTCAATATAAATTTTCAAATAAATAATAAAAAAAAGAAAATTATTTTAGTCATATTACAATATTAACACTTCGTTACAAACTAAAAATAATTCAAAAATAATAATCTAATGGCTCGACGATACAATTCACAAGTTACTTAGTTTTCACTTCTATCGGCAGTCCCCAATGACTGCCTCATTAGTATTATTATTTTTTTTTAAATAATTTCATTCATTTATTTACTTCCTGCCACATTACATTTCATATTCTACTCGAAAGCCCTTTTAAATCCTTTAAATTATTCAATTCTTCAAATTTTCTAAAATATTACTTAAAGGAGAAATACACTTCCGTGTTTGCGTTTCATTTTAGCCGTTGAAAATATTTCGCAATTCCCAGACGGTCAATATTTACTTTGGGGTGTTGACCACTCTTTTATGATAAGCTAATAAAGGCCTCTTCCTTTCAACATGTCCGAATAGATTAATTCGTACGAAGTGGATATTTCCGAACATTTCCTTCCGCTTTTTATAGTGTTCATTTGAGTTCCTGGTTATGTTTATTTTACATTATCGTACTTTTAACGCTTATGATTTGGGATTAGTGTTTAAGTTGTTGGTTGTATAAAATAATGTAATTTCCTGGAGAAAAATAATGTATTATTATTTTTTTCACTTGTAGTTTTTAAAATTTATATTTAATTTCTTTTTTAATGTTTTTCTTTTCTTTTCCTTTTTTTCTCTAAAAGTTTGTGTTTTCATATTCTCTTAAAAAGTTTCGAATTCTTTTTCAGTAAATTTCGATAAAACTGTAAATTCCAAAATTGTGAAATCCATTGCTGTGATTATTTTATACCTATTGTGCTTTGATATAACAAAATTTTACTCATTTCAATATTAATGAATTTTAAATTGTTACTGAACATCATTCATAAACCTTTATTACATTTTGTGTTAATCTACTTCAAATAAATATAAAATTCATATTTATATATATATTTTTTCTGTAATGTACCTATGCCAAATACCGTAATCGCACGTAACTTGTATTTAGTCCAAAAATTCGATATCTAGATTTCACCTGATTTACATGTTTTAAGGTCTCCTGAGTCCAAAAAAGTGGTTTTTGGAATTGGTCAGCGTGTGTGTGGGGGGGGGGGATCTTCTGACTATCATATCTCCGAAACTAATAAAGACACAGCTACGAAACTTCAGAATTAAGACAGAATTGGTGTACAGATGGATTTTCCAAATTTTGGTGAAAATTGGAAAACCGGAAGTGGGGCCGCAAGTCCGTGTCTCAAAAACGGCTCTAGCGATTTTCTTCAAATTTGCTATATAAACACTCTATTAGGTGTCCTTTCGAATGATATAGTTGGTTAATTCAGGAAAATTGATAGGCGCCCTGTATAAATAGCTCAATTTCAGATCTCGCAAGTGCGTTCTTTTAAAAAAAAAACGGCTGTACGGATTTTTTTCATACTTGTCATATTAACTCTTTTTTAAATATCCTTTTGTATGTAATTATTGTTTTCCGGTGAATAATTGGTTATGCCAATTTTTGGTAAAAGTTGGTATCTCAAAAACGGCTCTAACGATTTTATTTAAAATTGTAACATAAATCCATTTTAGATATCCTTTCTCCTATATTACGTGGTTATTACAGGAAAATTAACAGTAATCGTGCTTAGGTAAGTCAGTTTTAGATCTCAGAAATTGGTGATTCAAAAATTAACTCAACCATTTTTAGTTCCCCCTCATACTATAGGTATGGGGAACTTAGGTAATCGTGAAAATTTTCGACCTCAGTTTTTGACTTTTTTACACGTTTTCAGGTGTGAGGAATCCGAAAATAACAAAATTTATATGGTGTCTGTCTGTAGGGTGTCTGTTAGTTTGTTAGTCTGTACACGATATCTCAAGAACAAACTGTCGCAGAGAGGTCAGATCAGTTTTAAAATATTACTTTCGAGACTGGCAAGAACCCCTATTCATTTGCAACATTCGAATTTAAAAACTTCGTAAGTTATTAGAAATTTACGATTCTCTTAACATGGGAGAATAGGACAAAAATTCACTTAAACGTGCATTAAATGGAAACTTTTAACTGTAAAAATGTCAGACCAGTTTTAAAATATCAGTTTTGATGCCGGAATGAACATCAGTAACCATAAATATGCTACTTTGAAAATTTCGCAAGTTATTGGAAATTTACGAATTTCTTAACATGGCAGCATAGGACAAAATTTCACATAAACGTCAATTTTGAGAGATATTTTCATCGTAAAGATGTCAGACTGCTTTTGAAATATTATTTAGGACACTGGCATGAATATTAATGACTATGGATTTTACAATATAAAAATTTTGTAAGTTATTGGAAATTTACGAAAACATGGCAGAATAGAGCAAATTTTCACATAAACGTCAATCTTGAGGGATATTTTCATCGTAAAGATGTCAAACCACTTTCGAAATATTATTTAGGATACTGGCATGAATATCATAGACTATGATTTTTCCAATTTAAAAAATTCGTAAGTTATTTGGAATTTACGATTTACTTAACATGTCAGAATAAGGCAAATTTGAGCATAAACTTCCATTTTGAGGATCCTAAATACATTAGACAACTTCAAAATTAAATTTATGATATTTGTTTGAACATGATTGAATACAAACATTCTAAAAGGAAAATTTCGTAAATTATACGTAATTTACGATTTTACCAACATAGCGAAATTGTAAATTTTTCATATAAATATGAATTTTGAGGATTATTGCATTGGAAATAGTATCATGAAAACTAAACAACGGAATTGACCCTTATAAAATAAATTAATAGATTAGAATAAGATAAATATATCGAAGTGAACGGTGGATAGCCTATTAGGCGGGGATTTCATTCTGTCACTGTATCAAGCTTTGGTCAAATTAATTTCTTTTAACATGATTATAATATGTCTCGTTCTAGAAATTTATGAAAACATAAATATGATGGGGAACTGAGCAGAGTCCATCTATGCCAACTAGTTTTTTTCCCCCTTATTTTTTAAGTCGCTATGTAAACTCTGTTTAAAAGCAATATTTTCGAAGAATTTTTTTGTTGGTAGACCCGCAGTTCAAAAATTAATTTAAAATCTACCCGCATCCGATATGATGCAGGATTCTAAACCAGGGGTATTATGTAAACTTATCTTTATATTTTTGTTTTAACGTATAAATTAAATACTTGAAACAAATGACCAGAATAATGCTTTATAGGTTAATTATTGGCTATTCTTAAGAGTGTGAGACACTTCGTATTTTCATGACAGTTTTGCTAAACTTTCCTGATTATTCTTTGTTATCCATTTCTAATTTGTTGCTACTTGTGTAACCAGTTATTTCTATTTATTCTTTATTCCTAGTTTCATTATCATTATTTATTATCATTGTTAATTTTTTTAATTTCTAGCTATTTACTTATACCGGGTGATCCAAAAGTCAGGTCGAACTTTAAAAATGGATAATTCGAAAACGAATCAAGATACAAAGATACGGTTTGCACGAAACGGATGAAAACGAAACCGGGTTTTGCGTGGCAACGAAAAAAAAATAGTTCTGTTGGCGACCAACAGATGACGCTATAGTGTTTTATTTCACCAAAAGATGATTTACAAATGTAAAAAATTTTGACAACTTACAAGTCAGCTTAATTACAGTTAATTAGTACTACTACAGTAACTGTTCAATGTGCTGTCCGTCATTCAGAAGTACAGCTGTGAGACGATTCACCACACCGTTCACTGGATTTAGTAGCATTTCTTGCGTTATGGCAGACACATTTTGGAGGATGGCATCTTTCAGTGCTGCTAGTGATTCCGGTTGGTCGCGGTATGCTTTTGACTTCAAGAATCCCCACAGCCAAAAGTCACGGGGTGTCAGATCGGGAGATCTTGGAGGCCATGCGTGATTAAAGTAGCGACTGAGAATGCGATATTTCGATGCATATAAGCTTCGACTACCATTACCTGCTGCAGTTGCTCCTTTTTATATCATTTGTTGCTTTGCATAATCCTACATCAGAAATCCGACATCGCCATCTGTTGGTCGCCAACAGAACTATTTTTTTTTTTTTTTTTTTTTTTTCGTTGTCACACAAAACCCGGTTTCTTTTTAATCCGTTTGGTGCAAACCGTATCTTTGTATCTTGATTCGTTTTCGAATTATTCATTTTTAAAGTCCGTCCTGACTTTTGTATCACCCGATACTTCAACAAATCCTTTAATTCAATTAAATTTATTTTAAAAATTAACCCAATAATCGTTCGGCTATTGGCTATTCTTAAAGATTTACACATTGCATTTTTTCATGACCTTCTACAAATCTTCTGTAAATGTTCTTTGTTTATAATTTCTTCAGTTCTAATTTCTTACTGTTTGTATGACCAGTTATTCCTATTTATTCTCTATCCCTAATTTATTTTATTTTATTTATTTATATAATTTTTGTTCCTGATCATTACATATTTTTCAGTAAATATTATTTAATTTAAAATCTATTCTCTAAATTAATCAAATATTTGTTTAGGTCTTTCTTAAGAGTGGAGTCACTTCATGTTTTTATGACGTTTTGCCAACTTCCGCCAATATTCTTTGTTATCCATTCGAAATTTCTTGCTGCTTGAATGACCAATTATTCCTTTTTATTCTCTATATAGTTTTTTAAATTCATTTAAATTTTATTTACAAAATTAATCGAATGAAGGTTCAGCTATTGGCTGTTCTTAAAGATGGGACACACAGCATGTTTTCATGACTTCCTGCAAAACTTCTGTAAATGTTTTCGTTTATAATTTTCTTCATTTCTAATTTCTTGCTGTTTGTTTGACCAGTTATTCCTATTTATTGTCTATCCCTAATTTATTTTACTTATTTATTTATTTATATTATTTTATATTTTTGTAATTTGTTTTAATAAAATAAACCGAAAAGTTGTTCAGCTGTTGGCTACTCTTAAAGATGAACATATTGCATGTTTTCATGACCTTCTGCAAATATTTTCTAAATGTTCTTTGTTTCTTCATTGTTATTTCTTACTGTATGTATGACTAGTTATTCCTATTTATTCTCTGTCCTTTTTTTATTTATTTATTTATATTATTTTGATTGTTTCCTGATCATTGTATATCCTTCGACAAATATTTCATTTAAAATCTGCTTTCGAAATTAATCAAATTTTTGTTTACGTATTATCTATTGATCTTTTTTAAGGGTGGACGCACTTAATGTTTTCATGATGTTTTTCGAAACTTCTCTCAATATTCTTCTTTATCCATTCTTAAATTCTTGCTATTTGAATGACCAAATACTTCTACTTATTCTCTATTCCTAGTTTTATTATTTTATATTAAACTCTTTAGGTATCTCTCAACATACCTTTTCATTTATTTAAAATTTATTTACAAAATTAACGGAATAATGGTTCAGCTATTAGCTACTCTTAAAGATGGACCCACTGCATACTTTCCTGACCTGCAATTCTTCTCTAAATGTCCTTTGTTTTATATTTTATATTTGTTTTATATTTATATTTTCTTAACTTCTCATTCCGTGCTGTTTGTATGTCCAGTTATTTCTATTTATTCTCTATCCCTTATTTATTTATTTATACTCGTATCATTTTGATTGTTTCTTAGTCATTATATATCCTTCAACAAGTATGACTCCTATTTATTCTCTATCCCTTATTTATTTATTTATACTCGTATTATTTTGATTGTTTCTTAGTTATTATATATCCCTCAACAAGTATGACCAGATATTCCTATTTATTCTCTATCCCTTATTCATTTATTTATACTCGTATTATTTTGATTGTTTCTTAGTCACTATATATCCTTCAACAAGTATTATCTAATATAAAATCTATTTTCGAAATTAACCAAATATTTGTTTAGATATTATGTATTAATCTTTCTTAAGAATGGACACACTTCATGTTTTCATGATGTTTTCCTAAACTTTTCTTTATCCATTCTTAAATTCTTGCTGTTTGAATGACCAAATAATTCTACTTATTCTCTATTCCTAGTTTTATTATTTTATTTTCAACTCTTTAGATATCCATCAACATACCTTTTCATTTATTTAAAATTTATTTACAAAATTAACGGAATAATGGGTTCAGCTATTAGCTATTCTTAAAGATGGACCCACTGCATACTTTCATGACCTGCAATACTTATCTAAATGTCCTTTGTTTTATATTTTATATTATATTTGTTTTACATTTATATTTTCTTCACTTCTCATTCCTTGCTGTTTGTATGATCAGTTATTCCTATTTATTCTCTATCCGTTATTTATTTATTTATTAGTTTATATTATTTTGATTGTTTCTTAGTCATTATATATTCTTCAACAAGTATTATCTAATGTAAAATATATTTCCGAAATTAACCAAATATTTGTTTAGATATTATCTATTAATCTTTCTTAAGAATGGACACTCTTCATGTTTTCATGATGTTTTCCTAAACTTCTCTCAATATCCTTTTTTATCCATTCTTAATTTCTTGCTGTTTGAATGACCAGTTATTTCTATTTATTCTCTAATCTTAAATTTTTTTTCGTTTGTTATTGTGATTGTTTCCTGGCCATTAGATATCCTTCCACATACGAGTTCTAAATAATTCTTTTGATGCATTTCGAGAAGGAATGATTCTTTTTATAATAGAAAGTTTCCTTCGATGGCTGTAATTTCAGGAATCGCTTTTTTCTCCCATTTCTTCCTGATTTTGTGTCTTTCTGTAATCTTACGTTCATTGTTCTTTTTTTTTTTTTTTTTTTTTTTTTCCAATCTAGAGAGGAATGCCTTATTTCCATGCATTGTATTTTTCTGTAGTATAAGTTTCTCTTCTATGTTACTTTTGTTTGGTTCAACTGGCATCAATGGATATAAAGGAACTGAAAGTGATATTAGAATTGAACTTCCTGTTTTCTTTTTAATGAATTATTTTAGTTTAATGAACTGAAGTGAACCGATTAAAATTTATTTCGTATTTCATAATCTTCTCTTACAGTATATAAAGTAATATTAGCTCTAATGAATCCCTCTCTCTGTTATTAATAAATAAATAAAAAAACAAATATACCCGGTGTGGCACTCACGCAGTTTTCTCTTACCTTGCATATGAATGATCTAAAGACAGGTTAAGAGATAAGATAACAATTACTGTATGCGTATGTGCTCTAAAAACAGTTCAAAAAAGTTTTCGAAACATGGAAATAGTTTTATTTGATACTAGCAGGCTACGCCCGCTTCGCTGGTCACTATTTTTAAATGAATCACAATAATTAATGAATTCTCAAAATTGCATTAATTTTTATCATGTGATAAAAAAAGAGAAAAAAAAAAATTCTGATCGGGGAAAAATGTCGCACCGGGTCCCCACTGCCTTCGGCAGCGTAGACCCGTGCGCTGCGCGCACGTATTTCTTCACTATCCTTATGACTTCTCAAAATTCAATGTTATTACTCATAAACTTTCATTCTCAAGAAAAGGAATTAAAAAATATATCATTTAGCATCGGGTAAAAACTCACACCGGGACGCCACTGCCTTCGGCAGCGCAGACCCATGCGCACTGCGCGCGCACGCTTGAGGATATACGTGCGTTGTACACGCATATTGCTTCTCAACTCAAACTTTTATTATTAAGAAAATATAAAAAAAAAATCTTTTATCATCGGGTAAAAACTCTCACCGGGTCCCAAACCCATGCGCGCCTATTCCTTCCCCACCGTTCCAGCCCCTCCTAATTAACTTGCATATACCAATTTTGAACGGTCTTACTCAATTAGCTGAGATGCAAAAGAAAACCTGATCAGGACACTTTAAATTGTAAATCAGGTGAAATCTCGAATTCCACTTTCGATAATGTAAAAGAACTTTAAAATATCTTTCGAATGATGTATCTTTAGAAATAATTTAATCATAATTAGAATATGAAATATTGAAATTTAAAAATATTACAGCGCCATCTGGCAGTAAAAATTTCTGTAATCTATTGTTCCATTCCAGATTAACAAAGCTTTGAAATGATGTATTACTCATGAAATTATTTTAATTAGTAGATGAGATACAAAAGAAAACCTAATCAGGACACCTCAAAACGTGTAAATCGGGTGAAATCTCGAATTCCATTTTTCGTTAATGTAGAAGTACTTTAAAATGTGTATCAACTAAAATAAGCTTTCAAATGGTGTATTACTTATGAACTTTTTTTAATTAATAACGGACATACAAAAAAAAACTGATTCAGGACACCTCAAAACGTGTAAATCTGGTGAAAACTTTCGATAATTTAAAAGAACTTTAAAATATCTTTCGAATGATGTATTACAAATAATTTAATCATAATTAAAAATTGAAATATTGAAATTTTAAAATATTACAGCGCCATCTGGCGGTACAAATTTCTGTATTCCACTGTTGGATTCCAAATCAAAAATGCTTTCTAATGATGTACTACTTACGAAATTATTTTAATTAGTAGCTGAGATACAAAAGAAAACTGATTCAGGACTCCTCAAAACGTGTAAATCTGGTGAAAACTTTCGATAATTTAAAAGAACTTTAAAATATCTTTCGAATGATGTATTACAAATAATTTAATCATAATTAAAAATTGAAATTTTGAAATATTACAGCGCCATCTGGCGGTACAAATTTCTGTATTCCACTGTTCGATTGCAAATCAAAAAAGCTTTCTAATGATGTACTACTTACGAAATTATTTTAATTAGTAGCTGAAATACAAAAGAAAACTAATTCAGGAGACCTCAAAACGTGTAAATCTGGTGAAAACTGTTGATAATATAAAAGAACTTTAAAATATCTTTCGAATGATACATTAAAAATAATTTAATCATAATTAGAAATTGAAATATTGAAATTTGAAAATATTACAGCGCCATCTGGCGGTAGAAATTTCTGTAATCCACTGTTCGATTCCAAATCAAAAAAGCTTTCTAATGATGTATTACTTATAAAATTATTTTAATTAGTAGCTGAGATACAAAAGAAAACCTAATCAGGACACCTCAAAACGTGTAAATCGGGTGAAATCTCGAATTCCATTTTCGATAATATAAAAGTACTTTAAAATGTGTATCAAGTCAACAAAGCTTTCAAATGATGTATTACTTGTGAAATTTTTTTAATTAATAACTGAGATATAAAAGAAAACTGATTCAGGACACCTCAAATCGTGTAAATCTGGTGAAAACTTTTGATAATTTAAAAGAACTTTAAAATATCTTTCGAATGATGTATTAAAAATAATTTAATCATAATTAGAAATTGAAATTTTGAAATTTTAAAATATTACAGCGCCATCTGGCGGTACAAATTTCTGTATTCCGCTGTTCGATTCCAAATCTAAAAAAGCTTTCTAATGATGCATTACTCATGAAATTATTTTAATTAGTAGCTGAGATACAAAAGAAAACTAATTCAGGAGACCTCAAAGCGTGTAAATCTGGTGAAAACTTTCAATAATTTAAAAGAACTTTAAAATATCTTTCGAATGATGTATCAAAAATAATTTAATTGGGATTTGAAATATCGAAATTTAAAAATATCTGGCCGTAGAAATTTCTGTAATCTACTGTTCAATTCCAAATCAACAAAGCTTTCAAATAATGTGTTACTTATGAAATTATTTTAATTAGTAGCTGTGATACAAAAGAAAACCTAATCATGACATTCTAAAACATGTAAATCACGTGAAATCTCTAATTCCATTATCTACGGTAGTTTTATTAATGGAAGTAAAAAGAAAAATAAATATTTTTTAGTCCCTTCAAATGTATTTTGTTGCTATGGAAACTCCTATCGTCTATTGAAAGATAAATTACGTGTTAGAATAAAATTTAATTAGCAATTAAAATATAACTGCTTTGTTTATTAATGAAATTTGATGAAATTTTAACTGCAGGTTGGTTTTGTGCTGAATAGGTTGTATATTAAGTGTTGTGTACGAAAAAGAAAATTTGAAGCACTTTGAAATTTGCAATTTTTAACCCCAGTTAAAGATCACGTGACATTAATGACTTGCACATGTTTTTTTTTCGGTTAGAGACAGCCGTTAAAATCGTCTGCTGAATGCTGATAGAATGCTTCTTTTTAAGCAATAAGGATTTTTGGTCATTTTCGCGATCGATATGGGTCAGCATTTTAATTAATATCTCCGAAACTAATTAAGATTTTTAAATTCTGTTTCGAGGAAAACATCGGAAAGGCTCCAGAGCATCCGTATATCAATTCTTGTACTTCTGCGTTCAATAGGGGCTGAACGTATAAAAGAACAGACAGACAAACCTTTCCATTTATTATTATAGATATATTTCTAACCTCCCAATTATACAATTTTATTCCAAATTATTCAAATGTTACCTAACTCCTTGAAACCTGCCGATCGTGGTCAAATTCTTTTACTGATAATTTCATATAATCTTTAAAATACCTGTCGGCTCGTACGAGTCTTAATGACTGCAGGTAATACCATATCTATTCTATGGTAATACCATATCCTGCGGTAATACCATATCCTGCAGGTAATACCATATCCTGCGTGCATATTAATGCTAAAATGTCATTAGCTGTCTACTTGAAATCTACTGTGCCCCTCTGTGCACGCACATAGAGACTTCACTTAAAAAAAAACTACTCAACTAGAGAGGATCTAATTTGTAATCATGCTTTTTGGCAAATTTGTATCCTTGTCCACTAACTGTTATATAAACCATTTTTAGTACTGTTTTACATTGTTTGATGAATATTTTTGATTTGACTTTCTTTCTTCTTCCCAACTAGAGAGGATCTAATTTGTAATCATGCTTTTTGGCAAATTTGTATCCTTGTCCACTAACTGTTATATAAACCATTTTTAATACTGTTTTACATTGTTTGATGAATATTTTCGATTTGACTTTCTTTCTTTCTGCCTGTGCCTTCTGTTCAACCGTAATAATGAATTTGTATTTATATGCAATTGTCTTCTGAGCGATCAGTAGTTTTGTTAATGGATATTCTTCAAGGTTGCCACAGGCTACTATAAAGCAACTATTTGCGACTATTTTCAGCCCGAGAAGACTATGGCAACTTTTTTGACCCAAAAAGCTTGAAAAAGAAACTATTTTCACAAAAAGGCAACTATTGGGAGACTATTTTTCACCTTTTGCAAAATTCTTCCAGAAATACCAGGAAAATCCTTCAGAAAGAAATATTTTCAATGCATTTTATAAACAATCCCATATCTTAACCTTTTCACCCTTTATTTTTTTTACCACCTTAAAATACCACCTTGGTATATCCCTGATACTGATCTTGAAACAGGTAGAGCATCCAATGAGAATGTAGAAATAGCACCAGACATGACATATGTGCCTAGCCAATTTGCTTATTGCAAACGACTACTAGTACACTCCTGTGACCTGTTATGTCCTTCCTCATCCTGATTTCATGTAAGAAAAAATAACAAAATTATGAAAGAAATCTCTCTTAGTAAATCAGAAAAGGAAGAATAAGCGAAAAAAACATAAGCTCTTAAGAGCGGACAATACTTCATCTTTTCAACAATCAAATCCCATGTTATTCTATGGGAAAATTTGTTTCCACATTGACTTATTGCCTAATGTGTTTATTTATTTATTTAAATTCAGTTTTCACATTCAGATTTTTTTTATCTTCTATATTAATAAAATCAGACTTTTGTCTGTAAATTTGTCGGAATCAAAAAATTTTGCGATATCTTCACGTTTTACACCCCATGAAAGCCGAAAATGACTTCAGAAAATTTTGACTGTGTGTGTGTGTGTGTGTGTGTGTGTGTGTGTGTGTGTGTGTGTGTGTGCGACATCGTGTCCGAATGTCGCTTTTTTTGTCCGGGCATCACTTGAGAACGGCTGGACGGAATTCAACGGCGCTTGGCAGGAATTTAGGTCTTCACCCAACTTAAAATTATATCTATCAACTTTTCAGAAATTCCCCCCCCGTACCCCCCTAGGGGGTAAAAGACTAAAACACGTTTGTCCGGGCATCACTCGAGAGCGGCTGGACGGAATTTAACGGCGCTTGGCAGAAACTTAGGTCTTCGCCCAACTTGAAATTATATCTATATAAATTTTCAAAATTATGATTAGTGTTTAAATTGTGGGTAAAAAACGCCAGCGCATGCGCCATAAATATATTTTCACTAAAATGCTTTGAATGGAAAAATAAAATATAAAAATAATTTTTTAAGTTAAAGACTTTTGTATTCGCGTGATTCGCACTACAAATTATGAAAAGATTGAAATGAAGTGTTGCCATCTAAGTTTCATACTTTAGTTAATTTTAAAAAATCTAATTGTCGCATCGAAAAACTGTTTGCACCACTGGATTCAGAAAAATCGTCCCTTTCATCTGGTATAAAATTTATAAATATAGGTCTGATATTTCTAATTTATTTTACTCTTTTTCCGTTTTCAACCCAGATTCGGTAGAAGGTTTTACATTTATATATATTTTTATTTTCCAGAAATAAAATGAAATATTTTTAATTTCACGTGAATAATATGAAAAATTAGAGAGAAAAATACCTACAAAAGTTGATTTTTTTTTTTTTTTTTTTTTTTTTTTTAATCAAGAATTTGTATGTGGATAAATATTTTCATTAGTTTAATATTTTTATTTAATTTAGCAGTTCTTTTCTTTCCTGCCGTAAAACAAAATTTTTTGTTGTTATTATGTACCTTATGATGTTCTTTTATGTTCTCCCCTTAATTGTAAATGATTATAATTAGGATTTTACTAAGATTTTTTACTTTTATTTTGTAATTATTAGAAAATAGTTTTTATTTTATTTTATTTTATTTATTTATTTATTTATTTTGTGTATGGAACAGCTTTAGTATCGGATCCCTTTGGCAAAATTTGAAATTCGGCACCGAAGTAGCTCGGGCGTTTCTCGCCAAGATCTTTAATTACACAATTGAGATAGCCAATTCAGTTCATCGCAAAAATGGCTTAAAATACTAAAAGTCACCAAATGGGTCCTATACTAAAGCTGTGCTTTTTATATTTATTTATTTATAATATTTTCTATTAAAGACTTCTGTGGTCACGGAATTTGGTGCGTAAATTGTTTGTATGCATCCGGAACTTATTTTAACTGGATTTCACGAAATTCGAAATCACCCCCCCCCCTTCTTGGAGTCGGAGTGCAATAAACCTGTGTAAAAACATGTTTTTCCGTTTGAATTCGCTTTGAATTATCTTAGAATGGCGCATTTTGGTGTGTGGATATTAAGTGTACACATTATGTACATTAGTGGGATTTTGCAAAACATCGAACTCACCCGTTGAGGAAGGGGAAGTAAGAAGTGGGTAAATTGCTGCCGAAGGCAGTGAGGACCCAGACTCCTCACGTTGCGTGCGAGAAAACCGCTACCAATCACAGCAAGAAATTAGGTTATTAATAAAGATATGGAATTTTGACAACTCATTTAAGTTTAATGTCCAGCGAAGCGGGCAAAGCCTGCTAGTATATATATATTTATATTAAATAGTAAGAAAATGCGTATGGTTTTTATCTTTTAATGATAATTAGCATGGGATATTTAAGCTAGTATTTTGGTCGCTAGGCTACTATTTAGGCAACTATTTTAATGCTTCTGGGCTACTAAAGCAACTATTTTTGTTATATTTCTTTTGTGGCAACCCTTTCTATTGCTTGTATATAAAACATCTGAAAAGTAAATACTAAAAATATTTTGCATAGAATACATGCTTTATTTATTTATTTTTAATGGGATGATCCTAATTTCATCGATTTTTGTCCGGGGCGAGTTCGCGTCTCAAAATTTCGACTCGTGCAGATTTATTTCTACGGTGACTTGCGAATCCTTTTTGAGTGACTCGCGACTTACGTATTGATTTTTATAAACTTAAATTTTATGTCAAAAAAAAAAAAAAAAGTAATATCCAAAGCGTGCTCCAGTGATTGACATGCTCCAGTAATTGACATCTATGCCGAAATAATTAATAAATAATAAAATAATAAAATAATATATTTTACATATAAGAATTTTAACATTTTATGTCAAACACTAGAGCATAGGGTGCTAATAACTGGTAAAATGAATAACTAGCAGTGTCAAACACTGGAACATAGGGGTCAATTACTGAAAATGAAAAACTGGCAGTGTCAATTACTGGAACATTGAGTGGGTGTCAAATAAAAATTCATAAATAATAATAATAATAATAATAATTGTTACGAAATGTATATATTTTAACATATATGTGGTTCTGAATGTCTTTCATACCATATATACTAACTAAAGATTTCTAAAAATATTTTCTGATGGCTAGAACATTAAAAACATCAGAGTTTGCTCTAAAAGTGTCAATCACAGCTGCAGTTACCTTTATATATGCTTTTGAAATTTAGATTTAGAAGTCAAAACCTCTGCATTTCTGAAATTTTTAAAGAATTCTCGATGCGAATTTTAAGTCCTACTGCTTATTTTAAATTACATTGAAACTTACGAAAGTGTCATTTGCTTAATTATGTTCGCTTAAGAAATGTCGCATGTGACATTCGTGTGAATAATTGAGATATTTGCATTTTCTCTGCTGACTGAGTAAGCTTCACAATTACTACATTTGTATATTTTTCCTCTTTTATGCTTTTACAATGTAAGTTTTTACAATAAAACAAAATTGACAGACTTCTGAAATTTTAGAGTTCAAAAACTGCATTTGTTAGAATTTCATGATTTCAACTTTTTTTTTGATGCAATAGCTAAGTATTTCTTTGATGCATTTTGTGATAAAACCCTCCCCTTTATAATAGAAACATGTTTAGGGGTTGTAATTTTTAGAAATTGCTTTTTACTTTTTTCTTCCTAGTTTTGATTCCCCCGTAATTTCGCGTTTTCCTTTTGTTATTTTTTATTGTTTTCTAAATGAATTAGAATGTTTTACTTTTTCATTGTACTTATTTTCTTTCTTCTGCTTTTTTCTTCCTTTTGTAGTATAAGTTTCTTCTATGTTACTTCCCTTTGGTTCAGCTGGCTTTATTAATGGATAAAAAATCGAAACAGATATTGGAAATAGCGCTTCCCGTTTTTGTCTAATGTATTATAGTTAGCATAGTTAAGATTTTTTTTTCTTTTTTCGTTATATTATAACGTGTTATTTACAGTCCGTTAAGAAATTATAAGACCACTTTAATTTTGTAAATTATAAGAAAAATAAATATTCTAATCATAATTTAAATACATAAAATAACATATTGCTGTATATTTTTTATAATTAATTTGCAATAACTTGGTATAATGTAATAAATGTTTAATTAATATATATATTAGAAATAAGTGAAAAATAACCTGTTAAGAAAATATAAGGCCATATGTCAAAAAACAAAATTGTATAAAAAAGTAGTATGATATTGGTCCTCCATTTTTCCTGATGATTTCAAACACTCTGTTTTTCATTGAAGTAACCAGGTGATAAAGTTCAGTTATAGAAATATTGTACCATTCTTTTAGAATGGCTACTTCCAGTTCATTGGCATATGAAAATTGTTTATTATTAGCATAAAATTAGCGAGATAATATACCCCATAGGTTTTCCATAGGGTTCAAGTCTGGACTTCGACTTAGATATGGCAAAACATTAATTTATTCTTTTTTAAACCACTCCTGTGTGGATTTAGATGTACGACAAGCATCATTGTCCTGTTGAAACATCCAGTTAGCACCACCTAATAAAGGTCCAAACGGTATCATATGACCATATAGCATAGACTGATATTGTGTAGAGTTCATATGACCCGAAATACGCTGTAAATCGCACAACCCCTCATAACTGAAAACTCCCCAAATCATTACTGATCCTCCACCCATTTGTCAACTGAAGCATTCTTTTGGTTCCTTCCTCAAGTCATGCCAATAGTGTTTGTAACCATCGGGACCATCAAGGTTAAATTTCTTTTCATCAGAAAATATAATTTGTTTCCACTCATCATTCCATGACATGACATTTTTAGCCCATTTTAATCTTTCTTCTCGATGGCATTTTAATAACTTTGGATTTTTCTTCAATTTCATAAATTTTGCATTAATATTTAATTTAAGACTCTTCCAGACTGTTACATGTGAAGTTTTCTTGCTGAAACGTTTCGAAATTTCACGAGTTGAAAGACCCTTTTTAGTTGACAGTCGAAAAATTTGTCTATTATCAAGTGCTGTAAAAACATTTTTTCTACCAGATCGTTTTATTTTGTTTGAATAATCTTTTCTAATTATGGCATTATGAATGGCAGTTTCAGAACGGTTCATTAACCTCGCAATATCTCTTTCAGATTTACCAGAACCTTTATAAAATAAAATTTTTCTCACTTCGCACTCCGATAATTCTTTATCTCGAAGCATCGTCAAATTAATCGTAGATAACACATTCAAAACCTAAGCCTTTGCTTCTTAGGTAATGCTTTTACGAAATACTGACGCATGCGCTTTATATTGAGTTTGATATCATGTATAATATGCTAATTTTTTCAGGTGGTATTATAATTTCTTAACAATCAGTCTTTAATTTTTAGAAAAATGAATAAGTTTTAATGAAATTTAATTTAATTTTAAAAGTTGGAATTAGTATAGGATGCGTTTTCTTATCAATTTTAAATAAGCAACTAAAAATTTACATATTATGCTTTCTTCTTCAGAAATGCACCAATACGCTTGTGGTCTTATAATTTCTTAACGCACTGTAATTGTTACATGTTATTTTTAATCACCACCATGAAGTTATTTTTGCTAATCTTTTATCTACTTTTGTTTTACCTTCTATAAAGATAACTTATAAAATAGTTATTACGTTTTTCTTTATATGTAAGAAAAAACTATTGAATTCGGGAATTTTTTCGAACTCTGGTTTTCGACGAATTTGCACGTTTTGAGATATCTTGAACAGGATATGATTATTTTTATAAAAATCTGTATAGTTCATGCGATGGTAACCTCTGTGAACATGTGTGTAAGTATTAATTTCATTCGAATAAGGCGTTTAGAAGCTATCGCACATTAAATTATTTGAGGTCGTAGGCCATAATGATAAAGAATTTTACTTTGTGTCCCTATAAAAAAACTGTATCAGGGTGGCTAGCAGTCAGGGAAAAATCTAAGAATCAGGGAAAAGTCAGAGAATTTCCTTTAAAGTCAGGCAATTTTAACAAATTTTGTGAAAATAGCTATATTAATCATTAAATTATTAATGACATTTTAAATCGCTAAATTTTTTGCTAATGTCGTGAAATTTTCATCGAAAATAAACAGTGAGAGTCAGGGAAAAAAGAAAAATAGTCAGGGAAAAGTCAGGGAATTTGAAAAGGTTTAAATGCTAGCAACCCTGTGTATGTGCTAGATTCACCAAAATCTATAGGGTTCTTATTGCGGTGGCCAATAACATACGTACCAATTTTCAGCTCATTCGGACAAAGTGTTTACACACTATCGTTTTCACTCATACACATACATACATCACCGTAAAAATAGCAAAAATGATTTCGAGAGACTTCAAAACATATAGATACATCAAGATCTCAAAGTTGAATTTATGTCATAATTACAGTACTTTCCTTACATATGTATGTTCGGAAAGTAAAAACGCCAAAACGCATAATGAAAAAATATGTACTGCAAAATTTTAAACAAAGAAAAAAAGAAAGAAAGAAGTAAAATTAAGAAAAAGAAATATAGAAAAAAGGGGGGAATGTAGGTGCGGAACTCAATAATGACGCTGATTTAGTGTAACACTATTTATTTTACATTTAAAAGTTACGCACTTAACACACAAACAAACAAAAGGAACTATATACAGGGGAAAGTTAAATGGGTTTGATTAAATGGTAAGAAAAAAGAGTTCCACATACTTCATGATGTGTCTTTGTGGCCGTTAGCCATAGCGGCAAACGTCGACCACGCATTACATTCACAGTCACTTCCCTTCTCTGAAATGTTCTTTTTTGGTCACTAGGGGCGCTGGGTTTGTAGCATAGGCACGCTACAATATTAAAAAAAAAATCTACACGAAGATTTAAATAATACAAAACAATTTTTATAATGTTAAATTTCGAGGAATTTTCGTGTGAAATATGGTTTTCTTTTTTCTTTTTTAATTAAAGAAGAATAAACAAATCTTTTGTGAAATTATAATTAAAAGTTGGCAATTTATTCTTGTGACCCTTAAAAAAAAGAGTGCCACACCAATATTTTTAATGGAATTCATCCAAGTATATTGAAGTATTCTCAGGTGTTATTCAGAATGTTTTACTTTCTTCTCTTTTATTCCTTTGTATGTAACAATTCATTAGGGAATGTTGTTTTGTATATAAGATTTTTCTTGAGGAATTGTTTCTTTCTCTTTGATTTTCCTTTCAGACAACTTACATCCTTTAGGCCTTATTTTTATAGATCAACCGAGATTTCTTTGTCGGTTGCATTGTTTCTTCCAATTTCAAGACACTCTAGTGAATTTGTTATTTATCAAAGTTTATTTTATCTTTTTATTGCCCAGCCACTAAATAAGATATTAGTTTAGTAAATATTAATATGTAACATTTTGTAAGGTTAAAGATTATTCATTTATTTATTTTATGCAATAGTAGTATATTTTTTATGAGTATGTGTAGATTTCAGTTTTCGAGGATTTCATAAAAGGATAGATTAAAAGCAAAAACAAAGTTCACGTAAAGATAATCTTCACTTGTGTTATAATTACATCCTTTAGGTCTTTATTTTTATAGATCAACCGAGATTTCTTTGTCGGTTGCATTGTTTCTTCCAATTTCAAGACACTATAGTGAATTTGTTATTTATCAAAGTTTATTCTATCTTTTTATTACCCAACCACTAAATAAGATATTAGTTTACTAAATATTAATATATAACATTTTGTAAGGTTAGAGATTATTAATTTATTTATTTTATGCAA
The DNA here is from genome assembly GCA_963930645.1 of Salticus scenicus. Lineage (NCBI taxonomy): Eukaryota > Metazoa > Arthropoda > Arachnida > Araneae > Salticidae > Salticus > Salticus scenicus. The sequence goes on along the minus strand of OZ005660.1, from coordinate 171,995,158 downwards.
CAGTAGTATATTTTCTTTGAGTATGTGCAGATTTCAGTTTTCGAGGATTTCATAAAAGGATAGATTAAAAGCAAAAATAAAGTTCACGTAAAGATAATCTTCACTTGTGTTATAATTAATTCCTATATTACTTCAAGAATCTCCCACCAATCTTAGAAAAAAAAAATCATGTTTTTTAATTTTCTGTTGAATCATAGCTATAGAACTAACTATATTAGTACTTAATCAATGTGTATAAGTTTTTTAAAATGATAATGACGTCAATTTTTGTGAGATGCATAATTTAATTTTTTACAATTTTTTATTGTTCACGTTTAATTAAATGTATTTATTTTTATGTCTAAAGAAAAAGAACTTGTAATTATTATTATTATTATTATTATTATTATTTGGCAACAATTAAATTATAGCTAATATTAAAATGGCTAACTTTAAAGCTATTAGGAGGTTATTATTTTCATGTTTTAAGTAATTAAAAGAAAACTAATCAAAAATTCGAAAAATCGGGTTTCGAGGTATTGCGTTGTCATCGTGTTCTGAACTATTTTAGAAGTTTCAAATGTCTAGCTAGTCGGGTAGTTAGTTAAAAATCGAGTGCAAGATTTGTACTGGAAAAACAAACAAACAAATAAACAAGAAAACGAGTTAAACAAAAACTTGGTAAAAATATTTCTCCAAACATTAGGCAGCAAAGCACCATTTTAGAATACACATTCAACACATTATAATTGTGTGTATACCTTATTTCTTCACTGACATTCTTATAACAATTATCGTTAATATACAAGAACTCCATATGGCATCACATACTTTATCCATGTTTATCTCTTTATTCCAACATGATGAATATTTACTATTAAAGGTTGGTTTCTAATTTTCTTAACGGAATTTATTCCGAATATGTGTGAGCAGCTGTCCTTAGTACTTAATTCTAGGACATTACATTTTCATCTGGTTTGTTCTTTTCTGTTGTAATTCATTAGGGAATGTTGTTTTGTGCGCTGAATCTGTTGCAGGAATTGTTTTTCTCTTAGCTTTTCTTGTTTGTCGTTGTTCTCTTTGGACAGCTTACATTCTTAAGACCTCATTTTTATGGCTAAAACTGAGATTTCTTTTTGTTTGTACTGTCTCTTCCAATTTCAATTTGGTGTGTTGTTCTTTGTTTTATTTGGATATTTTTACTATCACAATATGTGGGAATAAGTATATATGGCGAAAGAATGGTTATAGTTAAGAGAATTCACAAAAATACATTTATCAAGGGAGGATTATACATACTGATTATTTTAACTTTATAATCACGTATTAAACTAAAAAAAAAAGAAAACATATATTTATCTATAATATAATATATATATATATATATATATATATATAAGTTTAATACGTGATTAAATTTAGAGATCTAATTTAATTTAGAGAAATAAGTATAGCAATTATAAGCACTTTATAAAAATAATTACTTAAAAAGAACGAAATAATAAAATATTAAAAACAATCTTACCTGTGAAATAAAATCCTTATTTAACATAACTTCTAGGGTTTTTAAAGTACATCTAATTACTATTTCTTGCTGTAAAATTCTTTTTAAATTCAAAACAATCTAACTTTTAAAGGGAAATAAAAATTTTAAAAAGAACTTTCAAAGAAAAAGAGAAAATATCGTCTGCTTAATAAAAAGAAGAGTTTAGAGCATTGCTAGTAAATTTCAATATTGGCCAGTTTGGCTTCCTGTAGATCAGCATTCACATGACCTTTTTATGAGTTATCTTTGCCACTAAAAAAGGTTGACATTCCGTCCACTCTTGTAATAAGTCTATGATTCGAACACACACTCCAAAACAAAAAAACACTGTTGCCACTAAACATCAACAAATTGTAAGAGAACCGTGGCTTTAATTTTGTTGCCACTAAAAAGTAAATAAATAAATTGTAAAAAACACCGTGGCCTTGACAACTATAGAAATTTTATAAAGCACGATATCTACATAATTAGGCAAAAGTTACTTCGTGATACAGCTTAACTAAAAAGTAAATTTGATGTAACTTAATTACTTTCATAATGACACATTTTCCTATAAGAAACTTCTAAGTCACAGACGATTTTCTTAACAACTTTTTCAAACAATTTCTCTTTTATCCCCAAAAAGTTCATTAGTTCTCGGACAAAGAGGGGTATTCTTTTTCAACTTTTAGTCTAGTCGGATCCAACTAATAATGGCAGCTGTTCGCTGTCGACCGTCGGTATTTACTGTCTTTGACCCCGAAATTGATTTTTTCGATCCATCTTTGTTGGACTAGTTCCAGTCAACATAAAATTGCTTTTAACACTTAAAGATCTAGCTTTTTTCGAGTTTTTTCACCGGGATTTTTCTTATGAAACATAAGTTCTTTTGCCTTTCCTGACCTTATGAATATATATTAAAGTCTATAAATAAAAGTTTTAAGATTTGGGGAAGGATAGGTTGTTAAAGAAATCTGTAATATATAACTGCTGATTTTTAATAACAATTTCTGTTTACATATTCGAAGTGTAGTTAAAGTGTATTTTTACTTTCTTCTATATCTATATATAAAGTACTGGATTCATGAAAATTTTCTAACTTCAATTTTCGATGGATTTACACGTTTTGGGATGTCCTGAACACGATTTGACTCTTTTTAGAAAATGTCTGTCTGTCTGTGTGTGTATCACAAATTTTGTGGACGCTGTATCTCACGAACCAATGAACGAAATTTAATCAAACTTGGTATTTAGTTGGAGCTTGACATAAACCGGTGCTGATTAGATTTTTGGAACAATGGCTCAACAGGTGGCGCTGTGATCGCATTTTTTCTAAATTTTTAACTTGGCAGTATAGGACAAAATTTCGTATAAATGTACATAATAAGAGTTATTTTAATCGTGTGATTGTAAAATTAATATGGATTATTGATAATAGTAGTAGTTAACTAGGAAAAAAAAAATTGTGCATGTGGGGGCATCGCTTCTTCTGCACAAACTTACTCCTCCCCCCCCCTGGGGGGAGTAAATTTTCAATATGGGTATATTTCGAAAGATCTCGTCAATACCTTTAAAACGAATGGTTGAACTATAGATCTCTGATAATTTAAAACAAAGTTATCGATTCTTTTTTTTAATCTTCTAACGAAAAAAAAAAAAAATTCTGATAATTGCAAAAAGTTGACGTTCTTTCGGCATTTAGTGATGGATATAATTCTGTCAGATAAAAATCGTCCGCATTTATAATGGAAAATAATTTAATAAATAATTTGTATTGAATGAATTTTGTCTAAAATTATACAGAAGAAAGTAATGTGGTGGCCACCATACTAGTTTAAATTACCGAGACTCTACATTTGAAAGTTTTATGTTAAATATGTAAAATTACAAAAAAAATCTAATTTTTTTTTAATATTACCAAAACTAAACTTGCAGAATATTAGTTGTCTATCATACTAGAAGGTAGAGGGGAGCTTAAGCATTCGTAAAAAAATTCAATTTTAAATAAATTTCTTACAATTTAGTGGATTTTTGAAATTTTTTACACGTTTTGAGATGTGATGAAATCAAAACTTCATAAATTGATGTGATGTCTGTCTATAAGTTAGTCTATTAATTTTTTAGTCTGTGTAGACTTTTATCTCAAAAGCAAATGGTCGTAAAGAAGTTGGAACATTTTAAAATATCTCTTATGATACTGGCAAGGACACTATGCATTTTGATTATTTTAAATTAAAAATTTCGTAAATGATTCAAAATTTCTGTTTTTTTTTTTTTTTTTTTTTTTTTCCCTTCTTTTCTTTTTCTTTAAATTAGAATATTTTATATAAACGTCCTATGAAAAATATTTTCATTGTTAAGATTTTTATGTAGGGTAGGTGCTACAGTGATTGGCATGCTCCAGTAATTGACATCTATCCCGAAATAATTAATAAATAACAAAAATAATAAAATCATATATTTTACAAGAATTTTAACATTTTATGTCAAACACTGGAGCATAGGGTGCTAATAATTGGTAAAATGAATAAATAATAATTGTTATCAAATGTATATATTTTAGCATGTATGTGGTTCTGAATATCTTTCATACCATATGTACTAACTTAAGATTTCTAAAAATATTTTCTGATGACTAGAACATTAAAAACATCAGAGATTGATCTAAAAGTATCAATCACTGGTGCACTTACCCTATTTAATAACTTTTATGAGTAAAATCTATTATCGTTTACGGTAATTATTTAACAAAAATGTAACATTTTCTGTTTTTCAAACACAGATTAGTTTGGTTTAAATAAAACATTTATTTTAAACCTGATATATATATATGTATATTTATATGTACTAATAAAAATCTTTCTGAATAAACTTTAATGTGTATTTGATAACACCTTTCATTATTTTCGTAAAACATGCTACATTCATTTACTTTTCAAAAGTATGACAACTGGCAACAAAGCTCGTATAACATGTAGCACATTAATACATTAAATTGCGCATTCATCTTGCAGTTTCTGTATTCAGCTGCAGCTGTGTTAATACTGTGATTTGACATTTCCATTATAACTAATGGCAAACCAAGCTAATCATTGCTGACAAATTACTGAATGTTACAACGTATTTCGGATGAATTCATATGTCGGATTTAACCCTTTTATTCCCAATTTTTTCCCTTCATAAAACAATAAATCTTATATTTAGTCATAAATTTATCTCAAAGGTAATATATATATATATAAATATTTTTTTTAAATAGGAGTAATAGCAGAGTACGAATTAATATAGCTAACAAAGCAACTGAGAGGTTTTCATTTATGTGTAATTTAACTACTGATGCCATTAAAAATCACAGCTTTTCACTAAATAAAAATATCAAAATTTTGGAAGAAATACATATTGTAATTAATTAAAATACAAATTATAAACGTTAAAAAATAAAATAAAAAATATTTCTAACAGTTAATTTATATCCTTTATATCCCAAATTACCTTATTTTTGGAAAAATAGTTTGAAACTTCTTTATTATATTTCTTTGCTACATGAGAAACATCTCATATTAAATTTAGTTGAACTATAGGGACTTTGAAATTCCAATGAAATCCTGTAGTAAATTTAGGCTATATTGAGGAATTTTTTGATGGGACATTAAAGTCTCGGTGGAATACAAAGGGTTATACCTAGTTCATTATTCTGGCTTTCAGTTTTGTTAAATTTATAAAAAATAATCTGGTGTGTCACTTACACGACTTTCTCTTACCCTGAAATTTAATACTATAAATACAGGTTGGAGATTGAGAGGTAAGATAACGATGTTATGTAAACCTATGTTAAACAATTCAAATTAGGCTTCGGAAGAGTTTTACATGATAATTAACTCTGTGTGAGGGGGGCTACGCCCCCCCCCCCCTCAACCCCCGTTTCGTTAATGCACCTACATTTATATAGAATTTAATTCGGTTATTAAAAAATATTTTATTAAAATTATTATTTAAAAAAAATTATCTTTTATGATAATGCAGACGATTTTCATATTAGAGAAGTAGTATAGTACTAAATATAAAAAAAAAAAGTCCATTTTATTCTCAATATTTAAAAAAATAAATAAATAAATACGATTTTTCTTTTCTTTTTTTCGTTAAAAGTAAAAAAAAAAAACGATAACTTTGTTTTAAATTATCGCAGATCGATGGTTCAACCATTCGTTTTAAAGGTATTGGCGAGCTCTTTTGAAAGATACCCATCATGAAAATTTACTCCCCTCGAGGGGGGACTTTCCCCCCAGGGGGTAGGCGAGGCTCCCACACACACATTTTTTTTTTCCAGTTGACTATCTCTATTACAAAAAATATATATTCGTTTCATTTGGTTTAGTGCAGTCTATAGACGTAATGTATTAGAATTCTCTTGATTGTCCCTGTACACGAACCATTTGCTTGATCTCAACGAAAAGCTTACTGTAGCATCCCTATATGATACACGTTTAGAATACCAAGTTTGAAATGTCTGCTACTATTTGTTCTTGAGATATGCAAACAGACAGACACACACAAAGACACATACACAGACCAACCGCTAAACACATGATTTTCGTATTCAGGAGACCTCAAAACGTGTAAATATAACAAAATCTTACTTTCGAAAATTTGACCCCAAAACAATACTTTCTCTACCTTATGGGTAAGAGAAAGTAAAAATATTTACAGTTGGTGCACATGCCATGAGAAACAGACAAACTGGTATGTTGTTAGAAATTTTATTTTATTTAATTTTGTTAGACAAACTTGTAACTATGAACATTTTTTAAATAAATAAATAAGAGCGTATTTAATTTGCTTTGATTACATAAGTCTGCGGAATAGCACTTTTCACTCCCCCCCCCCCCCTCCAATAGCGTGTGTTTTGATGCACAGGATTCAGAAATGGTTGTTTTTTCTTCCTGTCACGTAATAATTTTTCGAAAATTTTGAATAGTTTTTCTATAATTAGCATCCAAAAATATACCAGAAATAATGTTTATATTTTTAATTTTATATTTTTAAAAAATTAAAGAACACGCTTTTAATGTGAACTAAAAAGTACAAAATATCTATATTTATAGTATTAAAATGCAGGGTAAGAAAAAGTCGTGTGAGTGACACACCATAATATTTACATCTTTAATAAAAAAAAAAATTAATTAATTGTTGACACTCAACGTTATACAAATACGGCCAAATCCTGTGCCACATACAATAGCTTTTAATATATATATATAGATTTTCCTGTTTGCCCCTGATGGGATAGCAGCCTGGAAACACCTGTATGTAGTATTGTCATCGACTATGAAGTCGTGTGCAATATTTCAGGATAATCGAACGAACAGAAGTGGTTGAAAATTTAATTCCAAGATTTCGTTACATACATTAATAGTTACATCATATCAAGTTAATAAAATCATGTTAAAAATAACATAATGAAGGAATGATAAATAAATAATTTAGAATTAAACAAAAACCATTTTTTAAAAAATCTCCCCTGACTGGGCTCGAACGTGTTAGACCTTTAGGTTCGTAGCCCGGAGCTTTACCTCACAGCCTCAGTGTTCACGTAGGGAAAGTCTTTTTTTTTTACATTATAGATTTTTTTGTTTGCTCCCAGAGCGGTTACAAACATATATACAGGTGAAGATAATAAGAGCGAGTTAAAAACACATCAATTTGAAGAAAAAAAATTTCATCGCAGACACGTGTTATCAATCTTTAAGGGGTTAGGGGTAGTCGAAAAAATGATAATTTTTCAGTAATTTTTTTTCGCTATTAAATCATTTTATTTTACAAAAGTAATAATATGGCATTATTATACAATGCTTTGACTTGAAGTCACGAAAATTTGAAAAAAAAAAAAATTATAATTTCCAAAGTTATAGCTGTTTCTGTTGACCCAGTCCAAAAAAAAGGTCCTTGCGGTGACAATGATAAGTCCTTGGAGATTCATCTAAAATCAATCGGATAAGAAAAATTATTTTTATAAATAGATAATCCTGGGCCTGATCGAAGCTTTTTTTTTTTTTTTTTTTTCAAAAATTAAAAAAATGGCGGACTCAGGAAATTTTTTTCTAAATTTTTGGGAAAAAGTCAACAGTTAATTGGTCTTAAAAAATCGAAATTTTTGAAAAAAAAAAAAAAAAAATCCTTCGATCAGGCCCGAGTTTATTATGTATTCTAAAAGCTGTATAAATTTCATTAAAATCTACTGAGCGGTTTTCAAGTTACAGTTGTCACCATTTCAAAAACATAGTTTTGAGAAAAACGCATTTAAAGTTTCGCACTAGATTTACGTACAGAAATACGAATTATTTAATCACTTACACTGAGTCATCTATTCCTGGGCCATATAATAGTTCTTCAGCCATTGTGGAAGTTTCCAAAACATCAATTTGCCGTTGCCTACGAAGCATTCTGCCTTCCCGAGTGTTGTCGTTGGCGCGCTGATCTGCCACTTTCACACGTGCAGCATCCTTTTTTTTTCTTACTGATGGGAATTAGACCCACTCGAAAAGTAATTATCGGATCAACTTCAAATTTTCAGAGAATATTTATAAGATATTACACTTTAAGAAAATGCAAAAAAAAAAAATTTTGATTTTTTGAAAATCCTGACTACCCCTAACCGCTTAATACTCTGCAAATGCACGAAGTTATCTCAATTGTTCTTTCCTTATTATTTGTTGTTCCTTATGAAACTTATTTGTGAATGACTAGATGAATTTTAATATCTTTTTCACAATAAATAGTAATTTTGCAAATTTAAATGCCCATTTTTGAAATTTCTGAATGCAAATCAGTATTTTTTTTTTTTGAGTGAGTCACGTGATGGAAAAGGGGGGGGGGGAATTCACAAAGAGTATTGCGCAATACTCGGAGCTTTGAAAAAGTATGTTGTAATAAGTCAGTGTTATAGAAGAAAAGTATAAGTTTGTTATATCAGTTTTTTTTTTCTTTACAATTTTAATTTTACTTTGATTACTGATGTTAGTAGTATTTTAACTATCAATCTTTAATATTTTTCAAATGCATTAAATTATTTAATTCTTCCTTACATTTATGCTCTTATTACTTCATTATTTTAAGTATTATATTATTTAAAATCTGATACTTTGTCTATCTTACGGTTAATTGTCTTTTACGTAAAGAAATATTATGTATGTGTATATAAAGAAGAGCTTTTAAAATAGTTTCTAAACTGTAAAATAAAAACAATAATTTAAAAAAGAAATTAAAATTCTGTCCTGAATAGAATTTAATACAAAAGTACTATAAGTCATGGTGACGTTTGCTCCTTCATCTATTTATTATTATTTTCTGTTATACTTTGTTCGAATGTTCTGTATAGGATCTCTTTCATCAATGTTTCAGAAACAATTAAAATTAACGTTTTAATTATCTTTTGCTTTGTTTAAAGTTTTACTTCCATATATGGTTGTTTTTTTTATTAACTCATGTCTTCCGACCTGGTGTTTGATAAATATAATAATGAATTATTATGCATATAAAGTCAGTTCTTCACGAGTTTTGCGCAAAATTTCCGTTCGCATATTTTTATTGGAACCTCTAGTTGTATAGCGTTTAAGTTATTTTGAAGTGAAGGGCCCGTATTTGATAATGCTTCGATAGTTCCTAAACTGAATAAAAATCTTGATTAAAAATCTTCTATAACAATGTTTTCGGTTATAAGTTTCCGCTTTTATGCTGCATTCGTACCTACACTTTTCTCGTGATAAAAGGTCTAGTTATTATTTCATCATGAAACAATTGTTGCAAATTTTTACAATATATGGTCTTTTCTTACGGTTTTTTTCCTCCATTTATCTTTTAACACCAGTTTATGGAAACATTTTAATACAGTGGACATTGCTACTTTTTTTTTTTTTTTTTTTTTTAAGACAATGCATTTAGAAATATTTGAAATAGTAATATCTTAAGCTAAAATGTGTACCATAAATGTATTATTTTGTTTGTCCAAACAAATATTACAACTATATTTATGGAAAATTTTCTAAAGAAACAAAGGCAAATTGAAACTGCAAAACAATGTACTTATTGTTGAAAAAATTTAAGCTAATGAACATAGACTGTACTACAATCATTTTATGAAAATTCTTTGTATTACGGCCGCTGACGATGATGTGAGATTCATTTAAACAAAAGTTTCTGCATTTCTTTACTTTAAAAAGAGGAGGGGCTCGTTAGATTCCGTTTCGCCTAATTAGTAGCGATTCAGTCTAGCGTTCTAACTGTGCCTGCATTCGTGTGTATCCTAATAATAATTGTAAATGAAGTATACAATGCATTGATCTACATCTTAGATATTCTTTTAAATTCATTCATGAAATTAAATATGAACGTTATTACTGAAGAAATAAAGTTATGACCATAGATTGAATTCTTACGATATTAATATTTTGATTACGTTTACATAACTTTGCTTGTTTTTGTTCACCCAAAGCGAAATATGAAACATGTTTTTTGGAAAATTAATATGTCTAGTTGTCAGAAAATCGGAAAATTTAGCAAGTCTGGAACAGCCTGAGATTTTCATTGAAAATCAGAAAATGTCCACTTTTTTCCTGGAAATAAACGATTATTTTTAAACCTTGTTCTAAATTACCAGATTGGTAAATTGTTCACTAATATCGTGAAATTTCCTAAGGAAATTAACACCAATAGTTAGGGAAAATGATAAAAAATAGTTAGGTTTTGTCAGGGAATTTGGAATACTTCACGTCCTAAAAGTTTTCTAATAAATCAAATGCAAATTTTAACTTAAAAACAAAACAACAACAACAAACATCCTTATACTTGCCAAAATTAAATAAGTAATTTAAAAATAATTGCCAAAGACAGAATTTAGTTTAGTACTGAGGACTATTGATTTCAATCTGAAATATTTTTATTTTTTATTTACTTTTTATTTTTTAATCTCATTTTTTGAAAGTAAAACTGGGCCATGTACTTTTTAAAATGACTGAAAGGAATTAAAATGAACGGTTGCCACCTAAATTTCATACTTTAGTTAATTAAAAAAAATCTTATTGTCGTGTCGAAAAACTGTTTGCAACCCTGGATTCAGAAAAATTGACCCTTTCATTTGGTACCGAATTTGTAACGATAGGACTGATATTTCTAATTTATTTTGGTGTTACACAAAACTGATCTACAAAAACTCCAGATTGAAAGAAATAGTACTCCTTCCTAATGATAATAATCATCATAGATTAAACTGCAATCATTAGTAGTCAGGAGGGGGAAAAGGAGGAGGCAACCCAAAATTTTGCAGATTTGTTAAAAAATAATATTAGTTATGCTTCATTTTTAATACTCAACGTTATGTACTAAAGTAAAAGTCCCTTCGAAAAAATTTTCTGACTTCGGCCTTGATAATGATTATAAACAATTTTTTATACAAGAATGTTAACGAAGGCTTGCGATTCATTTACCGCTTTTCTTCATTGTAAAAGAGGAGGAGCTTATAATATTTTCTATTGTTTAATCAGTAGCGATTCAGTTGGAAATGCATACAATTCATTTCTATCTTTGTAATGATCGTTGATAAATGTGTTACCGTAATTTAGTGAAGATAAGCCGCGGGCTATCTTTAAAAAAGCATTGATTTTTGGGGTCTGCGGCTTATCTATCCGTGCGGGCTATCTAATAATGCCAAATTTCGTCGTCCATACTTCTTGGAACAGTCGATCTTACCCGAAAACGGAAGTTTAGTATTCGGGTAACAAATAATCTCTTATTTTGATTAATTTGCATATATGTCTGGAGTTCGCCATCTTGTTCCCTTGTGTTTGATTTTTTGCATCGTATTTGTATACTGGCTTTGTTTTGTTTTATTTATTTATTTTTTACACAGTGCCTTTTAAAATAATTTATTACTTTCATTTATAATTAATTTTTTACTTTCTTCTATATGTAATATAGAGAAAGTATTGGATTCGCGAAAATTTTCGACCTCCGTTTTTTGACGGATCTACACGTTTTGGGATGTCCTGAACACGAATTGATAGTTTTTAGAAAATGTCTGTCTGTGTGTCTGTCTGTCTGTCTGTGTGTCTGTCTGTCTGTGTGTCTGTCTGTCTGTCTGTATCATTTTTTTGTGGACGCTGTATCTCACGAACATATGAATGAAATTTAACCAAACTTGGTATTTAGTTGCACCCTGACATGAACTGGTGCCCATTAGATTTGGGGATCAATAGCTTAACAGGTGGCGCTGTAATCGCATTTTATGCAAATTTTTAACATGGCAGCATAGGACAAAATTCCGTATAAATGGGCATAATGAGAGTTATTTTAAACTTGTGATTGTAAAATTAATTTGAATTATTGATGATAGTAGTAGTTAACTAGGAAAAAAAAAATTGTGCATGGGGGGGCATCGGTTCCCCCCCTGGGGGGGAAGTACCCCCCGGGGGGGGGGGGTTAAATTTTGAAGATGGGTATCTTTCGAAAGATCTCGTCAATACCTTTAAAACGAATGGTTGAACGATAAATCTGTGATAATTTAAACCAAAGTTATTGATTTTTTTTACTTTTAACAAAAAAAAAAAAAAAAAAAAAAAAACAGAAAAAAATTCGATTTTTTTTTTTTTTTTAATTATTGTTAGTGATTGAATATGTATTAATTTTCACAAAAAAAAAAAAAAAGGAAAAAAAAATTTTTTTTTTTTTTTTTTTAATATTGTTATTGATTGAATATGTATAGGAAAATATAGAAGAAAGTCTTGTGGTGGCCACAACATACTAGTTTTTTTATGACTTTGTATATATGCCTGGATTCCACTATCTTGCTCCCGTGTTTCTCATATTTGTTGCCATTACATCTGCATATTGGTATAGTTTGATTTTATTTTCTTTATGCCTAATTATTTCTTAAATAATTTATTATTTTCATTCATAATTAATAATTTACTATTTTATTAACTTGCGTAGATGCCAGAAGACTGATATATTTTTTCCTTATTTATCTGTCACATCAGCGTAACAATGCTTGCATAAGCCGCGGCTTACCTTCCAGTGTGGTTTATCTAAGAGCATTTTTTTTTTTTTTTTTTTTTTTCCCGCAACATTTTAATAAGCTGTGGCTTATCTACCAGCGCGGCTTATATACACTAATTTACGGTAAATCTACACCTTTTATTATTCTTCTAAATTCACTCATTAAATTAAATCAAATGAAAATCTGATTTAAAATGCCAGAACTAGAAAAAAGTAGGAAGAAGACTTGAAGAGAAAGAATTCTCTCATCGCTGTCAATTGCTAATAAAATTCTTTCGAAAATTCCAGGTTTCCACAGCGGCAGCAGATCGAAGAAATCAATCGCACACGTGGAAATGGTAAATAATTTTAGTGTAAATAGCGAGCACCTGTCATTCTTCAGAGAGAGAAAAATCTTTACTGCATAAATAAAGTGAATTGCCGAATTGCTTTGGAATTTTTGAAATAAGATTGTTTTTTGCGGAATTAATGTATCTAGATCTACTCCGGTTGTTTGAAAGGGATTGATAGTTTAATAACAATTTGTGAAATTTCATGTGTTTTCTTAAGGGGGTCCGGGGCACCAAAGTTTTGTTTTTATTATTGATGAATTGCTGTAATTATTTTTTCTGAAATTGGAGCTTTTTTGACGATGAAGTTGAGCAAGAAAGAATCTTAAAAAAACTTTGAATAAAAATTTAAATAAAATTTTAAGTATTAAAAATTTTTGATAAATTAAAATTTTGTTATATGTCATGAACTAATGGTTCAATTTATAAACTTTTTTCACTCTTATATACAGAAAAGATTTATCTGCAATTTGTCTTCGGAATTTTTAATTAGGCGCAAAACTTTTTTGGTAATCCAAAAATTATGCATGAAATAAGTAATTTTTTTCAAATTAAAATTAATATTTATAAATGTTATTATTATAATCAGAAATCCTGAAGACAAATTGAAGATAAATCCTTTTTGTATATAAAAATGAAAAAAGTTTGTAAATTGAACCATTAATTCATGAGATATAACAAATTTTTAATTTATCAAATATTTTTAATTTTTAAAATTTAATTTTTATTTTGTAATTAAAAAAAAAAAAATAAATAAATAAATAACATTCTTTCGTGCTGAACTTCATCGTCTAAAAAGCTTCAATTTCAGAAAAAATAATTACAGCAATTCATCAATAAATAATAAAAACAATAATTTGGTGTCCCGGACCCCCTTAAAGCTCGTTCAAAGGTCTCAGCGTGCGGTCGATGTCTATAATCTGAAGAATAACCATATATTTCCAATGACCAAGGATATCCTTCCTGATTTTGCCTCCCACTTCCTTCCGTTGCTGACGAAATTACAATCACCGTCGTAATTACGAGCCACTTTAAATGCGCTTTACGGTTGCAGTTATACTTAAATAATTTCGGACTTTTTATTAATTGTACAGTCAGCCCCGCTTAAACGAATGTCTACCGTTCTAACTATATTAATTCGATTAAGCGGGGTATTCAATTATGCGGGGGAGACTAGAAACGCAATTGCATGTATAACTATAATGGTTTTGTGTTTGAAATGAAAAAATAAATGATCGATACCTCTTTCTTATTTAAATATTTAACAAAAGTTATGATTGATTACTTTAACATAGACTTAACTAAACATTTTTCGGTTTCTTTTTCTAAAGCACATAAATAGATTATAATCGCTTCTATGAAACTCAAAATGACGATGAATAATGTTAAAGGATTTTGCAACTTCATTTACCGTTCGCTTGCTCTTCTTTATCACTTTCATTTAAAGGTTTTTTTTTGGAAGATTAAACTCTTCATCTCTTTCTGTTTCGTTCTGTTCTTTCTGTTTCTTTCTGTTTCTGTTCATCTTTATCCACATCTGTGAGTTCATAAAGTTCTTTTGAAAACTTTCAAAGTTTGTGATTTCTAATTCCCGGAGATAATTTGTATTTTTATTTCTAATTTTCTCATCAGTTGCTGATTTTATAAATTTGGCTTTTGCAAAACAATTTTTATCACCTCGGCAGGAATACAGTCTCATGTTTAAAGAGCATGCCTTAGTTATGCAAGGTTTTTAAAAAAAAGAACGGATTTTTTTTTTTTTTTTTTTTTTTGAGAATGAGAGGAAAATTTTGCCCAGAAATAGAGGAATTTTATTTAAGAAACTTTGTGTATTTATGCGATCAAGCTGGGTGGCGTTGTAAAAAACATTTCTTTAAACGAGGAAATTTAACATTACTTCTATGAGAAAAAAATTGGTTCTATAACTTTACATTCTTATAAGCGGGGTATTCGAATATCCATTACCCGATTAAGTGGAGACGACTGTATTTAAAATCATTTTTTCATGTTCTGTTTATTGTGTAGCTTATTATTCGCGATTAAATTTCTTTACAAATTTGCTTTATACATAATTTATCCGACGATCGATCGACTAAATATTTTTAATTTTACTGTGTTTTTAGAAAACAATAGCTCATCAGAAAATTTTAACTGCAAAATGTTAATTATTAACATAAAAGGGAAAATCAGGAAATCGGTGTACTTCGTTTACTACAGTGCGTGTGTAAGATTAATAATTCTTTGAATTACATATATACACTCAAAATATCAGTAAAAAAGTACTAATAATGCTTAGAAAATTGCCATGTGAAAATTTTAATATAAATATGTAACATTGATTAAGTTTTTTTTTTTTTTTTTTTTTTTTTTTGGGGGGGGGGGAGAGAAATCTGTTGCTTTTCAATAGATAGCATTATTTTTTAATAATTATTATTATTAATTTTTTACTAAAGAATTGTATTTGACAATTTAAACCATGGATTAAATTGTCAAAAATTCGTATAAGTCGAAAAATCTCGTCAATGTTTTCTAGGTCTGAAAATGTCGTTAGTAGAATCTCTCTTATTTTGATCTTTCAGTGTTGACGGGTATGAAATAATGATATTACAAAATCTGAGCACAAAGTTCTTATAGTTCTTTATTCAAAATCTTTTTTTTTTTTTTTTTAATATATTCTAGCCAGATTTCTGCAACTGCTTAATTAATGCTATTATAATAGTTAAGTTTCATTTTTATTATTTCTTTTGAATTATTCCAACAAATAAATTTGATTTGCTTAATTTTATTTTAAATGAAATTACAACGAAAAAAAAAAAAAAAGTTTTCAGAAGAAATATCTTTTTAAACATTTTAAAGCAATTAGCATTTTAGAAGTTTTGTGCAGAACTAAATATGTTTTTAACTATGCAAATACATTTTCCCCAACATCATAAATGCTAGAATTTCAAATTATTTTAATGAGATAATTAGCAAAAGAATGCAAATTATGCTTTTTCTCGTTACATTATATGTTTAAATAAGCTGGTGTTCCGTTTTTGAAAATGCGTTTTTCTTTGCGGTTAATTTAAGTTCCTTTCATTTTTACAGAAAATTAAATGTAATTTACGATATTTCCGAATTAACATTTTTCTTTTCGAAACAATGTATTAAAGAAAAAAAAAAAAAAAAAACACGTGTATTGTGGTGTAATTTTCCTCTTTTTTAAATGTATAAATGTATTCTGATTATTTACATAACAGCACTTAGTTTTTTAATTAGTATTTATTAAAAAATATTTTCGCTTTTAAAATATTGAAGTGGGAATATATTGCACAATAAGCTCAATGGAAATATTTATACAATCAACCAGGACTGTAATCAAAACTGTATAGATTTTTTTTAATGTTTTTGTTGAAACAGGAACAGAAAATAGCAGCAATAATCTGGTATGGCATTCGCACGACTTTCTTCTACCTTGAAATGTCTAAAAATGCTGAAATTGATAATGTACCCTCTCTCTAAAATATGCAGAGTGAGATCTCACTCTCCAAGAGTGGTATATCACTCTTTGAACATGCCAAAATGGAGCCAACCTCTAAAGAGTGAAAAGTCTCTTTTCGAAAGAGTGAGATTTCTCACTCTTTATTAAGAGTGAGATTATTCAGAACAATTTAAAGAATATGACAGTTTTTTTCCCTTAAAAAATTGTGTACACTAGACGATGTTGTTTCATTTCACCTTGCGAATCGACTCCAATTCAACGGTGCAAAGCATGCAGTTTGGATCTGTCGGGAATCGAACCCAGGCCGTTCCCGTAGCAAGCGAGTATCTTATCCACTGAACCACTGAGTACATATGCAAGCTGCTTAATTTATATTATTAAGTCATTCTCATACGTGATCAATCATATTTTTAAATTTTTACTTCATTTATCAACAATATAAAATTAAAGAATTCTAAAGGATATTTTAAAATTTAAATTATTTTGAAATTGCTAAAATTAGAATTATTTTAAAAGCTGTATACTTGAAAAAAATTTTTTATGACAGGCAGTCATTTAAAGTAGCTTATGCGGAAAAAAAGTTACTCAAGTGTACATGTTTAAAAAAAATAAAAAATAAAAAAATAACTGTTCGCATACAAATCTACAGAGTTTCCTGAATAAGTCGCCTGTTCAGAAGTATAAAACTTGCTGTTATTAGTAAAATTAGTAAAATATTATAGCCAAATGTTTGAATATTTCACATGTGTTAGCTGTCAATAAATATAATAAAAATATAAACTGTTACAGATTTTAAGGCGTTGTGCATTAAATATTTGCATTGATATTTTCTCTTATACCTTATATATTTCTAAATAAAACTATTTACTTTCTAAGACTAATTTCGTTATGTTTCTTGTGATTTTCGATTCTCCATTAATAATATTACTTCGATTTTGTCAATCGTATAGAAAAAATTATTTACCAAACTATCGTTTAACAGAATTAATTTTCTTTTTTTTATTCTTCAAAAATCTTCAATACGTTCTGTTAAACAAATACATAAATGAGATCGTCCGGAAATAGTCCTTCATATTTCTTTCGAAATATGATAACCAGATGGCGCCAGCAATTTCTCACTCTACAAAAGTTTCATCTTGCAATAGATGACGACCTCACTCTTTGTGACAGAGTGACTATACGTCACTCTTTCACAAAAAGTGAGAAGTGTCACATTTTCCAGAGCGATAATATTGTTTTCTCACCTTAATTGGTGTCAAAATAGGGGTCACTTTTTTCAGGAGAGAGATTCTCACTCCAGAAATTTTAGAGAGCTGAAAATACTGAAATTGAATTTCCTTTTGTGTAAAGCCAGCAGTCGAGAGGTTCTGTCCTCGAAGCTGGTAGACCTGAGGTGCCGGATCCTATCCCAGGTAACGCTCGTCGGCGTAGCCGTTCAGTCTTCCACGGTTTTCTTCAAAACTTGCGTAAATACTGGCTAGGACCCCTTAGAAAGAGCCCACGGAGGGCATTCCCCCTCAGTCCTAGGACCCTAGAACAGTCAATTTTCTTTAATCCTAATACCAATACTTTTTGTGTTTAAATGTTTCTAACACTTCGAAACAATGCTTTTAAAAAAAAAATGAATTATGAATTCAATTAATCTATCGGCCTTTCTGTCTGTCCGTTCTGTGATAACGTAGTACAGGACATTGAAGATTAAGTGGTGCAACAAGTACGTATAGTTGGAAAGTGTTAATAATCAAAGCAAACAGCATAGATTTTCTTTCATGTTTTATAATATGCAGGGTATTTAACACAATGCAATGTCATTTTCAGGAAACTTGACATATACTACATTAGACACAACATATATTGCCATAGCCTCCTTAACTAGATGCCTGTCGCGTAGCTCGGAAACTAGGCAACAGTTGTAGCGGTAGACAGCGCCACCTAGTATAGATTATAGGACTTTGTTATTCAACTGTCACCAGTAATTTAAAAAAGTGATACATGATATATAAAATCGACGTTTCTTCGATTCTATTCGCCTTTTATGTATATCATATATCATATCCCACTTTTAAAACATTTTGGTGGCTATTGAATAAAAAAGTCGCGGAATCTGTACCAGGGGGCGCTGTCTACCGCTTCAACTGTAGCTTAGTTTCCGAGCTACGCGACAGGCATCTAGTTAAGGAGGCTGTGACATTGCAGTCATAATACAAAATTATTAAATATCTGGTGAAATATAAATTTAGTACATTTTTAACTACACATACGCAAGCGTTAAATGAATAATTTAATAACTCAACGTTTAGACCTACTTAAATCAAAATTCGAAGCAGAAATAATAAAAAAAAAAAAAAAAAAAAGTTATCGTCTATAGTAGAGTCTGAATTTTAGGTGCTCTCAAAAAAGAAAAACTATAGGAATTTTTATTCATATTTATTTATCCATATTAGGTATGCAATGTTACCATTGATTGGATTAAAATAAAACTTTGTGTAAAACACGTTTTTTTTTTTTTTTGAGCGAGATAGAACTAGAATTCAGTCTACATACACATAAGAAAATCGTTAGTCTAAATCTGTACTGATAAGTATAAAGGATTTAAGTCCGTATTCTTGATTTTTCAGGAGAAGAAAAATAAAGTTTAACTAACTAAAAACTAATGAGCAGAATCGATTAGGAAAAAAGGATTATGTTAGTTTATACGCTTTATACCATTCAGTGATTATTCTTCATTTAATAAAGGGAAAAATTTAACTAAATATTTTATACCAAAGATTAATGCTAAATTTCTGACTTGAATCTTTTTTTACCAATAGATTTTCTCAAATACTAAATGACATGGATTTAAATCCTTTATACCAATCGATAGAGAATTTTTTTCTGAGTCTGACTATGTACTTAACTCAAAATTTACATTTTTGGACTTAAATCCTTTATACTTATCAGTACAGAAATAATAAACTATACTTTTTCCTCCGAGGAAAAAAATAATTTAATTAAATCACTTTCAGTAAACTAATTCAAACATACAATATTAATTTGTTTAATTTCATTTTAAACTAAACTAAATACTTTTAATGAGGAGGAAAGAAGGGGGGGGATGCTCACAGATTTAAAATTTTTAAAAACGTTAGACAGTAATTATCACTGCAAAAGTTTCGTGCATAGTAATTAAATATGTTTTTAACTATACCAATGCAATTTCTGAGAGATAAGGTAAAATTATCTTAGTGAAATAATTAGCGGAAGAATGAGAGATATATTTTTGTAGTTGTACAATATCTTTAAAGTAGTTAAAGTTCTCTTTTTAAAAATGCATTATTCCATAGGATTAATTAAACTACAGAAAATTAAATATGATTTGTGGTGCTTTAAAATTTATATTTTATTTCTTGGTAAAAACAGAAAAGATAGGTAAGATTCACAGAGAAAATCAAATTATGTATATTTGAGTGTGTGTGTGTGTATATATATATATACATATTACAGGGGGTCTGTCCAGGGGAAAGCCTGGGTCTGTTACAGGACCCTTCACAAAATTGTTTATTCTAAAAAAGGACCCTTCATAAAATTTTTCTCCTTAAAAACAGACCTTTTGATAAATCTCTTTCATTTCAAAAACTAATCTTCCATAGAACAGACAGGCCACCTGAATAATTTGGCGTGCTCAGGGCCTGATTATCGCACAGGCCCACTAGGCCTTGGCCTAGGGCCCCTCTATCTAAGGGCACCAAAATAATTTTTAAAAATTAAAATGCTACTTTTGGCAAAGATTTTCTTTTTTAAAAAATAATAAATAATTGCAATTCTATGCAAGTGAATTCCAACAGTTATAGAAGAGTGATATTCCTTAAAAAATAATCATAATGATTTGAGATCTCTTTGCAAAAAAAAGTTAAAACTAATTTCTTATGAAGGCGAAGCTTTAACTTTGTTACCACCATTCAAATTTCCTGCAGAAATAAAATATTTCTTTCGAGAAATTTGCTTTATTTTGTTGGAGAGAGGGGGGCACCAAAATCGTCTTGGGCCTTGGGCCCCAACAGGCCATAATCAGGCTCTGGGCGTGCTTTACTGTATTTCCCTGAAAAGCTGACAGTCAATTTCTAATTTATAAAAGCTTTCCATGTATATTGTGTGAGTTTACAGTTTAGCTCTATAAAAGTGAATCGTCATTGTCTAAAATAAAACCTTAATTGTAATTTTATTTTCCAAAATTATATTTTTCACAATTTCACAAAAAGAGGACCCTAGCCGAAAAGTTCGGAAGAACTTGATATTCACATTAAATTTAGATTCACAAAATTATGTGTATATTTTTCACAATTCCACAAAAACAGGACCCTGTCTGAAAAGACTCCTGATATATATATATATATATATATATATATATATATATATATAATTAACAATCAGTCTTCACAAGTAATTTTAATTTGATGAAATTTTATTCTTATTGGTCTGTGTGGTTTCAGTGGTCTTAAACCTATTGCTCGCCTTTTACTACGTTTTCTTTTTTTTATTATATATATATATATATATAGGAAACCTAGAAAAACTAATTTCGTTATTCTTTGAGACTATTAAAAAAAAAAAAAAAAAAAAAAAAAAAGTGCCTGAATTGTAATTTTTAAGTGAAGATTAATTAACAATCAGACTTCAGTACAAAACTTTGAATAAACACCATAAAATGCAATAAACTCGCAACAATTGTTTCGGGTCGAAAGAACACACGACCCTTCATCAGGCGAACAAGGGTGTGTTGCCACTTTGATTGCAGCACTCGTGCCGTTCGTGCCTGACGAAGGATCGTGTGTTTTTTCGCCCCGAAACAATTGTTGCGAGTTTATTGCATTTTATGGTGTTTGTTCGAAGTTTTGTACTTACTACTTTGAAACGCCAGTTCTGTGGTTGCTTTCTTATTATTAAGAATCAGTCTTCACAAGTAAGTATAATTTGATGAAATTTTATTCTTATTAGTCTATGTGGTTTCAGTGGTCTTAAATGTGTTGCTCGGGGCTTTTACTACTTTTTTATTATTATTATTATGTGTGTATGTGTGTGTATATATATACACACACATACATACATATATAAATTGAAGGATTTAATACCATTTATAAAATTTAGCAATTAATACAGTGCAGCCACATATCCTACAACTAGCAGTGAGAACGCGTCCAAAATGTTGGAGGGATGCCAGCTTGACCGACAGTTTGAAATTTGGAAAACATCCAGTAATTCCGCGCTGTGTGTTATTGCTCATTTTCTCTGAGTCAGATGACTGTCACCCCTATTTTAGCATATGACTCGTTGAGTTAGCACTTACGCAGATGCTTCCATGGTTTCATGAAATGTGGTCGAAGAATAGATACATGATAAGACCAACAACACACATTTAAAAGTGGTTGTAATTCAATTTAAATGTTTATATATGTATATACTATATAGATAGATAGATAGGTAGATAGATAAAACCTAGAAAAACTAATTTCATTATTCTTTGAGACTATAAAAGGAAAAAGAAAAGAAAAGTGCCTGAATTGTAATTTTTTAATGAAGTTTAGTTTAACAATTTGTTTTAAAAAGTAAGCAAGATATTTATAAAAATTTTATTGGGGTTAAAATAGGCCAGCTTATACAGTAAAAAGTTGGAAAATGGTATATGTAATTTTTACAAATAATATTATTTATTGCATTTAAAAAAAATAATAATAATTAATTAATAAAAAATAATAGACAATTTGATTGTGCTTCTTGAATAACTAGAGTGTAATTTCTATTTTACTAAAATTATTTCATTTGCCTACGTATGCTTAAAATTTTATCCTTAATTTAATTGTCGCCCTGTATAAGAATAATCTTCATATATGTGACAATAATTTAAATAAAATTTTAAAATGTCAATTCCATTCAAAAAATGAATGCCTGCACCCTGCACGAAGTGTTGCATAGTTTTTTATTCTTTTATTCTTTCTTTTCATTTTTTTCCCTCTTAGGCATATAATTTCTACTTTAAAATGAATTATTATTATTATTATTATTTTAATGAATACTTTTTAAACTAAGAACTAAATTAATAAACTACAAATACTTGCACTGAAAATATTTTAAAGATATTTTGTAGTCTATATCAAATGTCATTACAGAGAGTATGGAATTAAATATCCTTTCTGATAAAAAAAATAAGTTTCTTCCCTTATTATCTTTTCCATATTCTATTTATCAATGAAATGGTCTTTTATACACCACCAGCTATTTTTAGTATAGATACTTATATTAAAAAGGAAATTTTTGAAAGTAATTTTTGAATAATGTATTTCGGATGAATAATTATATTAAATTCAATTATTAAGCAATTTAATTTAATTTTTTTTTTTCGAACTTTTTATTTTAAACGATATATGTATGTGTATATAATTCTAATGTATCTGTTTTTCTTTTAGGTAAGAATTGTGAGAGGTTATTATTGATGTACAAGTATGTATTTTCATTTTTTAAAATATTAAATTTTTTACTTTTCAGTAAGTTTATATATAAAAAAAAAAAAAAATGTGTTTTACTATTTAAATTGAGGTATTATTTTACAATAATAACCCAGCGTCTGTAAAATGTTTTTTTATTAAATTTAATTCTGTAAATTTTGTTTCAAATTAGTCTTTCAAAAGACTGAAGCATTGCTAAACGTAAACGCTTTTAAGAAGGTAACTCTATTAATTAGACAAATAGAGGGAGAGATAGAAAAAATTTTATATAGATTTATTTATTTTATTTATTTATTTATTATTATTATTTATGTATTTATTTTATTATTATTATTATTTATTTATTTATTTATTTTATTTTATTTTATTAATTTTTTTTTTTTTTGGGGGGGGGGGAGGTATGTTAAATCATGCATAATTCTTTAAATTTTAGAGAATTAATCTAGAACATTCTTGGGGACCTTGCTTTCTAAAAAATTTAAGTACTTTAAATCTAAATGTAGTATAATGTTGCGAAACTAAAAAAAAATTTGTTTAAAGTCAGCCATCAAAATCTGAATTTTAACGACTTTCAATGTTGACTGATGCCTTTTAAAATCATTTTGCACCTTTATATGTAAAGGGGAAAAGAAAAAAAAAGCTTAGATTTTGTATATTTTTTTCCAATATTTATTTCCTTATTATTTTATAATAGCATTAGGAAATATAGTGTGATAAATTTATTAATACCTTTATTTAAACTTTCTACTTTAACTCTTCCTTAATCGCAAAATATATTTATTTAAAGTTAATTTTTATATGTCTGAAGATTATTTATGATATTTGCCACATTATTTTCTTTGGCAAAATTCAATTTTTCTGATGACAGCATAAAATATTTTCCAAAAAATTATTTCGATTAAATTATTTCAAGATATTGATATATATTATTTTACGATTTTCATAGTTAAGACACAGATCTTCTTTATCAACCGAATAAAACTGTGGTTAATAATTTCATTCATTACTAAATAGAGATTATTTATTATAGTGGCTTAATCGATTTCATAATAAAGAAATGAAAAAGAAATTTAAAGATTTTTTGAATTATCCGTAAATTCTCAACGAATATAGAAAAAATAAAATGGTTAACATGAGTTTTAAGGTCTTTTTTTTTTTCTCTCTCTCTCTCTCTCTCCCCCCCTCTTCCCCCTCTCTCCCTCTCCCTCTCTCCCTCTCCCCCCCTCTCTCTCTCTCTCTCTCTCTCTCTATATATATATATATATATATATATATATATATATATAATCTATCCCCCCCCCTTTTTTTAAGCGTCTTTAAATATAATATTTATTCACACCTTAAAGGTAAAACATCACAAAAGCAGTGTATTTTCGCACAGAGACAAATTTTGCAAATAAAACTTGAAAAGAGAACAAAACTTACATCAGTTCTTGCTTTCGGCGAGAAAATAAAAACAGCTATCGTTTATTTTTGTCAAAAAATAACTATTTAAAAGTGAGAAAAGTAAGAAGGAAAAAATTGACGTCACGCACTTCTTTTAACAGTGTTGCCATATTTCTGTAAGGAAAAATAAGTTCTTTTATAAATGCTAAACAAAAACATTGAAGAAAAAATATTAACCAAACAGTTGATGAAAGAGGAACAAGTTTCACTCGCAACAAAGAAGTATTGTGTTGATATTTTTTCAAGAGTTTTTATACGCCCGGCGCAAAATCAAAAAGCTGTTTGATACCGTTTTTAAGGAATAAAAATAAAATTTGCAGAATCAGAGTGTTAATGAATGGTAGCCCTTTTTCTTTGTCTCTTCTTCTTCTTTATATATATATATATGTATAAATAAGAGGAAGAATATCGATACTGGGTGCAAATTGCCAAGGGTGAAACTTTACAGGGGCTTTTCTTGAATTCAGGGTTTTTGAAATTTTTGCTGTCTCTGAATTTTATGTTAAATTATTTTGTTTTTATAGGAATTTCTCATTCTGAATGTTTATTTTGCCTTTAAATGTATTAAGTACTCTGCAAATATCACTTATTACAGGTAGCCATATAATATATCATTGATAACTCCCCCTTATCTGCATGCAAGTAACAGTTTTCAGGGTTTTTGCACGTATGTTAGTTTCACCCCCTAGTTGCAAGTAGAATCCTGCGCGGGTCGAAAAAACTTTACTCGCAACCCGACTATTCATATATCATTGATAAGACTCCGTTATCTGCATGCAAGTAACAGTTTTCAGGGTTTTTGCACGTATGTTAGTTTCACCCCTGGGGCTCTATTCTCGTCTAGTCGTTACGCGGAAACCGGTTGTTGTGAAGCGAGACAACGACGATTTGCTATTCTCGTTCAAGCTTGTTTACAGTCGTTAAGTTACCGGCAGCTAGGAGGCAGTTGTTCAGCTGAAAGATCGTCGTTTATCACAGTCAAAATGGGCGCGTCTGTATAATGTTTTAGTTTGCTCAGTTAAAGGGACATTTCACATTTTCCACCATTGAAAACCGGTTGTCAACATCGCTATTCACAAATTTCCCCGTCCCAAAGCGGATTACGAATTACCCCTTGCAACTGATTGGTTTAAGATGTCACCCACGAACGCAGAGAGTTTCTTCTTCCATTCAAGATAACAACGGGAGACCAGAATAGCACTTAGCCGGAAGATGGTTATTACGGTGGGTAGAACAGTTGTTACAGACTGTCGTTAACGATTACAAGTGGTGGTTAATAAGCAACTAGACGAGAATAGAGCCCCTGTAGTTGCAAGTAGAGTCCAGCGCGGGTCGAAAAAACTTTGCTCGCAAACCGGCTATTCATATATCATTGATAAGACTCCCTTATCTGCATACAAGTAACAGTTTTCAGGGTTTTTGCACGTATGTTAGTCTACCATGGTTTCACCCCTGTGTTGCAAGTAGAATCCTGCACGGGTCGAAAAAATTTTACCCTCAACCCGACCTGTGACCCGCAACAAAGTACTATTAAATTTATGTTATATAATAAATTAAATTAAAGCACTCTGTTATAAAGTACAGTTCAGTTATGTTGTTGAAAATTTTTTCTGAAAATTACATGTTATATAAAAATTACAATTAATATGCCTAATAATAAACAAAAACTTCAGTTAATAATATGACAAAACTTCGAATGTATAAAACTTGCTTTTAAAAGATCCATAATCCTAAATATTTTGACTATTTTAAAAGAAATAAAATAAGGAAGTGAATATATATATATATATATATATATATAAATGATAGATAACGTGATAAAATTTAATCTTAAAATTTAGCAATTAATAGGACTAAAACAATAACAAGACACAAAAATATAGAACTGAATTTAACATACAGGAAAGACTGACACAAAAAGTTGCGATATAGATTAAGAACCAATGAGTTACAATAATAACTTAAAATACCTACGCCGACATGAATGATAATAAAAAAGGACCATTAAAGTAATGACAGAGAAAACAAATAATTAACCACAGAATTAATTGGATATAAATGCTTATAATTATAAGTATACTCATCAGGGGGCGAGTACTTCATAAAGCTTATATCTTATATATATATATAAACAATTTTCGCATGTACCGTTTTTTATGTATTATTATTTACGTAACTGTAATTAAACTCCTGTTATGAGTCATGTTGCTTTAAATTACTGTGAAGGAAAAGAATATCATCCAGGTGTCTGCATTCAAATGGTTAAGATTCGCTAAAAAAAATCGCATTGCGCAGCACTGGTGCGACGTAAAATCCAACCAACCAACCTACCTACCTACCTTTAAAAAAGCAAGGAAAATATTTCCTTTGCGGGTAACCAGCGGGTCTAAAATTAATGAAAATCTGACCCACACACGATCCGCAAAGCGGGTACCCGGCCCGATGCAGGATTCTAGTTGCAAGGAGGCCGTCGAGTTCGCAACCATTAATCCCAGACTTGCGTTTTCAATCACAAAATGTTTTTAAAATTGTAAGCATTTATGATATGGCATGTTTAAATTTAAAAAATTGATTTTTTTGGAAATTAACAAAAACTAACAGTTATACAGTCCCTATGTCCCGATAGTCATATTAAATTAGAGTTGACATTCATTCTAACAAATATAATATAAAAAGTGTCATTTCTGTGCGCCGAAAATTGAAAGCGATGTTTAATTTCAAAATTTGGGATACTTTCCTATTTTTTTCGGGCCTTTATAATAGATTTTTTAACCGACCCCTAAAAGGCCTCCTCGCGATTTTGCTTTGCACCCTGTATATGTAATGATTTTAGAATAGAACATCTGCGTGATAATGCCTACATATCTAATATGATTTTTAATAAAGTCTCGTAAATAAAATCACTGGTAAGTTTCTTTTCCTTTTCTTTTCCCCAATAAAAGAGGACCACCAGCAGCAGAATGGTTCTGAGCTCAAAACTGGTAGATGTGAGGTGCCAGATTCGATCCCAGGTCGCGCTCTTCGGCCTGATCGTTCAGAGTTTTCCGTTGTTTTCTTCGAAACTTGTGTAAATACGAGCTAGGTCCCCTTAGAAAGACCCCCATGAAGGGCACTCCCCCTCAGGCCTAGGACCCTAGTGCAGTCAGTCGACCTTACTCCCAACACCACACCACACCACACTATCCCAATAAAAGACGTTCAGATTTTTGATGATTGCATTACAATTTCAATTTTAGAAAATAATTTTTGCCGCTGCTAAGTTAGAAATTCTTAAATTATTGTTTTATTATAAATCAAATATTTCATAAAATTCGACCGAATTAAATTATCATATTACCATACATAACAGAAATTCTATAGTTAATAAATGTATCTAGAAAATAAATAAAAAGGAATAATTGTAATTCTATTTATAGTGAATGAAAAATCTAAAAAGTATATAATCTTTGTTTTCTTAAATTTGTATCTTAATATGAAGATTTCGATTTCAGTCAATAGATGGCACCACCACCGCTTTGCCGAATAACTAACTATGAAAGCAAGGCTTAACTGGCTTTAAATTCTTCCAAATATATTTCTAAATATGAGATTTTGAGCATATGTTTTAGCACAAAATGTTAATATTTTATCAATTTCTTCAAGAAAATGTGCACTTCAAGTGTATTAGATTAAATTTTTGTAGCCAAAATTACTTTGATCATTCTAATCTGGTTTGAATAATCAGATAGCCCCTTACGTCAGTATCGTATCGTATCGACTAGAGCCCCTTAAATAAATAATAGGCCGGCGCATCACCGCCATTTTTTTGCCTCGTAAGAGGACAGTACTTCCGCTCGGCGATTTTATCGCTTCACTGGCGGTTTTAAGAAATTTTCATCTAAAAATAAAATCGACCAAAAATGATAAGCAACACAACCTGTTTCTATTTCTTAAATAATTCATAACATTTGAAAGGGGGGAAAAAAAAAGAGCGTACCAATTAAAATTGGAAAGTTTTTTCAACGACCTAATACTATCAGGACACGGAAACAAGACAACGTTGGCGAACCAAAAAAAACGTCGCCAAGACTCTACAAACACACAGTAAAAAAGCGTTTCTTAAAATAATTTATGGTTATTAAAATACATATTTAGATTTAAAAAATACTTTTTTTTAAATTTTTTGCTTTATAAATGTCAGAAATGCAAAGAAAAGTATAAGTGAATAACAATAAAACTTACTATGCAAAGCTGCGCATTAGGTCCCGGGATCCAAGAATCTGGACGACAATTCGCTGCCCATTTTCTCCTTCTTGCATTATTCGAAGGAAACCTAAACATTTTGTATCCTTTTCTGGAGGGTTTACAGCAGTTTATCGCTGAACAACCTCCCATATTGCAGTTTATTTCACTAAAATTACGAGCAAGACGGTAGAAACAATGGATGCCGTTTGTTTATCACGCTGGGTACATGCGGCAACCCTAAGGCAAAAAAATGTCGGATGCGCCAGCTCGTATATATAGGAGCCTTAGTATCGACAAAATTTAAATGTAACTGGTTCATGATAGAGAAATATTGTATAGATTCTTTATATGTTAAATATACATATTTGAGAGTGTGAATTCTCACATAGAAAGGAATATTTAATCTAAATGCACTTGCAAGTATTTTTTCAAGAAAGAAAAGAAGTGTTCAAAATTTACATTAACATCTCAAAATTGTAAAATACATTATCCAACCATTTAGTTCATTCCAAATAAACTTGAATGCACCATAAATTTCCCAAGGCTATTGACATAAACCTTAGTTCTGCAGTTCATATTTCTCAAAACGGGCAAATCTTTTGAGGCATGTATGGTTAATTCGTGTTGTCCCACTTATTTGAATAAATTTTCCATATTTCTCGAGGGTGAATTAAGTTTAGTAATCTATGTTTCGTTTAATTTATAACTATTTCATGTTGTAATATATTAAAAGACAGATGGGAGTTAATGTCTAGGGTTTTGTAGTTCTATGTTGACTTGTTAGTTAATTGAACTGAAAGTTTTAGAGAAATGGTATTATAATTATTTAGTTTTACCCGCACACAAATTATAATCTTTCTGATAATTTTATAAATGAGAATTTGAAATTTGTTTTACATTGTTATAAATGCTGTTTCTTTTTTGCTAAAATTCTATTTATTTATGTTACATTTTTTATAATTTTACGATTCTTGCGGACGATTTTTTTCTTTCTTTACTTACATTTAAAAATAATAATAAAATGAATAAACTAACTAAAAACTAGTATAATGTGGCCACCACATGACTTTCATCTGTATAATTTTACACAAAATTCATTCAATACAAATTATTTATTAAGTTATTAAATTATTTTCCATTAGAAATGCAGACGATTTTTATCTGACAGAATTATATCCATCACTAAATACCGAAAGAAAGTCAACTTTTTGCAATTATAAAAAAAATAAGATTTTTTTTTTTCTAAGTTTTTTTTTCGTTGAAAGATTTAAAAAAATCGTTAACAACTTTGTAAACAATCGTTAATAACTTTGTTTTAAATTATCACAGATCTATAGTTCAACCATTCGTTTTAAAGGTATTGACGAGATCGTTAGATATGAAGATCGTTAGATATATATGAAAGATACCCATATTGAAAATTTACTCTCCCCCGGGGAGGGAGGGGGGTACTGGAAGAGATGCCCTCATATGCACAATTTCTTTTTCCTAGTTAACTACTAGTATTATCAATAATTCATATTAATTTTACCATCACACGATTAAAATAACTCTCATTATGCACATTTATAGGAAATGTTGTCCTATACTGCCATGCTAAAAAAAAAAAAAAAAAAAAAAAAAAATGCGCAACAGCGCCACCTGTTGATCGAATAATCCCCAAATCTAATCAGCACGAGTTTATATCGGGATCCAACTAAATATCAAGTTTGATTAAATTTCGTTCATTGGTTCGTGAGATTCAGCGTCCACAAAATTTGTGATACACACACACACAGACAGACATATTCTAAAAACAGTCAAATCTTGTTCAGGACATCCCAAAACGTGTAAATCCATCAGAAACTGGAGTTCGAAAATTTTCACGTATCCAGTACTTTCTCTATATATGCATATAGAAGAAAGTAAAAACAATGTGCGCTTGCCGACGATTTTTTTTTTTTTTTTTTTTCCCTTTCCTCGAGTTTTTACTTCGAACTAAACATTCGAACTGAAACTGTTGATTTTTTTTTTTAAGTCCATCCCTTCCCTAATATGGGTAGGTAATGATTGTGTTCAGTCCAGAAATTCGATATGAAAATTTCACCTGATTTACATGTTTTGAGGTCTCCTGAGTCTAAAAAAATTCGTTTTGATCAATTGGTCATTATGTGTACGAAGAATCGTCTATTTTATCTCCGAAACTATTAAAGAAACAAATATGAAACTTCTGAATTGAGATAGATCTAGTGTACAGATGACTTTTGTAACTTTTGGTGAAAATTTGAAAACCGGAAGTGTGACATCGTAAACCGAAAGTGGTACCGTAAATCCGTATTTCAAAAATATTTCTGACAATTCTCTTTAAAACTGCTGAATAAACACTTTGTTAGATATCCTTTCGTATGAATTAGTTGGTTACTTCAGAAAAAGTAATAAGCATCCTGTATAAATAGCTCAATTTCAAGACTCGTAAGAGCGTTCATTTGAAATCACATTTACGGATTTTTTTTCAAACTCGCCATATTAACCTCCTTTTAGATATCCTTTCGTAAGTACTAATTGCATTTTCCAGTCAATAATGTTAAGTTTTGTTAAAAGTCGGTATCTCAAAACTGTTCTAACGATTTTCTTCAAAATCCATTTTAAATATCCTTTCTCATGTATTACGTAGTTATAACAGGAAAATTAACAGTCATCCTGATTAGGTAGATCATGTTTGGTGTTTCAAAAAATGGCTCTACTTTTTTTTTTTTTTTTGAAACTCTATTATACAAACTCTGTTTTATGTGTCTTTACACGTGTATCAGCTTTCCCTTACCGAAAAATGTTTGTGTGTCTACTTTATTAGGTCAATTTTATGTCTTCTAATCGCATTATCTGTAAAAAGTGCATAAAATATGTGTACTAGTGGTTAATGGAAGTCGTGTGGTTGTTTCACACCAGATTTTTTTTTTTCTTCTTTTTTTCATAAAACTTTTTTTTTTTTTTACGATTTGTTTTTGTATACTTGCAAACGTTTTTTTCTTTCTACCCTGAAACACTATACCTCTTTTTTTTTTCTTTATAAAGATGTAACAGTTTATTTTGTACACTTGTGGACGATTTTATTTCGTCTTGTCCTGAAAATCTTTACATTTTGAGATTTTATAATTTGTTTGTATATTGCTGCAGTCAATTTTCTTTTCTCCTCCTTCCGAAAAACAGCGTTTTTTATAACGTTATTATAATACATAAAATTTTTGTTTCTAATATCAAGTATGAGAAAAAAAAATAATAATAATAAAAATAATTGATAGTTGATCGGGACAAAGTTTTAGATACTAACGTCTGTCTCTTTTAATATCTAACGAATTGAAATAGTTATGAATTTAATGGAACAGTCGTCAGTTTTAATTAACGCTCGAAATATTTATTGTATCATTGAAATAAGTCGAGCTATTAAAATTACACACATTACAAACGATCTACGCATTTTGGGAAATATGAACTGGAAAATTGAAGTTTGTGCAAATAGCCACAGAAAATTCATGATGTATCTAATAACATGTTGATTGGGAACGAATTAGATGTTTAAAGGAAGTGTTTAAAATTTTTCAGCTGTTATAAAGATTTGTATTGATTTGTTTTACGTTTCTGTCCTCATAAAGATACATTCCATAAATAACAATTAAATTTATTTTCTTGTGATTTATTATTTTATATACTTTCAAATTAATATCATAATTTCATCTTTTCCCTGAAAAACTTAATTTGTTTTTAAATTATTATAGCAGGATTTATTTTCTTCGTTTCTTTAAAAAAAAAAAAAAAAAAAAAAAAAAAAACTTAGTACAAAGCTGCCAACCTAATCCGGCAAATTATTAGTACCGCCCATTTTTCTACACCACTTAATTTTTAGAGTATTTGTTTTCGTAATTCATCGTAAATAAATTTGAAGGGAATTACTCTAAAAATTAAGTGGTGTAGAAAAATGGGCGGTACCAACAATTTGCCGGATTAGGTTGGCAGCTCTGTTAGTAGTATTACGGTGGACTATTTAGTCTCATTCTACGGATTTTTGCGATACTAGTTTTACGATAGTTGAACATTTATCGAAATCGAAAATTTATCGAAAATATAAATAATTTGAAAGCGATATTATAATTAAAAAAAAAAAAAAACTGTTGGTCCTTTATACTAAATTCTTCTTTTGCTGGAATTTCATCAAAATCTTTATTAGTTATTTTCTTTTTCTTTAAAAAAAAAAAAAAAAAAAAAAAAAAATCAGTATTGCAACGGACAGTATCGAAAAAGTTTTTTTTTTTTTTTTTTTTTTTTTTTTTTTTGAGGAGGGGATGGGTGAAAAGGTCGAAAGGCTTAATGTTTATATTTTATTAATATTCTACGCCAAGCCTCTAGTAGGAAATGCTGATCGTCTGCTTTTAATTTTGTTATTTTTTATACACAAAATTAAATATTCTGTTAAATTATTAAAATATTCTTTTATTATTATTATTAAGATTTTATAATTTGTTTTTTTACATATTTAGATGTAACAATTTATTTTGGATATTCACAGACGATTTTACTTCATTCTTTCCTGAAAAACTTCACATTTTTATAGCTTCATTAAAAAACATAAAAGCTTTGTTGGTTTTTGCCTGTAAAATGAAAATTTGCTTTATTTAGTGGACCAATACGCTAATTTAATTTAGGCAAAATTATACGGGATGACTATAATTAAACTTCCCCTATAAATAGCATCCTACAGCACAAACGGATGAACGGATTGCAACGAAATATATATAATATTGGTATATAGAGTATGCACAAGATGCGCTCACAAAGAATTTCGAAAAAAAAAAAAAAAAAATTCCAAAATGTTCACTAGAGGGCGCTTTTTCCAGGAAAAACATTAAATTTAGCACAATAAACGACCAAAACGGAATACAGAAACAATATTAACAATCCAGAACAAGAATTATAAGTACCGTAAAAACCGGCGTATGGGCCGCACTCGGTGCTTCATTCAATCGCCACCACTAAAATTTAATTATAACGTTTGTCTAATCACTTCGAAGAGTAGTCGTCTATTACATATATCAAATGTCACTCTTAAAAATTATTGGTGACTATTGATTTAAAAATTCCCTCGGTTTGACGGTACTGGCTGCGGCTCATACGCCGGTTTTTACGGTAGTAAAATGTAAAACCGGGAAAGGCTGTCAGTTCTGGGAAAAAAATGTCGAGATTTGCATGCTTGCAAAGAAGAGGAAGCTTTATGCAAAACAGGTATTACTTAATGTGGTTCGATGATCAGAAACTAGTCAATAAATGTTAATGTTTCCGTATTCCATTTTGGCCGTTTTTTGTGTTAAATTTCATGTTTTACCTGAAAAAGCGCCCGCTGGTGGACATTTTGGAACTTTTTTTTTTTTTTTTTTTTCGAAATTCCGTGAGCGCATCTCGTGTATAGCCTATATACGAAATTGCGCCGCATTCCGTTCACCCGTTTGCGCTGTATGATGCTGTTTATAGAGGAAATTTAATTTTAACCACCCTGTAGGAAACTAACTTCTGTCTCTTTTAATACCTGACGAATGGAAGTAGTTATGAATTTAATGAAGCACTGCTTGTCGGTTTTAATTCACGCTCGTAAAATTTGCAGTATTATTGAAATAATTTCAGATGTGAAAATTAAACATGTTTCAAATGATTTATGAATTTTGCGAAATATGAACTGGAAAATTAAAGTTTGTTCAAATAGCCGCAGGAAGTTTATGATGTATCTGATAATATGTTGATTGGGGACGAATTAAATGTTTTAAGGAAGTGCTTAAACATTTTCGACTGTTACAAAGATTTGCGTTGATCTATTTTATGTCCTTATAAGGAATACGGTGCATTAAATAAAAATTGAGTTTTTTTTCATGCGATTGTTATTATTATTTATGTTTTCAAATTAATAGCCTAATTCATCTTTTTCTAAATATATATAGGGTATGTGTTCCAGTGATTGTCATGCTCCAGTAATTGACATCTATCCCGAACTAATTAATAAATAAGAAAAATAATAAAACATATATTTTACATATCAGAATTTTATCATTTTATGTCAAACACTGGAGCATAGAGTGCTAATAACTGGTAAAATGAATAACTAGCAGTGTCGAACACTGGAACATAGGGTGCCAGTTACTGAAAAATTGAAAAACTGGCAGTGTCAATTATTGGAACATTGAGTGGGTGTCAAATAAAAATTCATAAAAATAATAATAATAATAATAATAATAATTGTTATCAAATGAATATATTTTAACATATGTGTGGTTCTGAATGTCTTTCATACCATATGTACTAACTTAAGATTTTTAAAAATATTTCCTGATGACTAGAACATTAAAAACATCAGAGATTGCTCTAAAAGTGTCAATCACTGGTGCACTTACCCTATATATGTTATATTGTTACAGTTGACTTTATCTTCTGCTCTTCTTGAAAAATTTTATTTTATTTTTTCATTTATTTACTTTTTTAGATTTTATAATTTGCTTTTGTTTTCTTGCAAACGTTTTTTCTCCCTTTTACGGAAAATTTATTTATCATCATTATTCTTTTTTTTTTTTTTTAAGATGTAACATTTTATTTTTTTATGCTTGAAGGTGATTTATTTCTTTTATGCTTGAACATTATTTAATTCATCTTTTTCTGAAAGACTGTGCATTTTGAGTTTTTATAATGTGTATTTATATTAGTATGGTCGATTTTCTTTTCTTGAAAAAAGGGACATCAAAACTTTGTTTCTATTATCGTATGTGAAAATTTGTTTTAAATAATGGATCGAAACGTTAACATAATCATGTCAAACTATAGAAAACTTCTATTTTAATATCAGATGATGAATTGAAATAGTTATATGCATTTAATCGAGCACTGCTTGTCTGTTTTAATTCATGTTTGTAAAATTTACACTTACGTGTTTTGGGAAATATGAATTGGAAAATATAAATTTGTTCAAATAGCCGCAGGAAGTTTATGATATATCTGATAATATATTGATTGGGAACGAATTAAGTGTTTAAAGGGAATGTTTAAACATTTTCATCTATTACAAAGATTTGAATTGATCAATTTTATGCGTCTTGTTTTTATAAGAATACATTACGTAAATTTAAGATTATATTCATGCAGTTATTTAAGTTTATTATTTTATTTTGTTTTTATGTCTTCAGAACACTATAGCTAAAAAAAAATTTCATAACTTAGCAAATAGTTTAATCATGATATCTGCTTCAATATACAAATTCCTCCAAAAATTAAATGTTATTTTTTGATAGTATAACATTAAAAACAAATCAAAATTAATATTTTTTATGATTTCTTGCTGGTAATTTTATACATATAGTAAATTCAATGGTTAATAAAAAAGCTTTGTAGTCCTGTACTTAAAAGTATAAATAAATAAATAATAATAATAATAATAAAAGCCGCAAATAAAACATAAAGACACCAATTTTTTAATAGCAGGAGACTTGACGTTGGAATATTAAAACCCGAATAAACTACTACGTCAGAAACTGGCGTTTCTGACGTAGTAGTTCATTCAAGTTTTAAAACAAATTTTTTGTTCACTTGTTATTAATACTTATCATATAATGTTAAAAAAAAAATTATAGACATACTTTTCAGTTTTGAACAGTTTTTTTTTTTTTTTTTTTTTAATGAAGAAATACAGTAACGTATATCATTTACCAAAACAGAAGCATTTGAGACCTGATGGCGGCAAAAATCACTTCCAAAACTTTTCATCTTTCATGGAACTACTATTGCCATGTACTAGCAGTTGAGAGAGGTATTAAATAGTGATACTATAAAGTACCGTTGGTAAATAGAAATGGTTAGTTTTCTGTAACAGTTATAATCAGGAGGTACTTACCGACGGAGCATAAGAAGTTAATAGAAGTGACTGCATCTTGTTATAATTAATTATGCTCAATTTTCAAAATGGATTCTATCGATGCCGATTAGCTATTTCCTAAGCGATTAATGACTAACATGTATATCTTTTTTATTTATTTTTTATCGATATTAAAATCTAATGTCTTAGGAACACTTTTGTTAGTAGATGCATTTCTATAAAAGTTAAGATTTTAAATTTTAAGATCTTTGATCTCATAAATAATACTCCTTATAAGTTTATACTCTATGATTTAAAAAAAATAAAAAATGTACGACCAGGATTGCTCGACTTTATAATTCCTTTAATTTGCGAGCATTTTATACCGAGAAATGATAAAATGGATAGGGGAGGGGGATAAAAACAATTTTATTGATTTTTATAGTCATTACAATAAAATAATTATAAATTTTACGTCAGCAAATTAATTCAAAACATATCTTGAGGGGACCATTTAAGTGTTGAAAATCGAAATATATTCCAAACAGCATACTTTTGAGTGCGAAAAAATGATATAAGTGAAACAGTTCAATGTTTTAATTACCATGTTCGAATCCCGATGCAATTGTGAGTATTTGTAATGTTTCGGAATCAATTTTCAGCAGTTGATTCCTGTCTAATTAACACTAGCGTGCAAAACATGATAAAACCCTTACCGAATAAGAAATCATAAATAAATAAATAATTTACATTGATGAATTATGAAAATTTAATTGATTGAATCATGTGAAACAATAAAGGCACAGCTAATATTCCGTTAAAATGTTTATCAACAGCTATGTAATATACACAAATTACTATTCAAATAAAGTGACTTTAATTGCTTCTACAGTGTTAAAGCCGATTGACAACGCGAGGATCCTAGACCTGTGTGAGATTCCCTCCATCGGGGAGTCCACCAGTGACTGAGCGGTACTGCGCTCAAAGTTAGTAGACAGGAAGTACCAGGTTCGATTACAAATCACGCTCGTCGACCTAGCTGTTAGAAGTTTTCCGTGGTTTTCTTCGAAACTCGTTTAAATACGTGATTTGATCCCTTTAGAAAGACCCTCACGGGGGGCACATCACCCAGGCCTAATTCTTGCATAGTCAATTTGACTTACCTAAGACCTACGCCACTTTCCTTGGGGATCGTTCTGAGAGATCCAAGTGCGTATTTACGCGAATTTCGAACATAATCGCAGAAAATTCCGAATGGCTAGGTCAATGAGTGCAATTGGATTCGAAACTGTCATCCCTCGTCTATCACTTTCAAAAGCAGAACCTATCGGCTACCGGTGAGTTTGTAACTGTAAGAATATTGCATATCCTTTACACGCTTTGGGCTGTCTAAAACTGAAAAAAGGGGGAGAGGGTAAATAATACTAAGTTTAAAAATTAAATGTTTAAAGATTTTTTTTTTTTTTTTTTTAATAGTCAATTTAGACACTGCAAGTGATTTTGTAAGTTTGTACATATAAGACGTTAAAACCACCTCTGAACTGTGTTAGAGCATTGCCTTATTTCCCTCTAGATCAGGGTTGCTACAGCACCTGGAAAGCCTGGAAAACTCAGGGAATTTGAAAATCTATTAAAAAACAGGAAAAACTCAGGGAATTTTCAAAATTTATTGCAAAAACAGGGTAAATTCAGGGAATTTTGAAATTTTTTGGAAAAACATTAGAATATTTTTTTCATAATCAAATATTTTTAAAATTTTTAGTGCTTTATAATGAATCAATAATTCCCCCCCCCCCCCCAACTATAGTAAGTTAATAAAATTTATATACCCTAAATATGTTCAATTGACTTGTAAACATGTTAGATTCTAATGCTGCATGATTGCGTGCCATCTATTTTACTTCTAAAAGGGACAGGGAAAACTCAGGGAATTTTTTTTTTCCTGATTTGTGTAGCAACCAAGTCTCAATATTTCCAACAGTATTTCATAATATCCATGTAATATGCTACTTTAAAGGCATTAGATTTATATTATGATATGATTATTTGAGGAACACAGAAATGCTTTCATAATAAGGCATAGACTCCATATTTCAGTTGATATGCTTTTAATAAATGCAAACTGTTAAATGAAAATCTCTTATTAAAACAGAGTATACAGTAAATGTATTTTGCCTAATGGGAAAATTTCAAGCATAGCTTGTTTAGGGAAATTTAATTATGCGATTTGAAACGTGTAAATAAATATCAATTTTTTGAAATTGAAGCTGTAGTTACACATTAGTTATCATTACTGGATTTTCCAAGATAGTAATATTCAGATTTTAAAATTATTATAATGTTTTCGTTAATTGAAATCCCATAGTTTCATTTTTGTTTATAATTGAAATCAAAGTTGAAAATTAATAACATTCATCTCATTTGAGAATGATTGAGTGCTGTAACATCTAACTAACCAAACTTGATATGAAACCATGGCACGGAGTTGTTGTTCTTGGTCGTAGGACCACAGCAGTGACTGAGAGGTTCTGTTCTCTAAGCTAATAAGTGAGAAAGGTCGGATTCGAGCCGAGATCGCGCTTATTAGCTTCGCCGCTCGGATTTTTCCATAGTTTCTCCTGTAACTCGCATGAATACAAGCTAAGATTGCTGGAAATGCCCTACATTGGGGGCACCCTATACAAGCGTAAGTCTCTAGTGCAAATAATTGCCCCAACGCACATCATCTTGATTGTACTCCAGTCGATCAGAGTTCAAATCCCGTCTAAAAAATAATCCCGCAAAAAAAAAAAGTGATATTATATATATAAACTTTTTTTTTTTTCTTTCACTGGTGTTGCCGCTTGAAGTTTTCCATGGTAGACTTTTTTTTCCCTTTCCTTTTTTAAGCAGCGCTTATTGGCGTTGTCGCTCGGAGTTTTCCATGGTTGACTTTTTTTTTTCTTTCTAAGCAGCGCTGATTAGCCTCGCCGCTCACATTTTTCCAGTGGAGTGAAATGGGGTGTGAAACCGGAACTCAAAAAACTCTGGTATGTAGTGGTCATTAAACCTATTATTTTATATGCTTGTGAGGTTTGGTACCCCTGCATTAACGTACACGGTAAACGTAAACTCTCATCTTGCCAAAGACAGTACATCAGATTTATTTACCATTTCTACAGAACCGCTTCGACGGATGCCATCTGCCAAATCAAGGGCATACTGCCAATCCATATTGAAGCAGAAAAATACGTTAATAAATTCATCATCATGCAGGAAAATAAATCTTGGTATCATGACTACAACTATTTTAGTAAAAATGATTTCGAGCAGAAAAATCTCAAACGTGACAATAATCCTGCCGGGGAGCATAAAACCATAAACTTCATTGAATCGGAGGATTTTATACAATGTGAGAATAAATTCTATACAGATGGTAGCAAAAATGAAGAAGGAACGGGCTGTGCCTTTGTTGCTGTACTTGAAAATTTTCTGGTTCATAATGAGATGTATAGGCTAAAAGCCGGTAATTCTGTTTTTCAGGCGGAAGTCCTCGCCATTATAAAAGCTTTGGAATGGGCTTCTTTCAAAAAGTTACAAAACATACTAATTAGGACTGATAGCCTTTCAGCTATTATGGCGCTTAACAATTTGATACCGAATTCTATCCTTATGAAGCAACTGATAGACAAGATAAATTCATTTAACGGAACTTTTAACATTGCATGGGTCAGAGGCCACTCAGGAATTATTGGGAACGAATTGGTGGATTCGTTAGCCAAATGGGCTATTTACTCTGGAGTACATCATCCTCTTCCCTACCCTATATCCTATCTCGACAAAATCCTGTTGTCTGATGCCTTAAAAAAATGGCAAAATCACTGGGACTCATCTGATAAGGGCCGTATTACTTACGAAATTTTTCCGGAGGTTTCTACAAAACTGGCAATTAAAAATCAAGTTTTAATATATTTTGTCACTGGACGCGGAAGTTTTCCAGCCTATCTGTCTAGATTCAACAGTTCCAATGATCCAAATTGTCCTTGTGGCGAGTTGGGTGATTCTATGCATTTTCTCCAAAACAAATGCTCTTTCAGTAAAAATTATATAAAGAGGTTCACAAGAGAGACTATGAACGAATACATTCTGCGCATAGACAATTCTGCATATTTGACAAGAAGAGTATGTAACATTTATAACGAACTTATTAAAAAATACTCCAGTCTTATAAAATATACTTTTTGATTGTGGTGATTTTCTTCGAGTTGGGCAATGGTGGTGTTCTTTACTTTTGTTTGACGCTGTGGCTTAATGAGGCTATTTGAACTATCTCTCTATCATATAAACTAAATCTTAAAGGACATTTATGTCCGAAGTGAACATTGTCTACATGAACTTTATGACCTACTACATTATAAATCTTTATGAACAGTTTCACATCTTTATTGGACATTTAGGACCGAGTTGAACATTGCTCACACGAACTATATGAACTTTCACTTACCTAAATCTATTTTTGTTCTGTTTTGTTTTTACAGGCAATCGTCCTGTATTTTTTACAAGTGTAAATGTTCATTTGGCAACATATTGTTTAAGTTGTCATCTTCTGTTCTTAATTTTAGTTATTTTTCTTTTTATTTTGCTGTTATTTTTATTTAGCAACGAATTGTATAAGTTGCTTTTTTTTATTGTTTTAGTTCATATTATTCTTCAAGTGTAATTTTCTTCCAAATCTTAATAAATGCCGTCTGGTTTTTCTGGGTCGGTTCCTTTGGCTGTGGGTTTGCTGGTAGTGGTAGGTACTTCTCTCCCGCCACCCTTTGGGCTTCGGCTGGCCATAAACCTTGGGGTTGGCCGGTGGTTTGGGGCGTATCCGTTTCCTCTGAAACTCGCGTGAATACAGGCTAGGATTCTTAGAAAGGCCCCAGATGGAGGGCAGTCCATACAAGCGTATGTCGCTTAGGGCAAATAAAATTGGCCCAACACAAATCTTATTGATTGCAGTACCATCGATCAAAGTTCAAATCCCGTCAAAAAATAGTGTTTTTAAAGCAAGTAATTTACCACAATGCCGTAAATTTACAATTCAAATAACTTACAACATTTCTGTAAATTTACAGAAAAGTATGCTGGCACCCCAATAGCATTTTTATACTGTAAAATTATTAGATTCCCCCCCCCCCCCCCAAATTCTTGTGTACTTATTGTCGTTCACTACGGTACATTTGTGAATCTCAAGCTAATAAAAAATGTGCCTCCATTTTAAGGTAAATATAAGCTTTTTCATTTGTCTCTCCGTGGCTCAGGTGGTTAGAGCGTTAGTAACGCGGTGGTCGAGCGTTCGATACCCCGAAAGTCCGGGGTGTTAATTTTTGCAGATAATTAGTATAAAAGATGTCAATTGATAAAAGAAAATTTTTCGTTGACTACACAGTATCCTAAGAATTTTTTAAGAGTTTTTTTAAGAAGTCTTTTTTTTATGTTCAGATGCTGAAATTTAAGGCAAAAATTTAGTATTCAAACATAAAAATGTTTTATAAAAATTAACTCATCGATAAATTCACAAAGTAGTACACAAATATATTAAAAATATTTTTTTAAACTCAAAATAAAAAAGTTGTTTGCAGGGAGCAACATTGTATGCATATTTTTATAATTTTAAAATAATTATGCAGTTATTTAAAAAAAAAAAAAAAAAAAAAATGCATATTTACGTTTGTAATGACCGATAGATGGCACAACAAGAGCAATAACCAATGGCCAATAATAGCAATGCATCGGTCAATGGAAGTCTGCAAATTTTTTTGTATTAAGGTGAAATTTATCATTTCACCTTAATACAAAAAAATTTGCAAAATCATAACTTCGAAAAGATATATGTGATATGATACATTAATAATTGGGGTTTTAAAAGTTTTTTTTTAAATAGATTATTTTCTTTTAATAAACGAGGACATGCACCAATATTCTGTAATATTCATTGCTGATATAATTAATTGTTATGTAATTTAATTCTTCTTCCTTGTATGTAATGCATAGATTTCCTTTCTGCAATAATTATTAATCGCTTGAAATTCAAATAGTGTATTATGATATGCATGTAATATGATACGATATTAAATATACGTTGTTTAGTACTTATCGCAAATGCAGAAAATCTGTTACGTTCCGTATTTTGAGAATCCTAATACTACAGTACTTGTATTTTAATAAAGGGCAGATGTTGAAATTATAATCGCACTTTAGAACACAGAAATTTAATTCTCCTCAATGCAATATACATTTTATCAATTAATGAAGTAATGTTAAACTAGTTTGAAATGATCCATATGAAATCTGATATACACACAAAATATATATTATGAGACTACGCCTTATAATGAAACTAATTAATGATATTTGGATAGAGTTTCCAAAATGCCTAACCAAAAAAAAATTTTTTTGTCATTAAGGGAAACTAAATATATCTGTACTGATAAGTATAAAGGATTTAAGTCCAAAAATGTCGATTTTGAGTTAAGTACATAATCAGATTCAGAACAAAAATTCTCAATCGATTAGTATAAAGGATTTAAATCCATGTCATTTAGTCTTTGAGAAAATCCATTGGTAAAAAAAGATTCAAGTCAGAAATTTAGCATTAATCTTTGGTATAAAATATTTAATTCAATTTTTCCCTTTATTAAATGAAGATTGACAATTACTGAATGGTATAAAGCGTATAAACCAACATATTCCCTTTTTCCTAATCGATTCTGCTGATTATATTTTAGTTAGTTTAACTTTATTTTTCGTTTCCTAAAAAATCAAGAATATGGACTTAAATCCTTTATACTGATCAGTACAGATATACTCTATAACAAAAAAAAGTGACGCACCAAGGAGTAATGCAAACTGGACACAAATTGACATATATACAGGTTTTGATGGAATCAAGCACCAATTCATCCTTATCGTCGATCCTACGTGCAACTGGTACTTCATTGACTTAAATACCCTTAATAGGCGGCTCAGTGGGGTTGAGCTCAGTCCCCGGATCTCTCTTCCACTGAGGACATTTGGAGCATCATAAAAAGTGTCCTACAACCAGCTCAGGATTTTACCAATCTAACGCAACAATTGGACAGAATTTGGCACGATACTTCACAAGAGCACATTGCCAACTCTATCAATTAATACCAAGCCGAATAACTGCGTACATAAGGGCCAGAAGTGGACCAACGCGTTATTGACTTGTTCACTTTGTGAGGCCCTTTCTCTTGATTAAACATTCAAATTTTCTGAAACTATAATCAATTGTTTTTCTCTACATGTACATCACATCTACCAATTTTTGTCCCATTCGGACCACCCATTCCACCCCCATCTACCAATTTTTGTCCCCACTTCTTCTTGGTGCGTCGTTTTTTTTTTTTTTTTTTTTTTTTTGTTATAGAGTGTATTTGAATCGTTTTCATTATAAAATTAGCATGTTGTGGCAACCATAACAAGACATTCTTCCAGATTTTCTTATACAAATTCACGAAGTAGAAATTTCTTTCCTTTAAAGAATATAAGAGTGCAAAAAATAATATAAATGGAAAATGGGAGGAATAGTGGGGCATGTTTGGAAAAAGATCAAACAGAGGGGTGGGGGGGGGGGGGGTTAACGTGCAAAAGAGTGAGCGCAGAATGTTAAATATATCATGAAAGAATATATTTAATTCAGTATACTATACTAAAATGAGTTAATTTTATCATTGCTATTTTGATTTATTTGTTTCAAACCCTAATATTTTGCACATAAATAAATAAATAAAAACAACATATGGTGCAGCCACGTTTCCCGCTCCTAAGCATTGAGGACGTTTCTAAAGGCCTAGAAGGGTGCCAAATCGATCAACAGATTGGGATTTGGAAAACATCTAGTCATTTGCTGTTACCCTAATTCATTATTTTCTCTCAACGACAAGGGTTATCACCCTTATTTTAACACTGGACTCCGTTGAGTCAGCACTAGCGCAGAGGCTCCGTAGTCGCAAGAAACGTTGTTGAAAAATACGTGATAAGGTTGGGAAAGGGGGGGGGGGAAGGCGTCAGTTTTTGAATCAACGTC
Organism: Salticus scenicus; assembly: GCA_963930645.1. Classification (NCBI taxonomy): domain Eukaryota; kingdom Metazoa; phylum Arthropoda; class Arachnida; order Araneae; family Salticidae; genus Salticus; species Salticus scenicus. The sequence continues at coordinate 171,950,717 of OZ005660.1, read as the reverse complement.
TTAACGAACATGTAGTTTACAAATAATAATGTAGTTGAAACTAAAAATTGTTTGCACGTTTGCAGACATTTGATCATTTTTATTCTTTATTCTCAATTACCTTGTAATCCATATAACTTACTGTCATTAAAATGTTTTAATATTAAGATCAAATTACTTCATTTTCAAAGACCTATACATTAGATTATCTAACATCTGAATGACGAATATCTTAGCCATTCAATGACAGATACGCATTAAATGAGGCATCTTTATCTCCTAATCGACTTCTTCGAACTTACGCTTTGATATTCGACGTATTCAACTATTACATTTAATCAAATCCCCGTATTGTCAGTTGAATGTCTCCCATTAGAATTCTGCTGTGCAGTGAATGCTTTGTTAATTAATATGGCGGAATGAGATTCATTTCAACTGACTAATGCTACTTTGGACATACGTAGGTAGTCGAAATTCGCGCGATTGCACTGATTTGGTAAAAATTAATGCTGAAATTGATTTTTGAATTTTCATTAAAAGCTTCAATTGAGATTTTTTTTTCCTTTTTTTATGCAAATGCTTCAATTGTAAATTCATAAATTTCGGTAAGGAGAATATTAAAAAAAAAAAAAAAAAAAAAAAAAAAAAAGCAAGTCAGCGTATTGTCGATAAAATATTTATCTTTTAGAATTCTGCGCGTGCAGTGAATGCTTTGGCAATTCAGGGGATGCATCACGGATCGTCAAGCTCATCTAAAGCCCATGTTATTCTATTACGAAATTTGTTTATAAAATTAATTGTTATTTTTAAATTCCGTTTTTCTATTATGAGAATACGCAACCGTTAAATGAGTACCCGTTTCCCAAAAAATTATTTTTAAATTATTTTCTATTTGAATTTTGCGTTTAAAAATGCGAATTTTTACTAAATGCATTTTTCTCATTTTTTAGCTGTAAAATGAAATAATAATAATAAAATAAAAAAAAAAATCAATTTTTTGGTAAACGGATACTTATTTAATATAGTTGTGATTTCCTGAATGTGAAAATAAAATTTAAAATACCAGTTAGGTAATGAGCAAACCTATAAACAAATTTCACCACAGACACTTACATGGAATTTAATGAGTCGAGACGGAGAAATCCTAAGAGGGAGTGAGCACCTTTAACCCTTTGCCGGCCCTATTCAATTTCATTTCTCTGGTTAGTATTGTCAAAATTAGGGACTTTTTTAAAATTTAATATCCACCACTAAATTTTAACTATAACGGTTATTATATATATATATTTTAACGCATTTTTGTTAAAGGGCCTTTATTGAGCCATATTTTTATAACAACTGCTTTGGTAAAGGAGAGTGTTTAAAAAAACTGTATATCAAAGTTATAAGCAACCAAAAATTTAAAGTTGATACGCATATTGCATGTATGTTACCACTGATTTTTGTCAGTCTAAAAATATATCATAATTTAAGTCCAAATTGCGACATATCTGCTACATAAAATTAGAAATCATAATTCGCAATTTCTTTCGAAAGAATATAAGAAGCTATTAGTATAATAATTACAAAATTATCCTATTTTCTGATGTTTTCTAATTTTTGCAAGAGTAATATATACTTTCCTTCATTCTGTTTTACATTTTAATAATAATTGCTATTCTCTATTCCTTATTCTACACAGAGCATGTTTATACTAATTTAAATTATATTATACCATCTGAAACCTCAGTGCTGGGTATCTTCGCTTCACAATCGCAGATATACTTTAAATATGGCATATACTTTCCTTCATTCTGTTATATACTTTAATAATCATTGCTATTTTCTATTCCTTATTATACACAGAGCATACATAAATTAATTTAAATCTTTTATTGTTACTTCATTTTCAAAAACTCTTCATTATACCATCTAAAATCTCAATGGCGGTATCTTCGCTTTACAATGACAGATATACTTTAAATATGGCATCTTCATCTCCTAATCAACTTCTTCGAACTTATGCTTTAATGTTCGACGTATTCAACTATTACATTTAATCTTGTCCCCGTATTTGTCAATCGAATGGACCATATTCCCACTTTGGGTTCGAGGCTGCAAGAATATCAGCTGGTTAGGCAAACAATCCTCAACTCTACCATAGCAAAGCATTGTGGCTTGCAAATTTTTATCTTGCAATATTATTTATAAGAGTTACAGATTATATGAAGTTGAAGTAAGAGTGCGATAGTGATAACTTTGTTTTGTTTTTAATCCAGTTTTAGTAATATACTTTAATATTAATCGACATATGTAATATTAAAAGTTGCCATGTGAACTGTGGCGATGTTAACAAACTTAAATGGATGTTCCATTTAATAAATTCCTTTATTAAAGTGATTGAAATTCTAATTATTTAAGCTTTGATGTCTATATATATATATAGATGTGTGTGTGTATAAAATGTTCTTATTAATCTTTTATTCATTATATATATATACATATGTGTGTGTGTGTGTGTGTATACATAAAATGTTCTGCAATTTTACGATATGGAATAGTCTTAACTTTATTATTCGATTCAGTTGTTTACATTTCTCTTTTGTTCTTGTTTGAATAGATATCTGATCATTAAGTTTCACTGGAGAAATATTTAGGAAAATGTTATGCGTAACAATGAAATGGCATCTTGAATCTAATTTGTTTACAAAACATCGGCCACGTGTTCGGCGATTTTACCTACTGTGACGTCACAGGAATATTGTCCATTAAATGTTTCTCTTTTAGAACTCTGCGCATTCAGTGAGATGCGTTAGTAATTAATATGGTGAAATGTGATTAATTTCACGGACTAATGCTACATTTGACATAATATATAGAGATCGGAGTTATAACGGATAAGATAATTCATTAACAACCGATATTAAAATTGATTTTTATTTTTTAAATGAATTTTCATTAAAGTGCGTTCATTGAGCCTTGTTTTTATAGCAACTGCTTTGATTGTAAGTTCACTTTGAGAATTCAAATTCCAGGTAAAAGAAAGTGTTCAGGAAATTTTATATTGAAGTTATAAGGAACCAAAAAATTTAAATTGATACATATATCTTGCGTATGTTACAACTGATTTTTGTCAGTTAAAAAATATATCGTAAATTAAGTCCAAATTTTTACATAGCTGCTTCGTAAATTTGGAAATCATATTTTTCAATTTCTTTTGAAAGAATATAATAAGCTATTATATTAATTACAAAATTATGGCCTTTTTTCTGATATTTTGTAAATTTTGCAAAAGTAATTATATACTTCATTCTGTTTTACATTTTAATAATCATTGCTATTCTCTATTCCTTATTATACGCAGAACATATATCAATTTAAATCTTTTATTATTACTTCATTTTCAAGGAACTCTTCATTATACCATTTAAAATCTCAATGGCGGTATCTTCGCTTTACAATGACAGATATACTTTAAATATGCCATCTTCATCTCCTAATCAACTTCTTCGAACTTATGCTTTAATGTTCGACGTATTCAACTATTACATTTAATCAAGACCTTGTGTTGTCAGTTGAATGTCTCCCTTTAGAATTCTGCGTGTGCAGTGAATGCCTTGTTAATTAATATGGTGGAGTGAGATTCATTTCAACGGACTAATGCTGTTTTGGACATGCACAAGAGTCGAAATTTGAAAGAATGCACTGATTCAGTAATAATCAATGAAAAATTTAATATTTAAACTTTCATTAAAAAGCTTCAATTTGAGATTTTTTTTTTAAACAGTAAATGCTTTAGTTGTTAGTTCACAAATTCCGATAAGGAGAAGGTTTAAAAAAAAAAAAAAAAAAAAAAAAAAAAACTGTATTGTCATTCGAATGTTTCTCTTTTAGAATTCTGAACGTTCAGAGAATACATTGGTAATTAATATGGTGAAACTAATGCCACTTTTGATATACATATGGTAATTGAAGCTAAAATGTACAACACGATTCGTTAATTAATCAATACTAAAATTATTTTTTTTTTAACGAATTTTCATTAAAGCGCTTTCATTGAGCCATATTTTTATAACAATTGCTTTGATTGTGAATTTACTTTGAGAATTCAAATTCTAGGTAAAGGAGAGTGTTTAAAATTTTTTATATCGAAATTATAAGGAAACAAATATTTTGAAGTTGATACTATATATTCTACAGCTACATTTTTTTGAGACCATGATAGGTCCTGCGCACGCGCTGACTCAACGAGTCCAATCTTAAAATAAGCGCCGAATGACTGGATGTTTTCCAAATCCCAACCTGTCGGTCAATTTGGCACCCTTTCAAGCTTTTGGACTCGTCATCACTGCTAGTTTTAGGAAATGTTATTACACTATAGTATGTATGTTATCACTGATTTTTGCCAGTTTAAAAATATATAATTTAAGTGCAAATTGCGACATATCTGTTACATAAAATTAGAAATTCACGATTTCATTCGAAAGATTATAAAAAGTGATTATATTAATTACAAATTTGTCTTATTTTCTGATATTTAGTAATTTTTGTAAGAGTAAATTATTTACTTTTCTTCAATCTGTTGTACATTTTAATAACCCATTGCTATTCTTTATTCCTTATTATGCACAGAGCATGCTTATACTACTTTAAATCTTTTATTATTACTTCACTTTCAAAGGACTCGTCATTATATTATACCATCTGAAATCTCAAAGGTGAATATCTTCGTTTTACAATGACAGATATAAATATGGCATCTTCATCTCCTAATCAACTTCTTCGAACTTATGCTTTAATGTTCGATGTATTCAACTATTACATTTAATCAAGACCTTGTGTTGTCAGTTGAATGTCTCCCTTTAGAATTCTGCGTGTGCAGTGAATGTCTTGTTAATTAATATGGTGGAGTGAGATTCATTTCAACGGACTAATGCTATTTTGGTCATTCACAAGAGTCGAAATTCAAGCGAATGCACTGATTCGCGGAAATAATCGATGCTAAAATTTGTCATTTTTTAGTTTTTAACTTATTTCTAATGAAAAGCTATAAATCGATCGTATTTATGGAGTAATCTGCATTTATGTAGCAGTTGCTTGATTGTAAGTTTACTCTAAAAATTAAAATTTCAGGTAAGAATTGCTTTTAACGCTTTATTTTAACATGCATATACATAGTTTTTGGTTACTTATGACGAATTTTTACAGATATAACTATGCATATTGCCTTATCATAGTAATTAATGAGAATTTGATGAAGTGGTACTACAGTTGGCCATTGGTACCCGATGGTCAAAACGCAAAATTCAAAAGATTTTTCAAATAAGATAAAGTACTAAATATACGTATAACGTAAACGTATATGGGACTTACGACCGAAAGCGTAACATACTGTAACACAGGTCGAATTCTAAAATTTTGATTTCATAATTTTGGCCGGTCTTTGTTTTTTGGTGTGCTGAAACCGAAAATGAAGCCAGTTTTTCTCTATCACCTACAGATTTTTATCAATACAGGGTGCCTACCTCTACAATTTCTTCCATTACTCTTCTTCAGTATAATTATATGGAAAATGTTATAGTATGTATCCATGATTCATTAATCATGGATACCTGTTGTTGTAATAACGCAGCACTAGTGTGACGTAAAACCATACCAACCAACCAACCAACCTATTGTTAGGATGGTATATGTAAGAAATTGGATCGGTAAGCACCCTGTATTGAAAAAAATCTATACGTGATAGAGAAAAACTGGCTTCATTTTCGGTTTCAGCACACCAAAAAACATACAGATCAGCTGCAATCATCAAATCAAATTTTGTCAACTTCATTTTTGTAGGCCTGTGTAATCATCCTAATAGTCAAAAATCCTTAAAAAGAAAAAAGAAAAAAAAAAACGTTTTTTTATATTTTTTTATTTTTTATTTGTTTTTTCTTTTCTTTTTTCTTCTTTTTCTTTTTTTTTTTTTTTAGGTAAAATTAAATCAACACTCCCTATAGAAGGGTGTTCTATAGGGGCTGGTGATAAATTTAAACTATAATTCGTTGATTGCGGTAACTTCATCACTTTCTCAATAGTTTTACAGATTTTATTGGAAAAAATGTTTTCCAACTTTGTTACTTTTTAGTTTATTTTCAACTAATGAATTCAAATTAGAGAAGTAATCATTTTTCCATAAAAATTTCCAAATTTTGACAGATGGTGTCGCTGTCATTTATTTCTGCGATTTTTCATATGGCTATATCTTAGCATCTATTGGTTACAATTTCACCAAACAACATTATGTAAAATCTTTATTGGGAGAGATTATGTCGATTAAATTTGTTTTGAACGTTAAGTGGTAGGTGACGCTGTTATATTGAAGGATATAGAAGAAAGTTTTGTGGTGACCACAGCATAATTTTTTTTTATAAGTGCAAAACTTTGAATGAACACAATAAAATGCAAGAACGCGCAACAATTGTTTCGGGTCGAAAGAAGGAGCGACCCTTCGTCAGGCGAATAATGTGGGCACGAGTGCTGCAAACAAAGCGGCAACGCGATGGGTTTGGTGTTTTATGGTGGGTGTTAATTCTGGGTATTTTATGGTGTTTATTCAAAGTTTTGCACTTATTACTTTTAAACGTCAGTTCTCTGGTGCTTTTTTTATAATATTAATTGTGATATCTTTATTGTTAATATTTTTCTTTCAAATTTTACCTTGTATTTACGTGTCCCGCTCTTTAAACGACGATTTGAGAGAATTTATTAAATTTCTGGGCGTTTATCCCTCGCATTTCTGTGCATCATAATGCATAAATTGTGTATTTAAACACAGTATCATTCGTTGACCATTGCAATGTTTACCAATTTCTATGCAGCTCAACGCAGTATTTATGTTCCGTGTTTAGATACACCCACTTACTGTTATATATGTAATAATGTAATGATTATGAATTAAATCTCTCCGTGGAATTATATTAGGTAATCCAGAGTGCATCGTTAAATTATTCGGTAGAATTTTATCGAAGCCATTAAATGTTTACACAGTTAGAAAAATTAATACTTGTATTTCGAAATATATCTAGGCATTAATACATAAACGTGAAATTTGTCGTATGTTTTTTAGCCTATTTTTAAATAGAGGAGGGGCTTTTAAAAGAATTATCGCTCGAAAAGATATGGTTAATATGGGTTGCAAAAATATTTCTCATATGAGGCCAAGGAGGCATGTAAAATACCTTTATTTGTATAGACTTTTTTATTTTATACACGTGTAGCGACGCCATTTTCCTGGCGTTCAACTAGTGGCCGAGTAGTTCTGCCCTCAAAGCTGGTAGACAGAAAGTGCTAGGTTCAATCCCAGGTCGCGATCGTCGACCTAGCCGTTCGGAGTTCTGTGTTTTTCTCTGAAACTCGCATAAATACGGGGTAGGACCGATTAGAAAGGACCCCCCTCCCCCCACGGAGGGCAATCCACCTACAGGCTTAGGACTCTGGTGCAGTCAATTGGCCTTAAACCACTCAACGAACCATTTTCTTTGCAGTTTGTAGTCGCTAGTGGGTCGATTCGCCGCCCATTTCTTCAGTGTTTATTCAACACCCACCAAAAAATTTTAGAAGTGGCATTTGATATACATAATCGACGATTATATGAGTCTATTCGCCTTTTATGTATATCAAATGCCACTTCTAAAAATTTTTTGTGGCTGTTGAATAAAACCTGAAGGATGGGCGGCAAATCGACCCACTAGCGACGACTAACGGTTAATATTGGAAAATGCCTCGTGTGGTGTTCCTATCTTAGAAAATTTTTTGCATATTCATTGCAGCGTCTGGGTCACCAATATTTCGACTTTTGGAACGGAACAAATAGATAATTTATAGGACAGAGTAATTACTAATATTACTGTTTACACGGAAAATTTAAATTTCTATATTTCTTATTAATTAAAAAAAAGTAAAATGCTGGAGTTTGGACTATTAGGCAAGTACTATACTAATAATTAATTGAGTATGATTTGCAGCCTTATCACAGGTCATTTCACTGTAGAAAGTAAATATTTTTCTATTACTGTATATTTTGTGCTTTGTGGTTGTATTAGTGATATGAAACTTTTTATCAACCTCCCCTGTCTTCCGTCTGAATAGTGTAGCTACATTCTTAACGCTAAACCTACCACGACGGTTCAAATGACCCATTTTAAACTTTTTGTCAGAATTTATTGCAAATAACGTTATACATCGTCCATGTTTCATGTACCAAATTGTGCTAAATAATATATTTTTGCTATACATAGTAATATATATAACATTTTAAAGACGGGTCACTTGACCCACTGTGATAGGAATAGGTATACATGAAGTATCGGTAGGTTTAGTGTTAAGACATTCAAGGCAGTTATTGAAATTGAAATATTATTGCAAAATATTCATAGAATTTTCGCCTTCATTTTTCTTTGAAATTTGTTAGCAACTTGACTAACGCTGTATAATGTTGTATAAATTGTGTAATGCGTCAAATAGTAGAAGGAGTGATTATGTGTTATGGTAATTTGCTTGATTTTATTTTCAGTACCTGAATTTCGGTTTTTCTGTTAGTTAAAATCATAAAATAAAACGGAAATATCAATTTCATATGGCTTCTGAACATGAGTTAATATTTTTCATAAAGAGAGGATTGGATCTCCATGCAATAAATTATATATATTCTCCCCCATACGAAAACTTTTTCTCGGTTTCTCCAGGTATTTTTTTATGAATCCACAATCACTCCTGTAATATATTTAAATTTAGCACAACAAAAACATAACCTGAAATGCGCCTCGAGCTTTTTATAACCATGGTCCTGATATATCCTAATTCTTTTTTGTGGTTGTGTAAACGTAGAATGAATAAACATACCATAATCTAATAATTTATTTGAAATATGCTTTTACATTCATAAAAAATATTTAATAATATTTTTTTAATTCATTGCAGTCTAAAATATACCAACAAGAAATTTGCTCTCAGATGTAATTTATTTGAATTCTTTTGTCTGTTTCTGTACATAAACCATATGTCCAATTTCAATAAAAAGTTTTAAGTACAGTAGGTAACAAAAGTGTCCGAACACTAGCAAAGATTTCTATGTAAAAAAAGTATACTTAATACTGTTTTGTTAAATAAATCCTTGTCAAATTCTGTTCCTAGCCACACTGTAAAAAAAAATTTCGTCATTTTACAACAAAAGTTGCTGGCACCGCGGCTGCCAGCACAGTTGCTGTAAAATTCACAAGTTGCTGTCTTTTATGGTGCTGTAAAATTAACTGCACTTTGCTGTAAAATTCACAAATTGCTGTCTTTTTTGGTGCTGTAAAATTAACTGCACTTTGCTGTAAAATTCACAAATTGCTGTCTTTTTTGGTGCTGTAAAATTAACTGCACTTTGCTGTAAAATTCACAAGTTGCTGTCTTTTATGGTGCTGTAAAATTAACTACACTTTGCTGTAAAATTCACAAGTTGCTGTTTTTAACAGTGCTGTGTAATTTACTGCACTTTTCTGTTAATTTTAAAAGTTGGTGTTTTTAATAGTGATGTGAAATTTACTGCACTTTGCTGTAAACTTCATAAGATGCTGTTATTAATAGTATATTTTATTTAAAAGTTTGTATTTACATTTAATATTTATAAATTTCGTTTGTTCAATAAAATATGTATTCAGGCAACAATTCTTATGGTTTTTGATAGGCTGTTTTTACAGATTTGAAATCTTTAAATAGAGTTTTCTCAGTTTACATTTTTTCATGAATTTATGATCTTCAAAATCTAAGACTTCCAAAGATATTTAAGAATATACTTAATGTGTATGGATGTTTAATAGAACTTAAAAGAATTGGGGATCGATTTTGCAGTATGTTTAAAAGAAAAATTAAGAAAAATCACCTTTTTTTTTCCCTTTCTTCCCAAATTTTACCAAGCACTTTTTAACTTTTTTTTTTTTTTTCTTTAACTAATGAATAAATTTCAAAACCCATACGTAATTCTTTTTAAATCGTTTCCCTTAAACATGCAAAAAAGTTGCCAGTTCTTTCCTAAATATCTCTAAAAGTTTTAGCTGTTTGAAGATCATTAATTCATGAAAAAATATAGACTGAGAAAACATAATTTATAGATTTCAATGCTGAAAAAAAAAAAAAAATAATAATAAGTATTAAAACCCACAAGAATTGATACTGGAATATCTATTTTAATAGACAAACCTTATAGTGCAGTTTATAAATATTAAGTGGAAATATAGGCTATTATATGAAACTTACTTCAATAATAATTACAGAACTTTGGATAAGCACCATAAAATGCAATAAACTCGCAACAATTTTTCGGGTCGAAAGAACTCACATTCCTTTGTCAGGCGAACAAAGTAGGCACGAGTGCTGCATTCAATAATGCCGTCAAAGGTGCCATGTCATCTTAATTCATTTGCTGCTTCAGATTCTGAGCATTTGCTGAGATACAAACTCTCATTTTTTATAATTCTGTAAAATTCACTACATTTTGTTGCAAATTTTACAGGATGGTGTTCTTATCAGCGCTATAAATTTCACAACACTGCTGTAAAAACTTACAGATGAAAAGATCGGTTTACTTTCTTTTTCATCTTTCTCTCCCCCATCTCTCTCTTTTTCTTTTTTTCTTTAAAGCCATGTTAAGCCTGAAATAAAGCTTCAGAAAAAGTATAACTGGAGACATGGATTAATAATTTAAACTATTTTTCGAATGTAGTATTTTCTACTTTTCCTTACTCAATAGAGAGTTAAACCTGTTGATTTTGTATTATGGCTTAAAGATTAAAAACACATTTTAGCTTGGTTCGACAAATTTGAGGTACTCTGATTAAAATCTCTTCAAAATTTAATACCATTTTGAAAAATAAATTTTTTGTAGTATTTATTTTCTTATTGTATTTGTAACTTAATTTTTTGTTTGACAATAAATAAATAAATAAATAAATAAAATAATAATAATAATTATTATTATTATTATTATTTGATTGTGTTTGTTTTTTTATGCTTTTCATAAGCTTCCCGAAAACTTATTTTTCTATTCAGAAAATACTTTTAGTATTATAAAGTCTCACTTTCTGAGCTACATGCTTATAATTTGTTAACAAAATTATATTACAGTCTGTTTATGATTTGTCTGTTATAAATATATATCCAACTTCAGCTATCCAAATATCAGAAATCAGTTTTTTAGATGTATACTATTATGCAAGAGTTTTTTACATTGGTAGAGTTCTTGCCAGATGAGTAAATTAGACGATCCAAAATGCCAGGTGGTGTGGTTCAAATATTAAAAATTTTAGACAAATTAATGTGAAAAATACGTTAACATTTTAAAAACTAAGTTTTACTTCATGTTTATTGATACAGATTTAAATTCTGAATCAATTATAATAAATTTTTAATACTGCTTCCGATTTTTGGTTCAACTTTTTGCATAGCTACTGTATCCTTTCTATAATTAATTGTTCAATGGTATATATATATATGTATACCATTATAATATAATAAAAAATTATATTAAACACAGCACTTAAAAAAAAAAGTATGCCAACCTCCCCCGCCCCCCCCCCCCCAAAAAAAAAAAAAAAAAAAATATATATATATATATATATATATATATATATATATATATATATATATATATATATATATATTAAAAAAAAAAAAAATGCAGTTTGTTTCTATTTTTGTAACAGCAGTTATCTTTGATTGAATATTACAGATATTACTTTATAAAAATAGTATTATTGTAATAAGTGATTGCGCCGATCCCTGTCTTATAATTAATTGCAGAGATCACAAAATATTTATTTATTTATTCTTTTTATTACGAAGTCATAAAAAAAATAAAGTATTTTCGCACAGATGACCTAACAATACACCCCCAGTACATCTTTGTGATATCTCTAGGGAATGTGTTCTTTATTTCTCAAGATATCTCAAGGGTGTCCTGGGGAGAACACCAGGGGAACTGCAGTGTAGGTGTGCCGTCAAAATTATAAAGGGTAAGAATAGGGAAATGATGTTTGGTTCTCTATGAAAACATGATTCTGCTAGGAGCAATCACGTTTTGTTTTTCCAATGTGAATATTAGATATGTTAGGTCTACCGGAAAGTTTGATTCAAATTAAAATACGTACATCGGAAAGTTATCTTGGATAATATTTAAGGTATTCTTGTGTAACTCTCAAGATGATAATTGTTAAATAAAAATTTTCATTTTATTAATTCAAAAGAACAGAACTTTCCGGTAGACCTAATATTTTAATGACAAATATTCTAGATGACACATTTGTTATTCCTAATTGCGAAATTGATACCAATTATTCCGAATTTAGATATTGTCGTTACACTGACAGGAATACTATTCATTTAATTATTCCTTGTTTATTACCCTTTGATCTTTTTTTCCAATTTCTAGAAAATTCTACCCAGTGTTGCCAGATTGGGGACTTTTTTTATTCAACTACCACCAATAATTTTGAGAAATGGTATTTTATATAAATAATAGATGATTTATTTTCGAAGTGATTAGGCAACCGTTACAATTAAAAATTGGTGGTGGCAATTGAATAAAAAAAAGTTCCCAAACTTCTAACGCTGATTTTACCTCACAAAATTCTGTAAAATTACCATTTTAATTTTTTCTATAATATAGAATTTAAACTTTATTATTCCCAATCTAAAATACAATTAAGTATTACTGTAGTTACGAATGTCATTTTTTTTACAGTGTCACCCTTGGTCACCTAAAAAATTTATCCGTTTGAGTAAGTGAATAGTTAAATGCTATTCTTTTGGAATGCCACAATGCTACTAATTTACTCTATTTTTATTATTATTTAAGAACATAGCAATGATTTTCACTTTTTCGCTCCTGGGCATAGCAGGATGGGTAAACTTAGAATCAGATATATGTTCTATTAAGGATTCAAATAATATAACTCTGGAAAGAAAAAAAAAAGAAAGAAAGAAAGCTTTTAAAGTAAATTATATGTATATCTGATACATCTCGGTGTAGTACCGAGATAGCACAGAGTTCAAATGGTCCTAAAATTTCTTTAGTTTTCTCTATCAATTTTGTATGGCCCTTTTTTTTAAAATAAAAATGTCTTTAATAACAAATTTACTGCTTAAAAAATACTGGCTGAAGAATCTTACAAAATCCAGAGTACTTAGGAATCTTGTAGCAATGTTTAATGAATTATTTAAAACAAATAAAATAATTAGATATTCACGAGATTACTTCTGAACAAAGGTGCACATGCTTTCAGAAAAATTTCAAACACTAAATTTTAGCAAGGTTTTCCTTATTTAAACGCTTAAACATCCATAATTCATGTCAGAAATAAAGAGAAATTTCTTATCGCAAATTTATTTGTTGACATTTTTCAAAGGCTTGTACACACCTCCTTGTTCTGAGGTAACCTTACATCACAGTGACTAGTAGCTTGATAGTTGGTCATGCAAAGATATAGTGTGCAGCAATGGCTAGTAATTGGATAACACAACGCGGGGAAAACTGTGAAAATTAAATCAACTAATGAAGTCTTGTAAAAAACTTTTCTTTTTTTTCTCCCCAAGAGAGAATAATTAGAAAAAGACATCTAAAGTCTTTTTCTAATTGGATTATTATAATAATTAGAAAAACCACTGTGAATGATCAAATTATTAGATTTATTTATTTATTAATTTATTTTTGACATTTTTTTCCCGATTTTCTAAAAAAATACTGGACGTAATGTCTTTGAACTACAGACATCTAAAGAATATTTATACTCACATGGGAATATAATTAGGGGATTAAATATAAATTGGAGAAAAGCACAAACACTTTGGATAACCCTGTATCATAAAAAAGTAACAAATGTCTTGTAATTTTAACACATTGTTGTACTTATTATGTTTTATATTTGCAAGTAATTTTTGTGTGGAATCGCACAATTTTTTATGCAGGTTAATTTATAATTAATCTTTCAAAAATTCTAAACAGAAAAACTCACCGAAAAAAATAATAACAAGAAAGAATTTAAACAAAATTTTAGAAAAGATGCTGAAAACTTGACAAAACATTAGAGATACATTACTCTGAAACATAAAATTTACATGTTTGATATTCGCTGATATATGAACATTTATATATACATATATATATTTACTGCGAATGTTCCAAGTATAGATATTATTGTTATTATTAATATTATTTTACATGTTGAACTCTATTTATATTGGACAATTTATGTCAAAAGTTCATTTGAATAGAGTAAAAATTAAGCAATTTATCTGCAAAAGAATGGGGTAGATTTTAGATACTTTTCAGAATTGAAATTTAATAAGGGGATTTTTACATTACCACGTTTTTAATTTGGAGATCCAAATATTTTAAGCACATTTGAAAAGTTATTTTTTGTAAAAAAAAAAAAAAATAGGAGCTCAGAAATCTTAGCAAATAAAAAAAAATATATATTAGAGTTATAAGCCCACAAGGAATTTTTTATAAAAAAAGAATTTTTGCAATATAATTGAAATCATTCGATCTCTAAATAAAATACTTGGTATGTAAAAAAACTTTTGTGAAAATTTAACTCTATAAAACATTTAAAATCTAGCTCATTCTTTTGACGATAATTTGCTGAACTTTTAACGTAAGTTACCCAACATACTCTCCTGCTCAAAAGTTTAACAAAATTTCCAAACGACCAGCTTTTCTCAATTTAAAAACATACCTCTCCATGAAATATTTTCAAAAATTGGATATTTAAAAAACTCGGTGTTCCGCATGTTTTTCATTGGCGATTTTTTTAAGACTAATATTTAGGGGACCGGTAAGAACTACAACAAAATCAATAAAGTTTGTGATCATGTACCATTAAATAAACGAAATGACCTGTAACTTTAGGCTAAGTTAATATATACCCAGAACAATTTGTGGATGAATTTGTACGACGATAGCATGTTAAATAACAGAGATAAAAGCATTTATTTTTAAACTTAAAAAAAAAAAAAAAAAATACGCTTTTTTTTTTTTTAAATATATAATCTAGAGAGTTTTAAACGAAAATTACTCCAATTTTCAGATAATCTGCTGAACAACACTTTTGAAATAATATACTGCAATTGGAATACAAATACCATAACTATCTCATGAAATATGAACATTTTCATGAAAAACTCTTCTATTGTGCATGCGCGAAAAATAGAAAAACTTTTATTACACAGGGTTGAATGCTAAGTATATTGGGCAACTTTGTCAAAAGTTCATTTGAACAGAGTAAAAATTCAACAACAACAACAAAAAAAAAAAACTAGTTAGATTTTAGATATTTTTCTAGAGTAGGAAATTTAATAAAGGGTTTTTCCCGTGTTGTGTAATTGCTTTGAAGATCCAGTTATTTCAACCACGCTCCAAAAGTACTCTTTTATGAAAAAAAAACCCTTATAAGTCTGTAGACCTAACTTATTTTTGTTTATTTATTAAG
Organism: Salticus scenicus; assembly: GCA_963930645.1. Classification (NCBI taxonomy): domain Eukaryota; kingdom Metazoa; phylum Arthropoda; class Arachnida; order Araneae; family Salticidae; genus Salticus; species Salticus scenicus. The sequence goes on along the minus strand of OZ005660.1, from coordinate 171,935,247 downwards.
ATTTGTGAGATCATATAATTGAATCTTCAAATTCATCACGCGCCATGTAAAAAGTCCTTATCAAATTTCAACTCTGAAAAAATACCTAAAATCTAACTCGTTGTTTTGCCTACAATTTTCTTACTTTTTACTTTATTCAAATGAACTTTTGACAAAAGTTGCCCAAATATCTAGCTTTCAGCCTATGTAATACTTTTTCTTTCTTTCTTTTTTTTTTTAATCTTTTGCGCATGCGCAGTGAAAACGTTTTTCAAAAAAATACTCACATTTCATGAGACATTTAAGATATTTGTATTTCAATTGCAGTGTATTGTTTCAAAAGTGTTTTTTTTTTTTTTTTTTTAAGTAAATAAATGCTTATATCTCTTTTATTTAACTTGCTATCGTCACACAAATTCCTCCACAAATTGTAATTGGTTTATAATAATACATCCTAAAGTTACAGATCATTTCGTTCATTTAATGATACAGGGTGATCACAAACATTATAGATTTTGCTCAATTTGTTCTTGCTCTTAAATGTTGTGTTAAACCAATCTTCACAGAAAAACATCAGAAAAATACAATTCGTTAAATACCCAATGTTTTAAAACATTTCATTGAGAGATAAGTTTTTAAATTGAAAAAAACTGATCGTTTGCATCCAGTATTTTTATTTATTTATTTATTTATTTTTGAAAATCGAAAAAATGTCAAAATTAGAAGTATTTCTAATACTTTGTTCACCCACTGTACATAATGAATCATTTAAAACAAAAGGACACATACGAAGAAAACAAAGTATACAAATTTAACACAGAAGTAAGAAATTATTTTTACACCAACTGCGTCTAAAAATGTTTTATTCAAAACACGAAAATTATTTAAAATAATAATAGTAATAATAATGCAAATTTAAGGCATGATATGTATAGGTTCCTCCAAAGAAATTTCCAAAACACTTGTCAACAAAGAAGTCTTGTACCTTAATCTTAAAAAGTAAAAATATAAATAAATAAATAATGAAAACAAAGCTTTGATACATAACAATTAAGAAAAAGAGTTTTTTTTTTTTTTTTTTTTTAAGATTATAATTATTACATTTAATCCTATCAAGATTATAAGAGTCATCTACTTGTCCCAATAGACTTTTATAGCGTTATAGTTTAATAATGGAAATAATTTCTGATATAGGCTGTTATGTTGTCGAAAAACTAGGAAGTTCAACCAAAAAAAAAAAAAAAAAAAAAACGAAATACGCGATAATTTTACAACCTATGTTTGAAGTACTGAATAATTCGTCGTTATATGTCAACATTTACGTTTAAAAATGTAAATAACTTCCGACGTTTACAATTATTTCTTGAATCTCATCGATAAAATTAGCAATTCTTCGATGTTATTTCCCGTAATATGTATCAATTCTGCAAACTATTAATGAAATATACAAGCATTTCACTCTTCTTTGTAAAATTTACGTTTAATTGCAATTAATTACTAAAGCATTTTTTTTTTCGTTGTTAATAAAAAAAATTCGCACATTTCCCCAGCTTTTGTATCAGTTTGTACTATTTATATTTATATTTACAGATTTAGATGGTAAATGCTTTATTTTACTTACATCGCTATTATTTTTAAAGCTAAGTGATTAACGGTGAAAGAAGTTCGATTCCGTATAGTTGTTGTTGACAGGTATGTAATAACACTGATAACACTTTTCTAACACTGATTAACATATCAATTAATTTGAGGGAAAAAAAAAACTGTAAAAATATAATAAATGTTTCTGTAATAGAAACAAGGGTAGTGAAAAGAAAAACAAAATCCGAATGTTATTTGTGATGCATGCTAAAATTCTTATAAAGAAATAATTGGTTTCATAATTAATATAACGATAGATATATTTCCAGTATTATATAGAGACAGGAGCAAAAAGTACTTGCTTCTAAAGCAAAATAGAAAACTAATGCCTTTGAAAATTGAAAGACTGTTTTGTAAAATTTTGACTGTAATATTACTGCTTCATTAATGCTTGACAGTTTTGTTCTCAAATAACATAAATTTGCACAGGAATTATTATATTTGTGTTGGAAGCAGCAAATGTTTGCCTACTCAATTTAAAATAAATAAAAATAATCTTCCGTTTATATCTAGCTAGGTATAATTTACCAAATTTGTCCTAAAATTTTGTAGACTAGACTATACTAGCTTCAAACTTAGTTCATTTCCATCGACCTAGTCCTGCAAAATTTTCTGTGACTTTCCCCAAAACTCACAGGAAAACCGCCATGGAATGCACTTCTCCGAAGACCTGGGTCTCAAAGGAAGAGAAATAGGTTAGATTCTTAAATTATCCCTGATACGTTTCAATTAGTCCACAGATAGACGCAGTATAAATTATTAGAAATTTTTATTAGATTTATTAGATTATCATTTAAACCCAGATTCTTTTTTTTTTTTTTTTTTTTTCTTTTTTTTTTTAAAGAAAAATAAATCTCTTAATAATTATAGTAGTTTTTATATAAATTTATCGCATTAAAGCTATTATGAAACCTAAAATCGCTTTTTGACAAGTTAGAAAAAATCCCTTTTATTCGTAATCAGAAGAAGGTATCTTATTCATTCACTAAAAATCTCACTGTTTTTATTTAAATGTAAAAACAAATTATTTTTGACAATAGTGTATCAAAATTATTATTATCATTTATTTATTTATTTATTATTTATTTATTTTTTTTTTTTTTTTGTGTGTGTGTGTGTGCGTGCATATTTCTGCCGGAATATGTTATATTCTTGATTTATAAAATTTATGTTAAATTACAGCTAATTACTCGAACACGTATTTTTTTATATCATCGATTGCTAAAATGGGATATTATATATCTGTGTTTAACCGTCAAAAATCGAACTGTTTTGCTGATTCCAAAAAAACATTAAATATTTAGCAATAAATCCGCATATTTCAGAATTTAGGTGTATCCTTGCTAAAATATGCCATAGATTTTTATTAACTAACGCTTAATACAAGGAAATGCTATTTATTTATGGATATTGTATTATTTTGAGGGAAAAAAGAATAAATAATTGATCAAACAAATAAAGAAAGAAAAGGAAAAGAAAGGAAATTGTATGTACAGTTATTATTATTATTATTATTATTATTTATATCTTTAAACGTTAAAAAAAAATATAAAAATGTAGTACTCTGTAAGCCGAGTTTATATATATTTCTATTAAACACACAATAAGATGCCTTAAATCTAATGATAGACAATTATTTTACACTTGGAATTAGACATATGGAAATAATGCTTTGCTCAGCTGCGTTCGAGGCAATAAATAATACAACTGTTTGGGTTGCGTCTTTATATGACCTTTTTTAACCTTTCGAACAGTATCTGTTGATCTTAGATCAGCAAAACTTCTCATTTCCGTTTTAACATAACATGTTTAGTTTGTAATCTGCACGAATATATATTTTGGTATTTTGATATTATTTTAAACAGAATTTTTTTTTTTTTTTTTTTTTGTTGTTGAGGGAAAAAAGCAAATCTTTCTGTCTTAGCAATTACTCTGTTTAATATTTAATATCAAATTAATACTGTTTCATTTAAACAAAATATGGATATCTCCGTCTTAAAACACCTATAGAAGCCTGTTCGCTCCCCTTAAAAACGACCATAGAAAATTCTGATCGTAGCAAAATTCCGTGATTTTACACTCAAAGAATTTATTAATAACATTACTATTTTTATAGTTCCAATCTTTAATTTAAAATTTTACAAATCTACCTTCACCACTTTCCCTACTTGGCTGTAATAATTTTAGCGCTTCGTAAGTATGCGTCCACATTTATTTTCCCCACTCCACCGAAAAAAAAAAAAAAAAACACTATGTTGCACGGCTTTTCTAAGCTTAACACTTAATGTCGAAAGAAAGTCAATTTTATGAAGACATCTCAGTAATTTTTTTTTTTTTTCTCAAATGATTTTTATGTAATAATAATACTAATAATAATAAATTTGTTTTAAATTATCTCATATTAGTGGACCAATTATTCGTTTTAAAAGTATTGACGAGTTCTTTTGCTATATATCCATACTGAAAATTTATATACCTCCTGTGGAGAGGGGAACAGTTATTCTTTCGAAAGGAGGGAGGAGATGCCCATACACAAATAACTTTTCCTTGTTGATTATCACAATCATATATATATATATATATATATATACATAATATATTGAAAAAACGGTGAGTTTTCCGAAGGATCACAAACCAGCTGGTCGCCGAAATCAAATTGGTAAGCTATACTGAAACAAAAGAACTTTCATCCTAATTTAGTTAAATTAATTATTTAAAATTTGTTATATTTCTATCTCTATTTAAATTGGGATTAAAATTCTTAAAATGAAACAAAATACAGAATGTAAAATGAGATTTTCGTTTTAAATGATCAAATAAAACTTTCAAATTAAGCTGTAAGATCTCTGCACAAATTAAGTGTAATATGAAATTGAATATGACAAGGGGCCCTAAAGCGGTCCCAATTTTTGTTCTGATTCTGCCCCGGAAGTATACCAATTTCAATTTTTAAAATTAGGTATGTGCATCATACTTTATTTTAAACATTTTGTTCAAACATTTTTTTTTTTTTTTGCTGTTAGTAATTAAAAAAAATAAAAAAGTCAACTAATATTTCAAGGAATATGTTTTTATACTTATATAATTTATCAAGACTTGATGTCAAAGAGAATACGTTTCAGTTAAAAGTTTAAAAAAAATCTTCTTTTAAAATATTAATGAGTAATCATAAACATATTGAATTTACTATAATAAATAATGAATATTTTTTGTTGAATGACATGAGTGCAAGTTTATACACATATAAATCTTTCAATATAAAAAAGTGCTTAGCCAACACATAACTTGAGAAATGGAATTTTATGAAAAACAATTTGCAAGGACTATAGTGAATGATTAACAAGAAATTTTGTTTTTTAAAAATTAATTGTAAATCGTTAAGACATAGGTGATAGGTGGCATCGCCAAATTCGAGCATTACTTACAGCACTGAAATAAAGTGCTAGGATATTGGCACACGATTTTGCTTAGGTGATTTAGATAGCATGCTGCAATATGTTTAAAACTAATGCATTTTAACGAAATATTAATTAATCAATACAAAATATTAACAACTAACCTTTCTGATTAACGGACATTGTTCATTCCATGATATTCTCGGCGTTCATTCATCGTTCATCTGCATCTCATTTCACAGACGCAGATGTTATGTTTCTGAGCAGATGCTCTCGTCTAAAGTCCACAGGAAGTCAATTTTACAACATTTAGTGCATTAATTTATTTAACTGTATCAGTGCTGTAAAATATGCAACAGAAAGTGCAGGAAAAATTACAACATTTTTTTACAGTGCAGTCTAAGAACAAGATTCGACAAGGATTTATTTAGCAAAACTGTATTAAGCGTACTTTTTTTACATAGGAATTTTTACTGGTGTTCGGACACTTTTGTTACCGACTGTAATATCCCTCATATGATACAGTTTTATAACAACGATTTTGGACTTTCTATAAATATGTTTTTTGAATTATGCTGTGAAGTCTCGCAGACTCCTATACACAAAGTTACAGCTAAAAAACTGATTTTCGGATAGGAAAATTCAGTTTATGAAATTTAACCAAAATGTTATACCATGCATGAGTAAGAGAAAATAAAAAGCATACTTGCCAACCATCTCATTATGAGCCGTACAATTTTTAGTACCCGCCTTTTTTTTCACACCAATAATTTTTTAGAGTAATTTTAGTCTTATTTAATCGTAGCAACATTTAGAGAGAAAAACTCTAAACATATAGTGGTGTGAGAAAAGGGACCTTTTTTCAGGGGCGTTAACAATTGTACGGTTATTATTAATGAGATGGTTGGCAAGTATGAAAAAGAATTTGTAATTGACTGCAAGTCTCTATTAGTATAAAATTATGAAATATATGTTCATAACATCATATAAAAAAGCAGTTTTCATCTCGCAATATTTTGTTTCCTTTTCTGTACGCTTATGTTTAGATACTTTACATAAAAAAAAAAAAAAAAAAAAAAAAAAAATCTGGCAGATGTTATTTAAAATCTGTTTACCTTATAATACACTACACAGCCATTCATTAAAATTAAATTAACTTGTCGCCTGTTATTCACCATCACCCGTGTGTTTCAATGTAGCATAATGACTAAATGGTATTAAGAGTTGCATTATTAATTGATTAAGTGCAGTGTTCAGCAGTTTTCTGAAAAGCTTTTGATTGAACATTATGCTCTTATGTGTAGGCCACCTTCTCTATATAACTGTTAGATCTTTAATAACGTGGGGATTATGAATTAGATCTCCCATTGGAATTTCAAAAGCTTAACGGATGTGTTTTGTTAAGTCACGCACTGGAATATGAAATGCACTGCGGATAACTATTTACATATTTCGGAAGATAAATGTTGGATTTCGAAAATTTTTATAACTTCTTGGTAATGATTACACAGGTCGAGAAAAATGAAGTTGACAAAATTTGATTTCATGATTTTAGCTGATCTTTGTTTTTTGATGTACTGAAACCAAAAATGCAGTCCATTTTTCTCTATCACGTTTTAGTTTATGTCAATACAGGGTGTTTACTGACACAATTTCTTACATATACCACCATAACAGTAGTAACGTTTCACTAGTGCTGTACTATTACAACAATAGGTATACATGATTAATTAGTCATGGAAAAATACTATAAAACTTACCATAAAATTATATTGGTGGAAGAGCAATGGAAGAAATTGTATAGGTTGGCACCCTGTATTGACAGAAATCTATACGTGATAGAGAAAAACTGGTTTCATTTTCGGTTTCAGCACACCAAAAAACATAAAGATCAACCAAAATATTAAAATCAAAATTCTACATGTCGACCTGTGTATTTATGAATTTGTATCTATAATTTTGCTGTGGAAAATTTTACATTTAATGTTATTAATAATCTCGCTGTTTTTATCCAAATTATTTATTTATTTATTTTTGAAATTCGAAATTTGCAAAATTTGCTCTTGTTTTTTATTTTATAATAAAAAAAAAAATATTTTTTTTTGTATGACTAGATCCCGTCTCCCTAGGGTTAAAGGTTCGATTGTTGAAAATCATTTATTAATATAGTTCCGGTTAAGGGCTGACTCTAAATTCAGATGTTGGATAAATTTCGAACTAATGAAATGGTGGTATCACGGAATTTAAATCTAGTTGTCCATTTGAGGTACCTAAACCTGGGTATGTTGCTCTCCGTGGTGGTCTATTTTAAGGTTCTTACCGCATATTTACAAGAGTTTGAGAGATACAGAGCTGCCAACCTAATCCGACAAATTGTTAGCACCGCCCCTTTTTCTACACCGCTTAATTGTTAGAGTATTTGTTTTATTCATTCCTCGTAAATATATTTGAATAGATTTACTCTAAAAATTAAGTGGTGTAAGAAAAGGGGCGGTACTAACAATTTGCCGGATTTGGTTGGCAGCTCTGGAGATAGCAATGGAAACTTCTGAACGACTAGGCCAACGAACACAAACTAGAATCGAACCCAAAAGCTACCGTCTAGCAACTTTTGAGTGAAGAATTTTTAAGGCTATGAAAAGGTCTAAACCTCTTGTTTGTTGAAATGAGAAAAAATTGTCTCCCCCCTTTTTCTCTCCTCGTCAAAAAAAATTTGAAATATTTGCTGGCGACTTCTTTTATGTCATGAAATAAAAGGTTTTCTTTACAATGATTTTTTTAATATTATAATTATTCATTTATTAGATGACTTTTATTAAAATCTCATTTGTAGATTATAAAATTTATTCGTTCAATTAAACACAACCTAAAATTTCATAATGATTGTTATTAAACCATAATTGTATTGAATCCAGAGAATACCTTAAGCCATGTAATAAAAGTGATAGGAAAAATTTAAGTTAATTCATCTCGTCTTTCCCTCTGCAGTAAAAAGATAAAGCACCTTAACATTTCCTGAACTATACTTTTAAGGGCTCACTATCACTGCCAAAAGTGAAAAGAAGCTTTCATAAATCTTATGTTTTTGTCATATTTCGGAAAGCATTAGCAGAACTTCATACAGATATATTTTTAACCGTGACCCAACATTCTTTTTTATTTCTTTATTTGAGATTCTTTTTTATAGCTTGTCATTGTTTTAAAGTAAGATGGATTATCCACTCCGAAAAAAATTTCTAAGTAACATCGTACTAGTTTGAACAAAAATTATCACTCCGAGCAATTTTATAAAGGTGATTTTTTTCACCCGTACGCAATATTTTGATTTATTTTTGAGGAATGCAGTATTTTCATAATTTAGGTGTATGAAATGGATGAAAATTGATTTCTTATGCTTGTTTAAGAAGTATGTCCAGAAAATGACACTTTGAGTTTTTATGGCTTTTTTTTTGTAATTATTCTGAAAATGCTATGAGAAATATAAATAGCAAGTTATATTTTTTATTAGAAATAGTAATCGCAATTTTTTAATGACATGAATTAGATGCGGTATTTCGTGTAGTAAAGAGAATAGTAGTAATTAAATCTAAATCATCTAAATCATCACGTTTTATTTATGAATATACTACATTTCATAATTTTAACCCGAAAAAAAAACAAATTTTATTTACCTACAAGCTTAAATCTTATAATAACTATTATTATTATTAGACCATTATTGTATTAAATGCAAAGATTACCTTATGCCATGTAGTAAAAGTGATAGGAAAAATTTAAGTTAATTCATCTCGTCTTTCAGACTGAAGTAAAAAGATAAACCACCTTAACATTTCCTTAACTATACTTTTAAGGGCTCGCTATCTGCTAGAAGTGAAAAGAAGCCTTCATAAATCTTATGTTTTTGTCATACTTTGGAGAGCAATAGCGAAGCTTCTTATAGATATATTTTAAGCTGTGACCGAACAAGAGATGAGTTTTTTTTTTTTTTTCTTTCTTTCTAACTTGTCATTGTTTTAAAGTAAGATGGATTGCCCACTCTGAAAAAGTTTCTACGTAACATATTAGTCTGAACAAAAATTATCACTCCGAGCAATTTTATGAGGGTATTTTTTACCCGGCCGGAATGTTTTGATTTATTTATAGGAAAGTTAAGTATTTCATAGTTTTTTTAAGTATGTAAGGAAACGGGCAGAGTGGGTGAAAATTGACTTCTTATTTTTCTTAACAGGTATGTCGAGAAAATGTCACTTATGGATTATTTACGGGTTTTATAGCTACTCCGAAAATGCTATGGGAAATATAAATAGCAAGTTATATTTTTATTAGAAATAGCGATAGTATTATTATAATTATATGAATTAGATGTGGTATTTCATGGAGTATTGAGAATAGTAGTATTGAATCATGTTAAAATTATATATGGAAATATAAAAAATGGTTGAAAATTGACAATTTTTTTGCATCACAAAATGTTTTCTATGCAATTAAATATAAAAAGGATTTTATTTTTATTAATTACATAGAATTCATATTTCATTTGTAGAATATAAATTTTCCCATTTTAATTCATTTTTATATGAAATCTAAATAATCTTACGGTATATTTATGGATATACCTTAATTTTAGCATGGAAAAACAAATTTAATTTAGTTACAAGTTTAAATCCCATAATGACTGTTATTAATATTAGACCATTAATGTATTAAATCCAAAGATTACCTTAAGCCATGTAGTAAAAGTGATAGAAAAAATTTAAGCTAATTCATCTCGACTTTCACTCTGAAGTAAAACGATAAACCACCTTAACATTTCCTTAACTATACTTTTAAGGGCTTGCTATCACCGCAAGAAGTGAAAAGAAGCCTTCATAAATCTTATGTTTTTGTCATACTTTGGAGAGCATTAGCGAAGCTTCTTCTAGATCTAGATATATTTTCAACCGTGAACCAACAAGAGTTTTTGTTTTTTTTTCCCCTCTCTGTCATTGTTTTAAAGCAAGATGGATTACACACTTTGAAAAAAATTTCTAAGTAGTATCGTACTTGCTTGAACGAAAATTATCACTCTGAACAATTTGATTTTTTCTCCATACTCGGTATTTTTGTTTATTTTTTGAGGATGCAGTGTTTCATAGTTTTTAAAGTGTATAAGGAAGTATATAGAGAGTGAATAAAAATTGACTTCTTATTCTTCTTAGCAGGTATGACGAGAAAATAAGTTTTGAGTTATTTATGGCTTTTTGTAGTTATTCCAAAAATGTTATGCGAAATGTAATGCGAAAAGCTATGTTTTCATTTGAAATAGTAATTGTATTATTTTAATAATTCGAATTAGATGTTGTGTTTGTGTGGTTCGAAAGTACACGTACCTTCAAATGTTAAACTAAATCCCGATTTTTCTTCTTATATTCACTTTTCTTTTACTTTCATAACGGACTTTATGAAAAAATATAATTACTAATTTATAAACTATGAACATCACCAGAATAATAAAAATGTCGGTAAATAATTTTATAATGAACGCATCTTATACAAATTTCCTGTTTCCATGTGTTATATATGTGGTAAAAAAGAAGAAACAGAAAAGTGAATGCAGGAAGAAAAATCCGGTTTTAATCTAGCACATGAATACATGGATGAGATTTTTCAGCTAATTTCAGCTTTTTTGTAAATTTAGCTTTTCAGCTTTTTTGTAAATTTAGCTTTTCAGCTTTTTATAAATTTAGCTTTTCAGCTTTTTTGAAATTTTTGTGTTTCAGGTGTGCATTTGTTACATCATCTAATCAAACAAAACTTGATTGAATACTAAAGAATAACCATTTATTCTTTTTTTTTTTTTTTTTTTAATAGCTTGATTTTTAAAAGGCATATTTTATTGCTCTAATATTATAGATTTTGGCCTCAAAATTCTAGTATTTTATTTGAATGGCTTGCTTGTGCGTACAGTTTCAGCTTTTTTGTCTTTTTTCTAATCTCATCCTTACATCTCTGACTGACATTCCTCGATTTCGACATAATGTTCTTTCTATATTTCTGTCAAGTTGAATATCATGAGCTCCAAATTTTTCTTTACAACGAGATTTCCTTTTCGTTGGCAGTGTTTCATTAAAACTATTTAATACTCTATTTACAGTACTTCTGAGAATTTTTAAGTTTATAACAATGTTATGTCATGGTTTCTGTGGATTCTTTAAGAATTCGGCAACAATCCTCTCTCTACGTTCATCTTCATTCATTTCTTTTTCTCAAACTACTGTAATTTATAGTATAAATATCATGAACTTGTATTCTTCAAGGTTGATACATGAAAAAGAAATTTGTTTTAGATGCATAGATGTAGAAATAAATTAATTATACATTTTCAAAATTGACCAATGTCATTCGTCACAGTCCTTAATTGTGAGAACCAGTGTAATTTAAGAAATATTCTTTATTAAATAGAGTTTAATTCAAAATCAGAGTTATATTTGTGACACTTACTTTCCTTCCTTACATACTTGTAAACTCTTAGATCCTGTAATAAACTATTTCTTATTATACAAATATCGAGGTTGTCTACAGTAAATTAGTGACGATACTTTTTTTCCTCTCGGAAAGAAATAAGACTATGGTCCTAAAAATCTTATCAGCGATACACTTTTAAAATTTTATATTGTTACAATCCGTATTTATTTAGATTCCAATAGTACTTTTAATGGAATCTAAATTATTTTTTAAGGACCCTCATCACTCACCGCCGCCGGAAGCTGAAGCTAATATTATTCTACGGGAAATTTTTCTTTACAAATAACTTATTTACTAATACATATTTTTAAATTCTGTTTTCACATTCTGAAAATTCCCAGCTGTTAAATTGACGGACCTTTTTAAAAAAATATTTTTTTTTTTTTTTTAATTTCTTATATTTTAATTGAAGCTGCAAAATACGAATTTTCAATATGTGATTTTTTTTTCATTATTTCAAAATGAAATATTAAAAATTAAAAAAATACATTTTTAAAAAAGGTTCGTGAATTTAACAGTTGGGAATTTTCTGAATGTGAAAACAGAATTTAAAAATATGTAATAGTTAATAAGTTATTTGTAAAGAAAATTTCCCCATAGAATAACATTGATTCGGGCTTCCGGCGACGGTGAAGAGGGCCGTTAAGCACTCTGTTTTTATTATTAGTTTAATTATCACTTGCTTTATTTATATACAGCCACAGACAGATTTCGACAAACCCAAATCATAAATTATTTGACTGTCAGAGAAACGCTTAGATAGTTGTTTCCCTCACTTTTCGCGTCAGTTTCTAATATTAGCGCATCTAATAAAGATCATTGCCAAAATGAACATTTACATTCCCCCTTATTCTTCATAACTGAAAAGAGCAAAGACCTTTCTTAACTCCACTCAAAAATATTGGAATTTACATTTCTGGACCAGAACGTATGTTATTGAGCCAAAGTTAACATACCGTTGACGGGAAAACGCTGTTTTCTTTAGCTTTTTTTTTTCACCAGTTGTTGGCGTAGTTTTTCTGCATCATGGATACGAATTTTATGCCATTTAAAACTTATTTCAGACTTGGGTTTTCTATATGAATTATATGTTATCATATCGGTTATATGTTAAAATTATGGCTACACTGAAAAACATGTTTTGCTAGGACCCTCCCCCCCCCCTTTTAAAAAAAAAAAAAATACATATTTTGTTATTTAAACAATAATTTGTACAGATAATCAAACCAACTTGCTTCGATTAACCAAAGAAATATTGTTACGAAAATGTCGACTTTCGTGTGCCTATATGCAAACTTGTACGGTTTTTTAACATCACTGTTTCTTTGCAAAAAAATCCATTATGTTTAGTCATAGAAAACTGCTAAAAAAAACTTATTAAAAGTTTGTATTAAAAGTTTTTGGTATTTTTTACGAAACCAGTACTTTCTTCTATTGTGTATGGAAGAAAGTAATCGCATTTCACAAAGAACATGCGATCATTAAATAATAATAAAAATACCCTCCAAGAAAAGCGGTGTAAAAAAGGGGCGGAAATTAACAATGCTCCAGATTAAATTGAAATGTTAAATGTCTGAAATGGTAATTCAAATTCAACAAACAATTTAACGAATTTCCCCATATAATAAATTGGGGTTTGGCTTCCGGCATCGATGTTGTTATCAATTACTTAAAAAAATTGTTCGAAATACATAAACCGGTTATAAGTAAAATATATTTTTTCCCCTTTAATATAACGTCTAAATTGTTAAAATAATACAATTACCTTAATATTTTAAAATGCTACTATATACAATATATTCTTTTGGATGCGTAAATTATTTCACTGTTTCTAGTACCTACTTCACATGTTGAAAAATTTGGCTTATTACTCTTTTAAGCATTTTATATTCAAGTGTTTACATCTTAAGAGCTGGAAGATTCGAGGATCTAAGATGATTGTAGAAAATTGTGGATTTTATCTTTTTTCTTCATAAGAATATTCTTTCATAATAATTAAAAATAAAAGAGAAAGACTTGATCATTATAAAAGTGTGATATACTTGAATGTTTTTGCTTATTTACAGATGAAGTAACTCTTTTTTTAACCAGTTCCAGAAACTGACTTTTATTAAAAAAAAAAAAAGATTTTACTATTTTTCTATTCTTTTTGGATGATAAGCAATTTTTTTTTTTTTTTTTTTTTTTTTTTTTTTTTTTTGAGAAATCTTAATTTTTCATAGAAAAAAAAATGTAAAAGGTAAGAAAAATACTTTTATATAAATCTTTATTTTCATTTAATGTATTCAATTATAATTATTTAATAATTAATAACGTATAATTAATAACAATTATTTTTGTAATAATATAATAATAATAATAATAATAAATTATTATTTAATTATTAATTATAATTAAATTATTAATTACAATTAAATTATTTATATTATAATTAAATTTCATTTAATAATCTTTTTTTTTTTTTTTTTTTTTTACTAGCAGCACCCTGCCCTTTTTTAAACTAACACCGGTCGTAATATAATGGCAAAATTCACTAGAAAAAGTTGTCAAATCTCGGGACAGTGTTGCCAAGTTGGGGATTTTGTCCCAATTTTGGAGACTGAATGTTTATGGGGAATTTCGAGGGGATTTTTGAAATTTTTGGGGAGAAATCTGGCGATTTTTTAACTTTTTTGTCTTAAACTAGTCTACTTGATAAGTTTACAGCGTTCCCAACTGTAGAGATTTAAGTTTTCTTTGCATGTAGGGTCTTTTTTAAGGTACCCATTCTTCCCAAGACATCCTCAGGATATCCTGAGGCTGGAATTAAATCCTACATACATCGTCAGCACTAAAATACTTTATGTATGTTTAAAATTTTCTTATAACTAGTGTGTGAAATATATATATATATATATATATATATATATATATATATATATATATATATATTCTTTTATTCTTCTTGTATATGGGGATATGGGGACTTTTTTCAAAAATGAGCTGGGAAGAATTTGGGCTTAAATCTGTTAAATATTTTAATTTTTTTTTTAGTAGAAAATGAATGAGTTGGAGATTTTTTAGCCCCCCCCCCCCCAAAAAAAAAAAAAAAAAAAAAAAAAAAAAAAAAAACCTGATTCGGGGAAATTGACTGTTGATTAAATTTTCCCGATTGATGAGTTCATCAATAAAATTTCTAATAAGGTAGTTTAAGAAATAAATGGTAAAATTGGATATTAGCAGGCATGCTGGCATAATGGAAATGTGACAAAGCAAAATCGCTGTCTGAAAGAAATAGTCCTGTCGTACTTAAAAAACAAACAAAAAAAAACTTATTTCCCCACTGAATTAGACCTAAGTAAACTTGTTTAAAAATGTTTTTATGTAACTTTTTTTTTTTCTTTCTTTCTTTTACAGAAACTTGCATATTTTTTTCTTCGATTGCCTAGTTAAATGATTTCTTTTTTTAACACGCTTTTATTGACTTCACCTGTATGTATGTTTGTGTGTATGTTTGTAACCGCTCTGGGAGCAAACAAAAAATCTATATTGTAAAAAAAGAGTTTCCCTACTTGAACGCTGTGGCTGTGAGGTAAAGCTCCGGGCTACGAACCTAAAGGTCTAACGTTCGAGCCCAGTAAGGGGAGATTTTTAAAAAATGGTTTTCGTTTAATTCTAAATTATTTGTAATCACCCTGTAATATGGTATGTCACTCGCACAATTTTTTCTTACCCTGCATTTTAATACTATAAAGATAGATATTTTGTGCTTTTTAGTTCACATTTCAATAAAAGCGTGTTCTTTAATTTTTTTAAAGTATAATTTTATTCAGGTTTAGTTGAGAGGGTACGCTTTTAGTTAAACTAAGCATAAAAGCATGCATTATTAAAACTATAAAGTTACCATAAAACTTTTTTTTTTTTTTTTTAAACTAAATAAATACCTTTAATTGAAAAATGCTAAATATATTTTTTTCCCCTTACATATTATTCATGCATTCCATTTAGTCTCAGAAATACTATTTAAACTTTAATCGAAGAAATATTTAAAATGATGAGTCTTTCAATACATTTGTTTTGAAAAATTTTTCGTATTTATTTTCGTTTAAAATATTGAACAAGGTACTCAAGATAGGCGGAGAGGGACGACAATGTTCAGAATAAGCCAAACGTTTTTGCAAAGAATAACTTTTTTTCTCCTTCTTTTGTTTTCCCTCTTGATTAACGACAATAAACTAAAAATAAAAATGATTGTTTAATTAAAAAGCATAATCCTCTTAGCATCAAAATTGATTTTTTTTTTCTTTCTTTTCTGCGTAAAATGAATAAAAAATATTAATTTATTCAACTTTTTTTCATGTAACATATAATGCCTGCCTTTGGGTTTAAAAAAACCTGGGATGTTAAGGATTTTGATGCTGGAATATAATTAAAGTCAAAACACTTCCCGAAAACTGTCAGTAACATCGTTTTTAATTATTAGCTTCTAGAAAAACATTTAAAAAAAAAATATTCACTTTTTTTATTATTATTTAATTTATTTTTTAATATTTTAAGGTGTTACTTTGACACTTGTGTAAAATAACGCATGAACTAATAGCATGATTATTGAAATATACGGTATATTGCGATTCTACTACCAAAAGCTGGTAGACGAGAGATGTGGAGTTCAAAACCAGCCTGTTCTACTTAAAAGGGTAAAAATTGCAAACAGTAATATTGCTATTGAAACCAAATTAAACTTAAATTAAAGAGCATGGTGAAAAACACAGAGTAGAGTGCAAAATTTACGCCCCCCCCCCCCTCCCCTCTCCCACATGGATTAAGATATGACCCTAGAAGCTTTAGCTGTTTTTATAAAAACCAAAAGAATATTCTTCGCCCACAATTGATGAAACCATGGAAGCATCTGCGCAAGCGCTAACTCAACGAGTTCAATGCTGAAATAGGGGTGACAGTCAACTGACTCGGAGAAAATGAGCAATAACAGAGCACGGAATTGCTAGATGTTTTCTAAATTTCAAGCTGGCTTCCCTCCAACATTTTGGACGCGTCCTCTCTACTAGTTTTAGGGTATGTGGCTGCACTGTACAAGCTGTAAGAAGTGAAGCTAGTACAGTGGTAGCACGTTCGACTCGTGATTTATTGTATTTAAATTTTTTATTTCAACTAATTTTTATTTTTATTTTTTTTTTTTTTCACATTTTTAATTACATTATTATTTTAATAGAAAAATATTAATTATGTTTAAAAAGTTTTTTCAGCGCGGATAATTTAATAGTTTTTTCTATTTGACCCTAAACTCTTCTTAGCAAAACATCAGCTTTCTGGGATAATATTGACACGGGCGGACTTGACGGGAAAATCCTGATATTAGGATTTTCCCGTAAATTCGGCACATGTTAACATTATCCTAGAGAGCTGATATTTTGTTAAGAAGGGTTTAGGTTCAAATAGAAAAGAAATTAGAGGGTATGCGTATCTGATTTCAAATAAAATTATACTTTTAAAAAATTAAAGAACACTCTTTTATTGAAATGTGAACTAAAAAGCACAAAATATCTATCTTTATAGTATTAAAATGCAGGGTAAGAAAAAATTGTGTGAGTGACACACCATATTACAGGGTGATTATAAAATAATTTACAATTAAACAAAAACATTTTTAAAAAATCTCCCCTGACTTGGCTCGAACGTTAGACCTTTAGGTTCGTAACCCGGAGCTTACCTCACAGCCACAGCGTTCACGTAGGGAAAGTCTGTTTTTACAATATAGATTTTTTGTTTGTTCCCAGAGCGGTTACAAACATACATACAGGTGAAGCTAATACAAGCGTGTTAAAAACAGAAAAAATAAAAGAAAGAAATAAATCCCCTATTTAAGGGACACCCTAATATGCACGTTTGCACATTGCATCCATTTTTGCACTCATAAAGCTTATTCTTTCTGTTTATGAAGATAAATAAATCATTACTTAATGGTATTGACTCTTTTATATACAATAAAAATTCTTTACAATATAAATAACTTTTCCATTTAAAGTAAATTCACATATAGGTAAAGGAAATTTTTCTCGCCAATTAATTCATGATTATCATGCGAAAGAAAAATTGCTTATTCATGCATTATATCAGGATTGACTTTTTTTATTCCTCGTCATTTGAAAAGTTTTGATGTACTTTTTACTGTGATTTTTATCATGATTACGTCTCAGCGTCTATTGAATGTAATCGCACCAAATTAATTTTAACAATACTTATAGAAGATTAAATTTTACTACAAATCGCTCCGACAGATGTTGCATTTATGCATTATTTTTTAATTAAATTTGATTCATTAAAGGGATAATAATAATAAAATTTGTTTTCAGATTTAATGAACTTTATCTTAATTAAATAAAAAATTTTAGTAATTCTTTTTTATTAATTAAAATATTTTCTGATAACTTTTTTCCTTAGCTTTAATTTTATAATAAAAGATGGCGGTGGGTGGAATGAAGAAATAAAAAAATGCTGTACCGAAATATTCGTTAGTTCAGTATTCTTAATTATGATGTTAATACATAAATAAGTTTATGCTTTATCCCGGAAAAGAATATTTATATTTTATGAACAGAAATTTTTCTTAGTACTAAAATGAATATTAAAGGCGATTTATTATAGAATAAATAATTTTCTCAAAGAAAAGGAAGAAAAAAAAAAATGTCTGCAGTGCAAACTTTAACAGATATCGTTCTTTAATTATGTGGAGTTATTCTCTCATTATATGAAGCTAAATGAATCATTATTTAATAGTATTTGCTATTGAATATGAATAAAAATTATTCCTCACAATATAAATAATCTTTTCATATAAAGTAACTTCGCATATACATAAAGGAAAATTATCTCGGCAATTAATTCCTAATCTATTTTATACATGGACACAGTGCAAATTACTGGAAACTGCATTAATTTCAAAATGCTTTCCCGCATTAATATTTTATAAGAAAATTATGTGCCCTAGTTTGGCAACTCTTAGAATTAAGTCTGCTTATCTGGTTGCCAGTGGTTACTCGCCTTTTATGATGAATAAGAGCGTTGATCTCTCTAATCTGAGTACCTGCAGAAGTTGACTTTGAAACAGTTTTGTGTGTTAGAGAAGATCATGAATTACACCTATGTGTTAAGTTTTCTTACATCTTTTTTTTTTTTTTTTTTTTTTTTTTTCTAAATTTCATTTACTTTATTACTTTTATTGTATGCCGACAGGGTCTTTATGTGCCTGATTTTTTGTATAACTATTCAAATATTTTCAAAATAATCGAAATATTGCATAGCTTTTAATTGTTCTAATAAATATGTAAAAGGAAATGGGGTGTTTTCAAAAAGTAGTTACATTTGACTAATTTATGAAAAATATAGTTTTATAATTTGCTTTGTTATTATTATGAAATTAATACTGCTTTCATATTTAATGGATTTTTTTTTTTTTTTTTTTTTTTAAATATTTTTAGTATGTTAAAATAATAAGTATATCCAAAATTCTTTTAAATATAGTTAGAAGCGGCATAAGTAAAGCCAGTTACTTTTAATATATAAAAAAGTTTTAAATATTAACTAAGTTAATAGATATAGTAAGAAAAAGGAAGAAAGAAAGAAAAATGAATTTGAAAAATCTGGTTTATTATGGAGTAAATCTCGATTATATCTGGAGTTTTTCATTCACCCTTAGTACATAAATTATTCATAATTTTTATTTGCTAAATTATCCGTATGTATTCCCGTGTGTATTCACTCGGGGAAAGACGGCCATTACGAGGTAAAATGACCGTCTTTCCTCAAGTGAAAAATAATCACATTTTTCCCCTCGATGATTAATCTATGTCTTATATCTATGGACAGTTTAAGTCTTTTTTATTATACTGTTACAAATATTTTAGAACAATAATTTTTTGAGTAATATTACAGCATTAAAACCTTCAAGAAAAATTTGTTTTTGAAAAAAGTGGTGAAAATGTAATAAATACGTGTGAGAATTTAGAAACGCTGCTACCCGTAAGTTGTTTGAGTATACGACAAACTGAAACACAGTTTGTTCATCTTTAACCCATATCGTACCCAAGCACTGAAAAAACATATTTTTTCTTTATAAAATATTAAATATATGTTTCTTTAAGCCTATGTATACACAAAATCAAAAATCTTACCAACCTTTCATTAGCTTAACCGGTACAGGCTGTCCTAAAAATAGGACAATTGTTTAGTACAGTCGGTAATATAAGGAAAACAGACCATCTATATATATTTTTTATATAATTGTTTTACCAGTACAAAAGTGTAGAATATTACATCAATAAATTTATATGTCCGTTATTCTTGAACGTAAAACCTTTTCAAGTAATAATGTGTTGAAAATGTAATGAATAAATCTTCAAAAACCGTCATTTAAATATATATATATATTAAATGTTAATTTAAACTAACGATAAAAACACATATGTATTTATTGGACTTTTAAATAACATATCACCTTTAATTTGAATTAAAATAATGAAAAGAATTTATATAAATATCACTTATGCATGGTGTCCTATTTTTAGGACGATGGTCGGTGAAATATGGGTAAAACGGTAAATGGAAAGACACGCAATAATCTGAATCAACAGTAGTGTTTTTCAGGAAATTTCCAAAAGATGCTATTTTTTCAGAACACTTCTAAACGATGCAAAAAGATACAAAGACCAAAATCGATTTTTACATTGTATATCGAAACGTAATATAACTAAGATTTACATAAATGACTTTCCAAACAAGGCCTAAAAATGATACTTAGGTTCATCAGCAAATTTCAAAAGAGTTCAGAATTAATCTACGTTTCTCTTTAAAGATGGTTTAGAAATTGTCAGTTAAATCGTCATATTTCGTAACTAAAATTTTCTGAAGTACCTTTTCGCCGAGATCGTTAAAGTATTGCAGCATCCCTCAAGTTGTCACCAATGCCTCTCTTCAATGATGCATGTCAGTGACTAAAAACTTACCTGTAAATGTTGTTACACGGCATTGATATTATTCGTGCGCGAAAACTAATGATGCGCTGTACGGTGTTAGTCAACTTTCGAGAAGAAAATTTTTTATACATAATTTGTAGCTCAAAGTGTTAAATAATTTGTTATAGATAAGTGTAAATAAAAATTGATGAGTGTTTCGCGATGCTTGATATTTTATAGTGTAACATAATTTTTATTTTTTAATCCCCGAAGTCTTTGTCTGTCTGTGGCATCTTCCAAACAAATAGTCCTTTTTGAAAGCATTTTTTGTATATACACATATGTATAATTAGAATACTGGTTTGATTTGTATAATTTTTAGCTATTTTTGATGAAAATCAGTTTTTTTTTTTTTTTTTAAATAATTAATACTAAAGTGAGATTTTTTTTTTTTTTTTTTTTTTTTTTTTTTTCCCAGGACAATTTTGCATTGATATTTTAAAATTCACCAGCTGTCCTTTTTTCAATTTTTAACTCATGTTAGATTGTAAGTCACGTAGTTTTAGGATAGTAAATAAAGCTTAAATAAAATGGTACTTAATGATACTGACTATAATGATACTAACCATAATGATACTGAATTAAAGAATACGCTTTTATAGAAATGTGAACTTAAAAAGCACAAAATATCTATCTTAGCATTAAAATGCAGAGTAAGAGAAAATCGTGTGCGTGACACACCATAATATTTACATACACTTAAATCTTTAATTAAATAATTTAGAATTAAACAAAAACATTTTTAAAAAATCTCCCCTGACTGGGCTCGAACGTTAGACCTTTAGGTTCGTAGCCCGGAGCTTTACCTCACAGCCACAGCGTTCACTTAGGGAAAATCTTTTTTACAATATAGATTTTTTGTTTGCTCCCAGAGCGGTTACAAACATACATACAGGTGAAGCTAATAAAAGCGTGTTAAAAAAGTCGCGAGTTTTCAATCGATTTTGCCAAAAAGAAATAAAATAAATAGTAATTTAATTATGAATTCATAATCTAACCATCTCTAAATTCGGTTAAAAATTAGATAATATAGAAAAAGTAATATTTAACTAAATTAAGTCTTTTTTTTTTTTTCTGAGCTACATTTAATGCTATCTAAATAATAATAATGACTTATTGTGAATGCGAATTCTATAAAATTCGCCTATATACTTCGCCACATAATATTTATCTGAATTTACACAAAAGTTTGTTTCCGAATTTATCCACCGTTTTGTATCAATCGCTTTTGTGATTTAATAATAAAAGAACTTTTAGAAAAACAGAAAAGGGAACTCTAACAAATAATAAAACACAGCTTGCAGTTTTTCTCTTTTATATTTTATAACGCACTTTAGCGTCTAAATTTATCTTCATTTCCAGAATAAATTTTTGCCTGTTGTACATAGTTACTTTGAACCTATAGCAGAATCTTTTTCGAGACGTAATATGTTTGAAAGCTTTATTTTCTGTTGTCTTTGCAAAAAAACTTTCATTTCATATTTTCGTCTTTTCTGTACTTATTTACGTTAGTCTACGAGACGACTGAAGATTTCCAAATATACTTTTATTCAACGATAATAAGAAAAGGTGGTTTGGTGGTTGGTTGTTCCCTTGCCATGCTTGCTGGGGCTTCGCGTTTGATAGATGAGTCTTTCGTATTCATTATCTGGTTGCTATGGTTACGAGCGTGAAAGAAAAACCACATTCTTTCCAGTTCCCTTACTTCACGCATACGGTATACCCGTGAAAATTTGGGCGTTCAAGCAAAAGAAAGAAAATCAAGATCGTGTTTTATTCAATTTTTTTCTTTTCTTTTTTTTTCCTTCTTTCAGTTTTCTGTCCAATGTATGTTTCATATCAAATGGGGCATATTGTACATTTTCCATTTTCTGAGTGAATGAATTTTCTAGCAGACTGTTGTTTCATAATGGAATTCATTTACGCATTTCATTAAATAACATAATAAAATAATCTTTTTTTGATTAAATGAAGAGATTTAGAATAATGTATCTGGACTTAAAATGATTGCAAATTTTCGTGAAGAATTGGAAAGAAGTATACTTAAGAGAAAGATCTTAAGATCAATATTTAATTTATCAAGTGTAGTTTTTGAAGTTTTTGAAAGTTATGTTAAACTTTTCGTAAATTTAATTTATGCAGTGGTACAGGATAATTTTTTCAAGCATCCTGTGGGAAAGGAAAAAGTGGAGATAAAAGCAAAGTTTGCATTTACTTTGTTTGCAAAGTTATTCTTTGATAATATTTTTGAATTTTTAGTCATTTTAGGACGAGATAATTATTATTTTAAGGGAACAAAGGAAAATCGTCACTTTTTTACTGTAGATCATCTTGTACATAGCAGAATGTCTCGAAAAATTCAATAAATAAAATAAGTAAATAACACAAGAAAAAGGTCTCTTGCCCAAATTAGATTATATTTAGGACCTCATTTAAATTCTTATTTTGTTATAATTCCAGGCAAAATTATATGGAAAGACAAATTTATAGTGTCGAGTTTTGACTTTTTGCTAATATCTGTACACAGACCACCAATAAAAACTTGATTTTTTCAGATTCAGAGAACCTTTAAACGTGTAAATTTACCAAAACCTCAATTTCCAAAATCTGACCCAAAAAACAACAGCCACTTACATCCATAATACATCTATAAAATTTTTAAAATGATCCATTAAACTTCTATAAACATCCTACAGTTATCTCTCAGCACGACAAATGTCATTCTCTTTTACATTCATTAGATGTCTGTTAAATATCCGATAAATATCCAAATATCCAATAATTGGACTTGTTAAATTGAATAGATATGGAAAATGTCTAAATCTTGTTTTGATCTAACATGGTTACATCTATTAGACATTGAAAAAAGCACTTCTAAATTTAACAGCCCTCTTCACTTACCGTCGCCGAAGCCCGAGCCAATGTTATTCTATGGGGAAATTTTCTTTACAAATAACTTATTAACTAATACATATTTTTAAATTCTGTTTTCACATTCAGAAAATTCCCAACTGTTAAATTGACGGACCTTTTTTAAAAATGTATTTTTGTTAATTTTTAATATTTCATTTTGATATTGCAAAATGAAAAAAAAATCACATATTGAAAATTCGTATTTTACAGCTTCAAAATAAAGTATAAAAAATATTTTTTTATAAAAAGGTCCGTCAATTTAACAGCTGGGAATTTTCTGAATGGGAAAACAGAATTTTAAAATATGTACTAGTTAATAAGTTATTTGTAAAGAAAAATTTCCCATAGAATAACATTAGCTTCGGTTTCCGGCGGCTGTGAGTGAAGAGGGCCATTTAATCATCTAATAGATATCTATAATTACTTCAGGATATCCAGGACTTTTAATGGACATTCTTAAGATATTTTGTACCTTTTGTGGATCATTGGATGTAATTTAGTGTCTAATGGATGTCGGCGGCTGTATGGGATACTACGAGTATTTTTTAATAAGTAAGAAATGTGTGTTAATAATTAGGGATGAAACGGATATCCGGTAACTATCCGGTATCCGGCCTATCCGGCTGAGTTTTAAATATCCGGTGGGGTACCGGATGTCAGCACACCGGATACGGATATCCGACAATTTCAAGCCGGATATCCGACGGATATCCGAAAGAGAAAATTCAAGCTTAAATCCCATCAGATGAAAATTTTGTAATTTTTTTTAGATCAGTTGTCGCTTGTAAAGGATTTTTTTTTTTTTTTTTTTTTTTTTTGAAGTTGGCTTCGGCGAAAATCGCTTTTGGACTCATTAGCAAACAAATTTAGCCAAAAGTAGCTACAGGTCTAAGAAATATAGAAGCCCTATTTTAATTTTGTACAGAGTTAGCTAGGGTTTTTTTTTTTTTTTTCCAGAGTGATCTATAACATTCCCCTTAATCTTCCCCATAACAATAAAAAGAGCTGTTCATTGTTGTTCCTGAACAAATGATATTTATTCTCTACAGTTACAGTGTATATATAACTCTGTTTTCATGTCTTTTGCTAATATGTTGGATTGTTTAGTAATATTGTTAGTCTTGGATGTTAAAGTTGTTAGATTGTTTCGAGAATGAGTCAAATAATGTGCATTTATTGACTAGAACCTGTTTATTTACAATCCAGTTTTCCATACACAATAAAGCTGTTGTTTTTTTTTTGTGACCATATATTTATATTAGCAGAAACCTGGCATTACTTGCGCCATCTATCTATTCGATTTGGATTTTTTTAAAAACCCTCCAATTTATATAAATTTGCATTTTTAATGGAATATCCTACTAAAGCACCTGAATTTAAAATTCTCTGTTGCGTTGCATAGATATATCCCCAAAAAAATAAAATTACTTCAAATAAAAGTACATATTTAAATTTTCAGAAACTCTGTACTTTCACTTTCATATTGTTCATAAGAAAAAAAAAATTCAGTTATTTAAAGTTTTTGATTTTGTACTGCAGAAAAACTTCACTTACTTAAAGAATTTTAATAACTAATGTAAAATTTTCTTTCTTATCTGTACAGAATATAAAAACATAAAATAAGTAAAAAGTATAAATTCATTTTGAATTATTACTTTCTTCTATATTAAATAGAAGGAAGTATTGGATTCGTGAAAATTTTCAACTTCCAGTTTTTGGTGGATTTATGCATTTTGAGGGAACCAAAACACAATTTGACCATTTTTGGAAAATGTCTATCTGACAAAAATTTTCTGTAGTTCAAGAGTTAATGCACAGAATTTCATATAAATTTATACATAGTTGCATCTTACCAAAAAAAAAAAAAAAAAAAAAAATGCCCGTCAACTTTTGGTGCAAATCACTCAACAGATGGCGCTGCTATACTGTGATTTCTCCCATTTAAAGGAAGACTATATCTCAGCTTATACTGTGTATAATTGAAAAAAATAAACCAAGTGTGTCACAGGGAGGGCTATTATGAAACATGTTCATTCAATTTCTGTGCATAACGGCCAATAGGTGATGCTGCTATGCTGCAATTTTCCCGTGAATGGAGAAGTTATATCTCAGATTCATTCGTGTATAATTGCTAAAAACTTAGTATGGGAAAGGGTCATTTTTATAAAACATTATGTTGATTCAATTTTGGTGCATATTGGTCGATAGGTGGCTTTGGTGGCTATATTATGTTGCAATTTACTCTGTGAATAGGAAGGCTAAGTCTCAATATCTATAAAATTTAAGAGATAAACAAGATAAAAATAATATGAGAATAAAAGTTGGTTTAATTTGGGTGTATATCGACAAACAGGTGGCGCAGCTGTTCCTCACCTTCTGTAATTCTCTGCATGGCTACATCTCAAAATTTTTTGATTAAAATTGCACTAAACTCATTATCTAAAATCTTTATTGTAAGCTTTGATTATGTTTCTTCTGCATGTTAAACAGCATGTAGCGTTGTTATATAGAGAGATATAGAAAAAAGTTTTGTGATGGCCATAACATACTAGTTTGAAGCTTTTAGTTTATTTACTTTTTTTTTTTTTTTTTTCTTTCTTTTATGTTTTCTTATAAATGTCTCAAAAGAAAGTATTGGATTCATAAAAATTTTCAACTTCTGGTTTTTGATGGATTTACACATTTTAAGAAGTCCAGAACCTGGTTTGACCAGTTTTAAAAAAATGTCTGTGTGTGTGTGACAAAAATTCTGTTCAACTGTACCTCCGGAACTACTGCGTACTACAATTACATATAAATGTATGTGTAGTTGCACCATGACATAAATCAGTGCCTACCAACTTTTGGTGCAAATGGCTCAACAGGTGGTGCTGCCATACTGCGATTTCTGCAACTTAGAGGAAGGCTATATCTCAGAAACTACAGCACAGAATTTCATATAAATATATATGTACATGTAGCTTGGCATATATTAGTGCCTATGAAATTTTGGTGCCAATCGCTCTACAGGTGGTGCTGTTATACACTGCTTTCTGCAATTTAGGGAAGGCTATATTTTAGGTTCTATATCATGTACATGTATATAACACAAAAGTTCATGTTGGAAAGGCATTATGAAAAATTATGCTGGTTCAGTTTGAGTGCATGTTGGCCAGTAGGTGGTTCTGCAATACAGAAATTTCCTCCCAAAAGGGGAAGACTATATCTCTTATTCTATTGTGTATAATTACATAGAACTTGGTATGTGAGAGAACCAGCCATTGTGAAACACTATTGCGATTTATTTTAGGTGTATATCGGCCAACAGCTGGCAATACTGCACTACAATTTACCCAATGAATACTTAGGCTAAGTTAATCCCAACTTCTATGACATATGTGCATGAAACTTAATATATAAGACAACCATTATGAATGCAAATGTTGACCTTATTTATGTGTATATCAGCCGACAGGTGGAGCTTCTATTATGATTTTTCACAAGCGTATATCTATCTGTTGATTAAAATTGCATAAACTCCTTTTGTAAAATATTTATTGTGAGAAGCTATGGTTAAACTTTTATACGATTTAAACCGTAAGTGGCGCTGTTATATAGAATTATGTAGAAGAAAGTTTTGTGATGGCCACAACATATTAGTTTTCATGTGAAAATAACCCTTCAACTGTGATTATATTAGTAAAATATTTTATTTCATTTTTTTAATAATAGTATTGTAAAAAATATGTAAATAATAAGTTTTAGTTTTATAATTCTGAACAAAACCTATCTTTTTGTGATAGTGCTTTTCACCAAAAATTGCAAGTGTAGGAATGAGTATGTTAGGCTTAAAATTTTATTCTTCATGGCAATATTGCACAAATAAATAGAATATTAAATAAATATGTTTAAATAAATTTTATTTAAAATGTTTTTAAAAGAATAGTATATGAAATATGTTTATATTTTATTGTTTTAAAATAAAGAAAAAGAAAAAAATATACAACACAACAAAAAACAAAACTATTGCCGGATATCCGTATCCGGCAGGCAGAAGAGCTCCGGATATCCGATATCCGGTATCCGGCAAAATCACTATCCGTTTCATCCCTATTAATAATGTAAAAACATAGACCTTATATGTTGTTGTTGTTTGTTGTTTCTTATGCCACTCGGAAATTCCGAGCCCCGGTAGTGGAACTAACCGGGTTTAAGGCAAGAGGGGTGCGTCATTCCGTTTTTCAGAGGAGCGTCCACTAGTGGGAGGAAGTACGTCTTAGCTCCAGAAGCTGGCGATAGATGGCAGCACCAGCAAACAACAGGAACTCGAATTTTGATCCGGGACAAGGCTGAGTTAAACCCGTGTTCCGGTACCCCCAGAGGTATAATTTTTGATGGGAACTTGGAGGACTTTACGACCACGACGGAATTTAACGTGCACCAGTCGCCATTAGCGTACACGACGGTCTTCGGCCGGCTCGAGGACCGAACCCGCAATCTTTCGATCACGAACTCGCTGCTCTTACCGACCAGGCTACCGCGGCCCAGACCTTATATAGATAGACTATGCCACCAATAGGACTTCCCATTGTAGTGAATGTCTTCAATGTAATCTGATACCTTCATCCGTTGCGGTCAGCGCCGTATGTCACGTGACAGAGGCTTGAGGGAGATTCTTTCATAAGGAAAGACTTATTTTTGTAAGAATCAAACAAAATATTCTCCCCTTCAAAATGTTTTTTCACAAAAGACACTTTTTTAGAATTAATCTATGACATTTTAGCTTTCCAACGATGCGTAAATCTAAAGGCTTAAATAAAAAGTATGTGCACAATACAGAAATTAAAAAACCCAGAACTACTTTCTTTCCTATGGAAAAATAACATAATATTCATTCTCGTCTCTCTCTCCGGGTCCGCATCACGTAATAATTTAGCTGGGGAAGCTAGCTCATCTCGCGGACAGATCATAGACCTTTTATACTAGACCACGCCACCAATAGGATTGACCATTATAGCGAATGTCTTGAACATGAGGGTGTAATCTGATACCTCTATCCTTTGTTCTGAGTCTCGGAAGTCATGTGAACTGGACCTAGGGGTGATTCCTCTGAAATCTGTAGAAAGCTCTCTCTCTCTCTTTTTTCCCCTTTCATTTGTATCTTCTTCTTCAGCACTTCTCTGACTGAAGTAAGAATTCAAACGCAATTTTTTCGCTTGCAAAATGATTTATCATAATTTTTTTTTTCAATGTAATTAATCTATGAAAGTTTAGCTTTCCATTCATGTGTAAATCTAAAAGCTAAAATAAAAAGTGCGTGTACAATAAAAATATTAAAAAACACAAAATTCGTTCCTACAGAAAAATAACACAGTGATCATTCTTCACTCTTCCTCCAGGCCAACATCACGTGACCATTTTGCTGGGGAAGCTCCTTGATGATGCAGACAGATAACGAGGGGGGATGCGTGGTCTAGTATATAAGGTCTATGGGACAGATAATGAGGGGGGTGCGTGGTCTATCTATATAAGGTCTATGTGTAAAAATGTAAAAAGGAAACGGTATTCTGTAACATACATTCAAATATTTGTTACGAAATTTGTTAAACTCTTACAAGAATGAACACCCTCCCTCCCCATTCTCTTCCTCCTGTGACTCATCCCTTACTTAAAAAAGTTTTCTTAGCTGTATTACATAATTACTTCATTCCATTGAGTTCCATCAAAAGGAAGAGGTCGTCTCACTACAAAGTCACCTCTTTTATTTTTTCCTTCTCTTATTTACACGTTATTTGCGCCTTCTCAAGGGGAATAGAATTCTAGATTTACTCACTGATAACTGGAAAAGGTGTGTCTTGAACGAGGGTATTTGTAGTTGTGCACTTACCTTTTGAAATACAAGTCCCAGAGTTACATTATCTCGTTGCCATAACAACTGGATTGGGAAGTGGAGTAAGTTGCTGTGTAATAGGCATCCCATGTTCTTGGATTTTATCTTACGAAACTTGTCGACATTTTATCAATTTTAAGATGAAAATAGGTGGAGTTTTTTAGAGAGGGTTTTTTTTCTATTTACGAAAAGTATAAAGAAGTTAATGTTTAGGGAATTATTGGATGCAATAGAGATGTGAAAGTACTATATTAAACAAATTCTGCAAACAATATTTACATTTTCATTCTCAGTGATTTAATTGAACAAAAAATCGTAATAGCCACAGAAAATAATATTCTCGTTGTAATTATAAAATATTTATTTTTAGATAATCAACTTTCTTTATCTCTTAATTTAGTCAGTTGCGTTGTGCATTCAAATATATCACATGGTATCACATGTGACTATTGTAGTTGGAAAAGATATCATAAATTTGAATATGAAGTATACAGTTGCCAATTATATTATTTTCCCATTAACTTTGTGTATAAAACCTATTTTTCAGCACAGGGAGAGCTACGACAGTCAAGATATTTTAATCGTACATTATTAAAGTTCTTTTGCCTCTATTTGTTAATGCGTGGGGAAACTTTTTCTAAATGCGACTTTAAGACGAAAAGAACGATAAAATTTCAGTTTAGTATTTTTTCCCCTAATTATTATTTATTTTATTTATTTATATTCATAAATGCATTTCATGATTTAAAATTTTCAATTCGAGATATGGCTCTGTGACTAATGTGTCCTACCAGTGGCCGAGATGTTTGGCCTTGAAAGATGGAAGACTGTTGAAACCGGTTCGTACTCAGGTTACTCTCGCCCCCCTAATAGTTCGGAGATATCCGTGGTTTTCTTTGACTCACGTGAAACTAGGATCTCAAAAAAAGATTCTCAAAAATTACCACCCAGTCCTTTGTTCCTAGTATAGACAGTTGGCCTTGCACCTCACCATCTCATTGTAACAGTTAACTGGCCATGGTCACTGATAGCCACTGGGTACCTTGTATACATCCATAGTTAACACCAATTAAATACGAAAAGCTGTATATAGTTTTGCCTTGCTTCTTTTATTAAATCTGTTACTCTTAACATTGAAAGAAATAAAAATCTTAAAGTGCATATATATTTCAAGTAATTATAATCACTTGCGGCAATTGCTTCGCCTCTAAAATTAAATTTAAATCATATTACATTGAATGTTCAATCGTGTCTTTTATAATATGTACCTACATTTTGTAATTGTAAGTTAAAGCATAAGTTTATAAATCGTAATACCGGGTAATGTAAAAGTCACAGAAAAAAAAAAAAAAAAAAAATTCAAAAAGTACTGACTGTATCACTACGCGATTTTCACTGAAATGCATTGGAAGACGTGGGAATTTTTAGGTAATAAAAGATTTATTAGAAAATTATTTTAAATTTCGTTCATCAGACGTCACTTGATTGAAAAATTTATTTTTTACTGTGGCGCATTACATTCAGCAACTTAACTTGAACTATAAAATCATGGTCTCCTAAACTAGATGCCTGTCGCTTGGCTCGGAAACTTGGCAACAGTTGAAGCGGTAGATAGCGCCGCCTGGTACAAATCGCATGATATTTTTATTCAACTGTCACCTTTAATTTTAAGAAGTGATATATTACATATATAATAGATGGTTTTTCGATCCTCTTCGCCTTTTATGTATATCATATCTCACATTTAAAATTTTTTGGTGGCTGTTGAATAAAAAAGTCGCGCAATCTGTACTAGGTGGCACTGCCTACCGCTTCAACTGTTGTCAAGTTTCCTAGCCACGCGACAGGCATCTAGTTTAGGAGGTTATGATAAAATAGTCGATGTAACAGCCGCCATTCATTAGAATGACCGTCAGACGTTGCACGTTGGAAATACTCCTAAAAAAAGGATCAGAATTCGTAATATGGCGTCATTTATGAAGCCTATGTGTTTAAAATCGGAGAGGATACTGTAAATATAGCGCGTTATGTTGTTGAAAAGTATAATTAATATTTTTTCATATATATATATATATATATATATATATAAGGTAAACGCACCAGTAGTGGACACTTTAAGGACATTTTCCGGCTATTTTTTGGTGGTTTCCTCCGAAACTCGCGTAAATACGGGCTGGGACCCCTTAGAAAGACCCCCACGGAGGGCATTCCCCCTATAGGCCTAGGACACATAAGGAGTCAATCGGCCTTAATCCTCCAACCAACCGGCTATTTTTTGTGTAATTTCCTAAATTTTAGAGTTTCAAAAAATAATTAATATTTCAGACCTTTACTAACTCTTTTTTAACACGACTCTATTATGAAAGTTTCTAATTGTAGCATTTATATATGTAAGAAATGAAAAATCTGAAGAGCTTAAAATGAGCCAGTAGTGGACACACTAAAGACCCTGTAGTGGACCCTTTTTTATTCCAGTAGTGGACACCCTTGAATTTTTGTTTAAAAATTCAACTCTAAAATTACTAGATTACAGAATTGTGTCCAGTAGTGGACAGCCCTGTCCACTATTTGTCATGATGACATTTTTTTTGGTACCAGCAGTGGACACCCATAAAAATTCTATGTGTTAATACAAGATTTAAAAAACAGCACAATAAATGAATTCTACATACTTATTTTAGTCATATGAAAGCAAAAGGTAAAAGAAATCAGTTAAAAATAAGCAGAGAGCGAGCAAATAAAATTGCATTTCCTTATTCAAAGTGATAAGAAGAAAACGGCAAAATCAGAAAAAGTGCAATTTTTTTTAATTAAACTAACATTAGGGGAAGCCGGGGTAATAAGAGACGCAGTCAAAAAAACCTCCAAAAAATATACTTAGACAATTTTATAAATATGTAATATTAAGTATCATGTGTATTCTTTCCTATGATACACTTGTTGAGAAGTTTATAACACATTTTGAACTTTTTTTTATACGATGAAAAAAACCTTCGTTTTGAACTTATCCTAAAAGTTCGTGACATTTTCTAAATTTTTTGTAATTTTTTTTTATAGGTTAGATGTTTGGGATTTATTAATGTGTAAACTTTTGACCAAGACTATGACTTTTGATGCACAATTTTTTAAAACCTTGAAAGCATTCTTTATTTACATGTTCTAGGCATGTTTCTTATTACCCCATTTTTATTTTTTATGGGGGTAATAAGAGACATGAGACTCTTATTACCCCCACTGTTAATTCCTGTCCCCCCCCCTTTATTGTAGTTCCTGTTAATTCAGTCTGACTAGTTTATGAAGAGTTTACCTAGTGTTAGGCCTAGTCTAAGTTTACCAATAGAACTTTTTTCTTTTTTTTCACTTTAAATCAAAAAGCAGTTTTATTCATCAGGCTAGACCATATTTAAGGTTTATGATTATGTAAATTTATGTTTGAAATGTGTATAAGTTAGTATTTAGTCATTAATACTTCATTACATAATAAATAAGTACATTTATAATTACTAGAAAAATATTTTATAACATTTTGTTCGCTTGTATACACTTCAAAGATACGTCTTTTTTGCCTATTTTCGACTACACTTTAGAAAACGGGTAAAATATTTTCTGCCCATTTTAGAAATTATATTGATGTTTATGGTTAATCCCTAGGTTATGTTGATTATGTAGAACTATCTTTAAGTACAATATTATATTATTTAGGACCTAATATTAAAAGAAACGAATTTCACAAACACATTTATGACAGTTAATTTTCGAGCAAACATATTTTTTGAATGGATGTAAATAATAAAAATTTAAAACTATTGGCTGATTCAGAATTGTTTCCAGATATCTTTAATTATCTCACATGATTTTACATTGCTATATATGGACAGTTACAAGCCTGATCTCTTATTACCCCGCGTGGGGTTATTAGAGACAAGGATTTAATGAAAATTTAAAAAAAGAATTTAACAAAAAAATTAAGTTCAAAAATCACCTAAAAAAATCAAGAAGAGTCCATTTAATGAAATTAATACGAGACATTTATTTCAAGTTATTTAGATTAATAGTACAGATTTTATTAATATTTTTTGTCTCTTATTACCCCGGCTCCCCCTATTTTAAAACTAATGGCCGGAATTATTTTTTGTTAAAGGGTTTAACAGTAAAGGACTATAACTCCCTTCCTGAACATTGCTCGAATCTTCAGAATTTTTAGGTAGCTTATTTTCTGAGTTTAAAATTAAAAGTGTTCACTACTGGTACAGGATCCACTACTGGTGCGTTTACCTTATATTAAAAAAAAAAAAAAAAAAAAAAAAAAAATGCTTTTCTGTACATTCAAGTGAAAACCGGATAGAGCTACTACATTCAGGGCTTTTTGAATAATATATTTTTTATTTTTTTCTGTGACTTTTGGATCACCCGGTATATTTACGTAATCATTTATTTAAATGCCGACCAATTTTGTCTTCTAAAGTATTATTAGAATAATATTGAAGCTCTAATGTCGATAGGCAACAAATTGCTTTTTAGCTGTAAACCATAGTTAAAATAAAGTTTTTTTTTAAGTATTTTTCCCTTGATTTATTGAAGAGAGTTAAGAATAAAACATGTTTAAATTGATTTAAAAAATAATCAGGCATTTAAGGGTTAAGGAAAAGAAATTGGGTAGATTTATATTGATGCGTACCATCTTATTTCTCAGTTTTGGACATTTTGAATTTTTTTTCTTTTTCTTTTTCTTTATTTAATTTATTACAAAGTTAAATTTATAGCATACGAAATGCAATAAATCTTAGAATGAATAAATAAATATTTTGTTTAATTATTTTTAATAAAATCTCGCGGGACAAAATATCGCCGACGTAAATGAATACAAAGCAAAAATGAGTTGGTAATTATTAGTAATGTTGTATAAAATTTCATGACAACACATACCTTAGTCAGAGCATTAACATTCTGACAAACCTACTACAAAAATTTTTATAAATTTTACTTAAAAGAATTTAAAAACTATATTTATTAACTTTTGTCAAGATGAGTCATAATGAAGTCAATCGTGCTTATCAATTTTAAAATTTTTAATTCAAGTGTGTGAACAGTGTTCAGCTTTAATGTCAGCAGTGATGTACACGATTTTTAAAATGTATTTTGAATAGTGAAAAGCAAAAGATAAAATAACTTAAAAATAAACATAGAAAAAATAATGAAATTCAACTCTGTGATTTATTTATTTATTTTAATTAATTAAAATTTATAAGGCCCTTTGGCCCCCGCCAGAGATCACACGTGACACAAAATCAAATTTTCAAATAGATTATACAATTTTTTTGACGCGAGATTTTGTCTCGCGATATTATGTCCGGATCCCCTTACAAAATGGATAGGGGGAGCCGGGGTAATAAGAGACAAAAGGGGTAATAAGAGACAAAAAATATTAATAAAATCTATACTATTAATCTAAATAACTTGAAATAAATGTATCGTATTAATTTCATTAAATGGACTCCTTGATTTTTTAGGTGATTTTTGAACTTAATTTTTTTGTTAAATTCTTTTTTTAAATTTTCATTAAATTCTTGTCTCTAATAACCCCACGCGGGGTAATAAGAGACCAGGCCTGTAACTGTCCATATATAGCAATGTAAAATTATGTGAGATAATTAAAGATATCTGGAAACAATTCTGAATCACCCAATAGTTTTAAATTTTTATTATTTACATCCATTCAAAAAATATGTTTGCTCGAAAATTAACTGTCATAAATGTGTTTGTGAAATTCATTTCTTTTAATATTAGGTCCTAAATAATATAATATTGTACTTAATGATAGTTCTACATAATCAACATAACCTAGGGATTAACCAAAAACATCAATATAATTTCTAAAATGGACAGAAAATATTTTACCCATTTTCTAAAGTGTAGTCGAAAATAGGCAAAAAAGACTTATCTTTGAAGTGTATACAAGCGAACAAAATGTTATAAAATATTTTTCTAATAATTATAAATGAACTTATTTATTATGTAATGAAGTATTAATGACTAAATACTAACTTATACACATTCTAAACATAATTTTACATAATCATTTCAACTAAATATGGTCTAGCTTAATGAGTGAAACTGCTTTTTGATTTAAAGTGAAAAAAAAAAAAAAAAAAAAAAAAATGTTCTCTTGGTAAACTTAGACTGGGCCTAACACTAGGTAAACTCTTCGTAAACTAGTCAGGCAGAATTAACAGGAACTACAATTTTGGGCACAGAAATTAACAGTGGGGGTAATAAGAGTCTCATGTCTCTTATTACCCCCACAAAAAATAAAAATGGGGTAATAAGAAACATGCCTAGAACATGTAAATAAAGAATGCTTTCAAGGTTTTAAAAAATTGTACATCAGAAGTCATAGTCTTGGTCAAAAGGTTACACATTAATAAATCCCAAACATATTACTTACAAAAAAAAAAAAAAAAAGAAAATTTTAGAAAAAGTCACGAACTTTCAGGGTAAGTTCAAAATGAAGGTTTTTTTTTCGTCGTATAAAAATAATTCAAAATATGTTATAAACTTTTCAATAAGTGTATTGTAGTAAAGAATACACATGATACTTAATATTACATATTTTTAATGCTGTCTAAGTATGTTTTTTTTTTTTTTTTTTTTTTTTTTTTTTTGGGGGGGGGGGGGGGTTGACTGCGTCTCTTATAACCCCTGTCTCTTATTACCCCGGCTTCCCCTATTTATTTTTCTGCATAATGAATTTTTTCAAATTTGCGTATTATTCTTTTAATGAATCTGACAAATTCTTCTGCTGATATACTAAAACTAACATAAGATGTACTACTTTTTTTTTTTTTTTTTAAGTATTATGATAGAAAAATAAATTGTAAATAAATGTAATAAATTGTAGATAAGAAACATTATTTATTAAATTGTTTTTATTTTCCTAACAGTTCTGACATGTGTGTAGAATGCATTTTCCTTATTTCTTTTTGAAATCTCAAAAGAATAAAACAAAAGTACAGTCTTTAAAGGAATAATTCATATTTTATCCTCTACTATTTCCAACTTACAAATGAACTTCTCTAATCTCCAAGGAAAAATCTATTATCCATCTACTTAAACTTAAAAAAAAAGAAATCATCATACACTCTCAAGTTTCTCTTTCGAATTGCATTTATTCATGAATCTATATTTTCATTTCATCTCACTTCAATGTATCGAAAAGGAGAAGATTAATTCATTCCAGATACGACGAATTTCATCTGTTTCAGACGAATTTGCTATGCGTTCATTTGCTTTCTAACGTACACCACCTCTTTCGCGCTGTCTTCTTAAAGATGGATTTCGATTTATTCTGGTCATTGAAATGATATACTAGGAAAGCGTAGACATAAAAGGAAAGTCTGTCTTTTGAAATAAGAGTCCCATGATTTTATTATCTGGTTGCTATGGAACTATTCAGTCAAAGTTTCGTTGATGTCGATTTTAGTATTAGAAGATCATAGAAGCTTTATTTTCAAAACAGTTTATTTATTTACTTATCGTCGTCGATATAGTTTGTTATTGGGGAGACATTTAAAAACAAGTTCGAATAGTTTGAACTATTTACAGTTCGGAGTAAATAATATAATGCTAAATTTTGCTGGAAAATTTAGAGTTAATTCCAAACAAATTAAATGAAACATATAATTTTTGGCTTTAATATAATCATTAAAAAAAAAAAAAAAAACCTAGTATAATGTAGCCACCACATAACTTTCTTCTATATTTTTACACAAAATTTATTCAGTATAAGTTATTTATTAAATTATCAAATTATTTGCAATTATAAATGCAGACAATTTTTATCTGACAGAATTATCACTAAATGCCGAAAGATGTCATTTTTTTTGCTAATCAGAACAAATAAGATTTGAATTATGATATGAATTTGACAAATTCTTCTGCTGATTTACTAAAACTAACATAAGATGTACTGTTTTTTTTTTTTTTTTTTTTTTTTAAGTATTATTATAGAAAAAATAAATTGTAAATAAGTGTAAAAAATTGTAGATAAGAAGCATTATTTAGTAAATTGTTTTTATTTTCCTAACAGTTCTGACATGTGTCCCTGTACAATGCATTTTCCTTATTTCTTTTTGAAATCTCGAAAGAATAAAACAAAAATTCAGTCATTTAAAGGAATAATTCATATTTTATCCTCTACTATTTCCAACTCACAAATGAACTTCTCTAATCTCCAAGGAAAAATCTATTATCCATCTACTTAAACTTAAAAAAAAAGAAATCATCATACACTCTCAAGTTTCTCTTTCGAATTGCATTTATTCATGAATCTATATTTTCATTTCATCTCACTTCAATGTATCGAAAAGGAGAAGATTAATTCATTCCAGATACGACGAATTTCATCTGTTTCAGACGAATTTGCTATGCGTTCATTTGCTTTCTAACGTACACCATCTCTTTCGCACTGTCTTCTTAAAGATGGATTTCGATTTATTCTGGTCATTGAAATGATATACTAGGAAAGCGTAGACATAAAAGGAAAGTCTGTCTTTTGAAATAAGAGTCCCATGATTTTATTATCTGGTTGCTATGGAACGGTTCAGTCGAAGTTTCGTTGATGTCGATTTTAGTATTAGAAGATCATAGAAGCGTTAACTTTATTTTCAAAACAGTTTATTTATTTACTTATCGATATAGTTTGTTATTGGGGAGATATTTAAAAACAAGTTCGAATAGTTTGAACTATTTACAGTTAAGAGTAAATAATATAATGTTAAATTTTGCTGGAAATTTTAGAGTTAACTCCAAACAAATTAAATGAAACATATAATTTTTGGCTTTAATATAATCATTAGGAAAAAAAAAAAAAAAATCTAGTTTAATGTGGCCACCACATTACTTTCTTCTATATAATTTAACACAAAATTTATTCAATACAAATTATTTATTAAATTATCAAATTATTTTCCATTGTAAATGCAGACAATTTTTATCTGACAGAATTATCTCTAAATGCCGAAAGATGTCAATTTTTTGCAAATCAGAAGAAATAAGATTCCCCCCTCTCTCTGACGATGGGAGGGGCCCCTTCCTGCAAGTACTAAGGCAATTTTCAAGAAGTAATGTAAGGTTAATTTATTTTTAAATTTAAAAATAATTATTATAAAAAAAAAAAAAAAAATCATTAGATAAATGAGTAATTTATAAACATATCTCTTCATAGAAAAACGTGTGGTTAGACTGTGCCGGTTAAATTAGGTGATGTATCATTAAATTTATAAAACCGTCATTTTTTTTATTTATTATTTATTTATTTATTATTATTATTGTACTTTTTTTGAGGCGGGGGGGTGATAAAATTTACTTGTTGTAATAAGATATTGTATTCATTGCTTTTTGAAATCTTGAAATATTATTGAAATTAAAAATGTTTACATTAAAAAAAAAGAAATGTCATCAAAATTCATTAAGTAATTTGGAGGAAACGGTATAGTAACCTTGTTCGTATCCGTAAGGATTGTCAAAAGCGCTATTACTTTTCGTAAATTTAGCTTAGAGAAAAGCAAAAATTAGTTATATATATGCAAACCAAGTTTTAAAAAAAATTCTCTTTTCAACTGTGTCTTTTCAAACAAAAACCCGTTCAGCCAAACGAATTTTAAAAATAATCGTACATTCTCGAATTTCTCCATAAAATTGAAATTATTCATAAATATGTATATACTTTTATTTAATTTGAATTCCTTCTATCTCCGAAAAGTCGAATATTATTACATCCTGATAAGCCTCATCTGTTTCAGAAAATTTTGCTATGCATTCTTCTCATTTTCTACGTATATTACTATACTTTCTTGACATTTTCAAAAAGACAATTCGATTTATTTATATTATTCTTCAGAAACTGAGAAAAAAAAAAATTAATTAAATTAAATTAAAGGAAAATATAAATTTCGAATTAATAAAAAAGTATATTTTTAAAGGAAAAAAATTCACTCTCTAATAAAGTTGAACTTAAAATTAAATCCTATATTTTCAATATTTTTCCTTATAATTGCATTCCGCGTTTGTAATGATCGATAGATGGCGCTTTTTCAGCTTTTGTTGTTAGTAGATATAATAGCCACGTGTTTTTATTATTGTTCTATTTGTGTTACTACTTAATATTCGTGCTATAATTTCTCCGCCATTACATCGTGGAAAATTGATTGCTTTTGGAAAAAATATTTCAGTTTATTCAAAGTTCGATCGGAAATAGATTTTTAACTGAAGCTGAACAAATATTAGTTTCAAATCATCTGATTAATTCTTTACTTCCATTAGCCGAAGCAACTGAAATTTTAATTTGTCATTTGGAAATAAATGGAAGTTTAATTCTGGATTTCTAGATTATTTGGAGTCACACTGGGGCACACAACAGTATGTGTTATCTTTTTTACCGGATTTATTCATTTTTATTCAGCAAATATATGTGAAACTAAACATCGGCAAGCAATGGTGTCTCGATGAAAGCCGAAAACTATTCATGAAAATTGTAATTTCACCTTAGCCCACCAGAGGGCGAGCATTTCATTACAATCGCGGATTACAGTGTCTTATAAAAGTATTTTATTTTACATCACTTTTACGTATCGAAAGAGGTAATATTTATTTATCACAAAAATGTCAGTTTTAAATTAATTTGCATTCTCACTTTGGGCATATTTTATTATTTTCCGACCATTTTCTAAAACATGGGTTTTTCGATTTATTCTTTATCATTGTTGTAACCGTGTTCAGTGGAAGCGGAAAAAAAGTTAATTATATATTTTCAATAAATATATATATATATATATATATATATATATAAACCTTAAATTAATTGTTAATTTAATTATAAACTAGTATGCTGTAGCCATCACAAAATATTCTTCTATGTTATTCTCAGCGTTATTTACTGATGCACAAGAGTTTAATCACAAAAATGTCAGTTTTAAATTAATTCGCAGTCTCACTTTGGGCATATTCTAATATTTTCCGACCATTTTCTAAAACATGGGTTTTTCGATTTATTCTTTATCATTGTTGTAACCATGTTCTGTGGAAGCGGGAAAAAAGTTAATTATATCTTTTTGAAATGTGTATAAATAAACCTTAACTCAATTATTAATTTAATTATGAACTAGTATGCTGTAGCCAACACAAATTATTCTTCTATGTCATTCTATACAACAGCGTTATTTACTGATGCACAAAAGTTTAATTATAAACTTCTTACAATAATGATTTTACATATGCAGTCTTGTGCAGTTTTAATAAACAGATGCTGAGATGTAGCCATGTGAAAAATCACAGAAGTTGAGTAATAACAGCGCCACCTGGTGGTTGTTGTGTACCGAAACTTAATCAACATATTGTTTCATAAGGCCCTTTCATATACCAAGTTTTGTGTAATTATATGCAATAGGATATGACATATAGCCTTCCCGTCCACTGTGTTTCGAATCAACTTTTTTTTTTTTTTTTTTTTTTAACCCCATACCAAAAAGGGGAGGGGTAAGTCTTTGTTTGATTGTGTGTTTGTCTGTGACCCTGTAGTTTCCAAATGAACAAACCGATTTTAAAGCGGTTTATTATATTAAAAGGCTGTTTTAATCGAAATGGTTCCTCTTAGCTATGCTTAATGAAAATCTGTATGATAGATTATTTTAAATTAATTAATGTTTTTTTTTTTTTTGTTTTGTTTTTCGGGAAATTTTGCATTCATGTTTCAAATTTTACTAGGTGACATTTTTTCCAACCTTTAAGTGAAAGATTGATTATTAAATGACATTGTTTTTTAGATTGGACAATGAAAATGTTTTTGAAAAACAATCGCGAATTCTAAACTAGTTTTGATAAAAGTTAAAATTTGGCTGTAGTTATTATTTTACAGTACCAAAATCTTTAAATTCGCTTGAAATTTAGATATTTCATGGAGATACTTTTAAAATAATTTAAAATCTGATTTTTTTTTTTTTTTTTTTTTTTCCCTTTAGTCCACTTTGCATTGAAATAAACGAATGTTTTTTTTTTTTTTTTTTTTAATAAGTTTATACTGCTTTTATACAAAATTTTTAATTTCTTACTTTCTAACAACTGAATTCAGTTACTTTTTTAAACAGCTCTCCAGTGCATTTTTCTTACTGCTATAATTACGCATTTTCGAATTTGTATTTAGCATTTCTATTACCTACATCAAAAGTCCATATGTATAGTGGCTTGGCTCTCTACGTGTTTATTATTATATTTAATTTTACTTTAATGTATCGAAAGACCGAATATTAATTCATCACAAAAATGACAAGATATTCGTTATAGAAGAATTTTCTATGCATTCTTTGTATTTTATGCATGCTGTTGTTTTTTGTACTATTTCGACTCGATTTATTTTGATCGTTGAAAGATGCTCTGTGAAAACTGAGATGTAGCTAGTTACACAAAAGTCTCTTTTGAAATACAATCTTCTTCGTTTATTATCTGGTTGCTGTAGCAATGATTCACCCATGAAACTGCTGCTGATGTTAAACTAAGTATACGGAAATCAAAAGTTATTTGTTTTTCACTTTATTCGGTATTTTTAGCATTTGAGAGATGTGTTCTTTTTTCTTCTTTCTTTCTTTATATGCGACTAACCAGATGACAATATAAATTGCCATAAAATCTAAAAGTTTCAAAGATTTTAATGGCTATTATAACATTAAGTTTCCTGAATTTTTCATGACAATCTTAAGGGCCCTCTTCACTCACCGCCGCCGGAAGCCGAAGCTAATGTTATTCTATGGGAAATTTTTCTTTACAAATAATTTATTAACTAATACATATTTTTAAATTCTGTTTTCACATACTGAAAATTCCCAGCTCTTAAATTGACGGACCTTTTTTAAAAAAAAAATTTTTAATTTTTTATATTTTATACTGAAGCTGCAAAATGCGAATTTTCAATATATGAAATTTTTTCATTTTGCAATTTCAAAATAAAATATTAAAAATTAAAAAAAATACATTTTTAAAAAAGGTCCGTCAATTTAACAGTTGGGAATTTTCAGAATGTGAAAACAGAATTTAAAAATAGTATGTATTAGTTAATAAATTATTTGTAAAGAAAATTTCTCCATATAATAACATCGGCTCGGGCTCCCGGCGACGGTAAGTGAAGAGGGCCGTTAAAGGCAAAACTGTATTTTAATACTGTAAATTTACTTCAGACAGTATATGATATATATCAATAAAATTGCATTAAAATTATTTATAAAATCATTTTACTGAATTATATATATATATATATATCATTTAGGCTGCGTTTTGCGCTTCAGCTGCATAACGCAGCCTTCCTCAGGCACGCTGATTGAATTTAATCCAGCGATCTTTGCTCAGCGTGCCTGCGTCATGCAGCTGAAAGCGCTAGCAGCAAGGTGATTTTATAAATGGTTTTAAAGTAGTTTTTCATGTAAATTTTAAAGTAATCACTTTTAAATATGATTTTAAAATGTTGTATGTCATTCAAGTATTTATGAGTAAAGTTGTATTTATCAGTTTAGTTTAACTGCTGTCTGTCTGTACACTCTTTATTTTATTTTATTTTTATTCTTTTTTTTAATCCCATGAAAATGATATACAGTCGAACCTCGTTAACGTAATACTCAAGGGGGATAAAAATGTCTTCATGTTATCAGTAGTTCATGCTATTAATAACTACTTCACATAACTAAACTAATCTTCGTTTTGACGGGGATTGTTGAAACAGTTCATGTTAAAAGTAATTCACGTTAACAGTGTTCACGTTAACGAGTTTCGACTGTATATATATATATATAAATAATATATATCGTAATAAAATTTAGCAGTTAATAGATACAAAACAATACCAACACAACAAAAATAGAACTGATTTAACTTATAGGTAAGACTAA
The DNA here is from genome assembly GCA_963930645.1 of Salticus scenicus. NCBI lineage: Eukaryota > Metazoa > Arthropoda > Arachnida > Araneae > Salticidae > Salticus > Salticus scenicus. Next base: position 171,892,010 of record OZ005660.1, on the reverse strand, counting down.
ACCAAAAATGTTGCGATACAGATTAAGAACCAAATAGAGACAAAAACAATTTAAATTACTTACGCGGACACGAATGATAATAATAAAAAAAGGACCATAAAACTTAATGATAGAGAAAATAACTTAAGGACCACAGAAATAATGATTTGATAAAAATTCTTAAAATTAGAAGTAAAAACTCTTCAGGGGGCATGTACTTCATAAAGCTGTGAAAGCTGCATCGATTTCGTAAAACGGTATAGCTAATCATAGCAATTTATATTGTTCCAGCCCCGATCGAGGCAGAAAAACCAATATGAATGAGAAATTAAATAAATTATTAAATCAAATCATCAAGGCATCCACAGAGAAATCTAGAAAAAAGCAAAGTAGCCACATGTAAAACTTTTACACAAACTGAAGAATAGGAAGATGCCAACAAATTATTGAAATTAAAATTAAAAGCATTGCAAGCATCGATTAATCGATAAAGAATTAACGTCTGAGCTGTTTCATTAACCATTAAATTCACTGAGTAATTATTTATTGAGTTAGTGAAATTTTAATTTTAAGTTAAAGTTTAAACTAGTTAAATTTTTAATATAAATTGTACGTCAATCAATGAACATTAAAACTTTCATAGAAAGGAAATTAATGTTAGAAAACATTAAGTCAGCAGTGAGCAAGCGCCATCTAGCGTTTAGCTAGATAAACAATAAGTCAGTTAAATTAATTCAGGTTCAAACAAACCAATGCTATAAGGAGTATTTTTAAGAAGTTTTAACTTCAGGAATTAAGAGAATATGTGGCACCATTTAAATAATTAGAGATTTGATTAGTGGATCTTGATAATGTTAAACTTAAAATATTTAATCTATATTAGTTGAACTTAATTTTATTAATCCTAATATATTCTATCACATTACCTTGAAAGATCCTTCTTTTATATGTTTTCAACAAGTTTTGTTATCAAATAAGTTTTAAAATTATGTAAGTAATTTTATAACTTTTATAATAAATATAAATTATTATAACTATTCAAATACATTAAAATTATTAAACCTATTCAAGTTAACTAGTTACCTAATTGCGTTTTGTGAGTTTCTGTTGCGAATTATTCAAGAGTTTTGTTTTCGTTCTTATTCTTTTCATTGTACTCATGAAAAATTATATATATATATGTGTGTGTGTGTGTGTGTGTGTGTATAGATTAGAATCCTCCGCGAGCCGCGTAAACTTGACTGCACCCTCCTCCCCCCCCCCCCAAAAAAAAAAAAAAAAAAAAAAAAAAAAAAAAAAAAAAAAATCCACTCACGACAAGCAATATTGTTAAATTTATAGTATGATATAAGAAAACTGAATTAAAATTCTATAACACAAATTTCAGTTATATCATTTAACACATCTTTTAGGTAATCGAATATTGCACATATACGTCTAATTATCAATATAATTTCAATTGTATTGAACTTACTTCAAAAAAAATATTTCTGTTCCAGTATTTTGACAGTGTATATATATTTATAATGAAAACCTTTTCAAACATTTCAGTAGATGAAACCAAGTATCACATGAAGAACTAGACAAAACATGAATAATGATATCTGAAAAAATCAAGCATCTTTTATTTAAAACATACAACCTCAATAATTTTTCAAGGGCATAAATTGATTGTTGCATGCAAATTAGGTAATATTTCTGTCTTACTGTATGTAATTTGCCAAACATTTACAGTAAGCTATGCCCTATATAACCCAAAGGACGTGTAATTAATGTCAAACTCAACAAGAAAGTGGAAAAATCAATAGAAACCAACAGAAAAACATATTTTTAAATTCTACAATCACCAATATTACTTAATAAAATAATAATAATCGTAAGATTAAATAATAAAATCAAAATTATCACTTACTTTACAATTATAACTAGTATGTTGTGGCCACCACAAGACTTTCTTCTATATTTTCCTATCTACATATTCAATCAGTAACAATATTAAAAAAAAAAAAAAAAAAAAAAAAAATACGATTTTTTTTCTAAGTTTTTTTTTTCGTTAAAAGTAAAAAAAATAAAATCGATAACTTTGTTTTAAATTATCACAGATTTATAGTTCAACCATTCGTTTTAAAGGTATTGACGAGATCTTTCGAAAGATACCCATCTTGAAAATTTACCTCCCACGGGGGGGGGGGGGGTACTTCCCCCCCCAGGGGGGTAAGCGATGCCCCCACATGCACAGAAATTTTTTCCTAGTTAACTATTACTATTATCAATAACTCATATTAATTTTACAATCACAAGTTAAAAAAAAATTTGCATAAAAGGCGATCACAGCGCCACCTGTTGAGCTATTGATCCCCAAATCTAATGGGCACCAGTTCATGTCAGGGTGCAACTAAATACCAAGTTTGGTTAAATTTCATTCATCGGTTCGTGAGATACAGCGTCCACAAAAAAATGATACAGACACACAGACAGACAGACAGACGCACAGACAGACATTTTTTAAAAACTATCAATTCGTGTTCAGGACATCCCAAAACGTGTAGATCCGTCAAAAAACGGAGGTCGAAAATTTTCGCGAATCCAATACTTTCTCTATATTACATATAGAAGAAAGTAAAAATCGTTGAAAATGACTCAAACATACCATAATAGCTACGAGCCTGAATATAGTTAACTTTACTTCATATATTTTTTATTGTGTGTATATATATATGTGTGTGTGTGTAAGTTTGTGTGTATGTATATAAAGTAAAATAAGAAAGCAAATTTTCATTGAAAGACGAATAATTTTCGTCTATAAAGTTTTAAGTGTCAACTATTAATATTAACTAATTTATGAGTAATGCTGCTTTCAATTACTATGGCGGAAGAAAATGTCATGCTATTTTTTTACTATTGAAAAGGTTAGATTCATAAAAAAAAAGAAAGAAAAAAATCTTTAAAGAAAATTTTTTTTGCGGTAGACCTGCAGGTTTACCGACATGCCAGACTCCAAAGCTACCAACGTTGCTAATATTTAAATCAGATTTTTTGCACCAGTTTTTTTTTTTTTTTTTTTTTTTTTACGGTATTTATATGTATTTTTGACTTTTTGACGAATAAATAAAATTAAATAAATTGGAAACATTTATAAAAAAAAACTTTCCGGTATGAAGTCCCTATTGAAAATAACGAAGACTTGGTACCTGTGAGACTCAAATTCAGATTCATGGTAAGGTATTTCTTTTTTTAAATGATATATATAACACAGCTGATTTATACAGGGGCTCGAAAATCAATTCAAATATATTATGTTCTATAAGCGTTTTTTTTTTTTTTTTACACGTATATTAACATGTTTATACTACAAATAATCTGGTGTGTCACTCACACAACTTTCTCTTACCCTGAAATTTCATACTATAAATGCATGTTGGAGATTAAGAGGTAACATAACGAGTACTGTTATGTAAACCTATGTTAAAACAATTCAAATATATTATGTTCTATAACCGTTTCCCCTCAAACCCCCCGTTTCATTACTGCACCTATATTTATAATGATTTTTAATTTGTTATTAAAATTAAAAGTTCACTTAAAATTATTCAGACAACTTTCACACGCAACTTTCCTTGAAACTTATCAATCTTGATCACACTTTTCCAGCAACAAACTTATATTAACTTCAAAATACAACATTTGGATCTCCTAAAATTATTCGTTTTTAAGTCACTCTAAGAGGCACAGACAAAGATCAAACGTTAAAAAACTTGACTACGGTAATCAGGAAGCCGCAAAACGTGTAAATATATATATAAAAAAAAAAAAAAACAAGCGATGAATATTTAGCTTAAAACATACATTATTTACCATATCTCTATGAGGAATTCATCTCAATTCCCGAACAGCTTTCCTGGAAATGGTAAAATATTATCAGTAAAGCACATCCATTTTACAACAAAAAAGAATGTCATCGCTTAAATATTTGCAGCCCTGTATATCTTTCGAAGATTATATACAGACCACATGGTGCACCTAAATATAATCCTATAGCAAGAATACATGGCCCAGCCTGAAATACACTTCCGTCAATTTGCAACTATTGTTGCACTTTTGTCTAGTTCTTCTGTGTAGCCCTGGAAACGAACAGTGAATGATTCCCCTACCATATTCTACATGAGACATGCTTTTAAGCATTTAAAAAATATATATTCGTTTCATTTGATTTAGTGCAGTGTATAGATGTTAAACTCTACTTATCAACATTTTCCCCCATAGACGCAATGTATTTGAATTCTGTTGAGCGTCCCTGTACACGAACCATTTGCTTCATCTCCACGAAAAGCTTACTGTATCCTTATATCGTACACATTTAGAATACCAAGTTTGGACTTTCTGCTACTATTTGTTCTTGAGCTATGCTGATAACACACAGACAGACAGACACACAGACCGTTAGCTGAAAACATGATGTTCGTATTCGGGGAACCCCAAAACGTGTAAATATAGCAAAAACTCACGTTCGAAAATTTGACCCTGACACAATACTTTCTCTACCTTATGGGTAATAGAAAGTAAAAAGCATCTTTCCTATGGAATATGGTATGATAGCAATCGAGCATTAGTGATTGTTTACATGTCCACAGAAAAAAAAAAAAAAAAAAATATATATATATATATATATATATATATATATATATTCAGATACATTATGGGATGCAAGTAAAAATTTCTGTAAATGTATTTTTTAAATTATCTTTCACATTTTTTAAACACTCTCCAACAAAATTCAATAATAAACGATTTAACGGCTAGGTGGAAAGTCTTTTGTATTTTATGTGAAACGCATCATTTTTCTTTCATGTTTCCTCCACAATTAATTCTCATGAATATATATATCTTTGTTTCACTTCACTTCAGAATTTTGAAAGAGACAGTATTCATTCTAAAAATAATGAGTTTTAGAGGTAGCGCGAAAGAATGTAAAACTGATGAATGCTTAGCTGCCTTCCAAAAGACGAATTTCTATTCATTCTGGTCTTTTAAAATGGTGTACTAGAGGGGAACTTGAGTAAAATAGACTTTTTTGAAATATGAGCCTTTAAATTAATCATTTAGTTGTTGCTATAATAATGGTTCGGTTAAGCGCTCTAGGGAGGGTTTTAACCTTAAAAAAAAAAAAAAAAAAAAAAAGAGACTTAAAGATATTTTGCAGACAGTGGCAAAGAAATACTTTTGAGAAAATAAACATTAAAGTTTGAAAATGCAATAAGTTCGGTCTTGACATTAGTTATAATTTTGCTCGTAATTTTAAATAATCATAGTATCCTCACTAGTGGCCGAGCAGTTCTGCGTGCAAAGCTGGTAGACGGGAAGTGCGAGTTCGATCCCTGGTCGCGTTCGTCGACCTAGCCTTTCGGAGTTTTTCGTGGTTTTCTCCAAAACTCGCTTAAATACGGGCCGGGACCACTTAGAAAGACCCACAAAGGGATTGTCCCATTAGGCCCAGGTCCTCCAAGTGCAGACAAGTGGTCTTAACCCGCATACCACCTTAAGTTATAAGTACATGGAATTAGAGATATACATAAACCAAAAACTAGTTGTTATAGCGAACCTGGCCTGGTGTGACATTTAGAAATTCCACTGAGCCCAAACACATGCACACGCACACACAAAAATATTGCATGCATTTTTATGCCAGATTTTTTTTAATATTATACTTATCGTCACTCTGATTAGAGAAAAACAGGCATAACATATAATTACTGATTTTCAGATATAAACCATAAATCCCTTATAACTAGGCATCCAGTCTAGTCTACCAGGAACTGAGTTAAGCCAATTTGATATGTCATGTATCACACTTTGGGCCTTTTGAAAAAACGGCTCACAAAGAAACATTCAAAAAGTGTCGTCTTCAAAAAATATTAAAAAATATGTATATGTATATATGTGATTCTACTCTTCATAAAACACCAGAAAGTGAAAAAATTAACAGCTGAAATGAATTACAGCGACCACAAAAAATTATCAAAATAAAGCATGTTTGGCGATTTCACACTGTTAGGCGATTGATTTTGAGTGCTTGGCGGAGAAGCCAAACACAGTTCTGTCTGTACACGTCAATCTGGGTGCTAGCAAACTTATCGCCTAACAGCGCTAAATCGCCAAAAATGCTTAATTTTGATAATTTTTTGTGATCGCTGTAATTCATTTCAGCCGATAATTTTTTCACTTTCTGGTGTTTTATGAAGAGTAGAATCACATATATTTTTTTCAATATTTTTTGAAGACGACACCTTTTGAATGTTTCCTTGTCAGCTCAAAATCGCCATTTTTTGAGTTATTCAATCGCGTTTTTTTTTTTTTTTTTTGTTACACTGCTTATCACAGTAATATACCAAGCAAACTAAAATTTATTGATAACGGATTGTTCGTTCAAATTAAAAAAATATTTGGCTTACAAAAATCTTAACAATAAATCTCTAACTTAAAAAGAAAAAAAAAAAAAAAAAGAAAAAAAAAATCTGTACATACAATTTCCAAAACATAAGTTAAGTCACAGACATTATAATAAATTTTTTATCAATATACTTAATGGGGAAATTGCGATAATTCACTTATCGAATTTACGTAAGTTCGCCCAGACCTAAGTCCCAATCGGCCTTAATTCCTGCAACTATAACAACAACAGGTATTTCAAAGCTTCAAATTATATTTTAAAGTCTAAATTCAAAAGAAACTAAAATGATTCACGGATATGTGTTAATATTTGCAAAATGTCTTCACTGAATTAATTTTAGATAGAATAGAGTAGAAGGCTGAAAGCGGAAGGCCCGGAGTTCGATTTCCGGCTCTGGTATTTTTCACATAGTTGGTAATAATCAGCCTTCTACTCTATTCTATCAAAAATTAATTTCCAGGTTGATGAATTAAAATTTCTGAATTGTCTTCACTATAATTTTTATAAGATTGCCTAAAATTAGAATTGGGGGGGTGGGGGGGGGAATTAAAATTTTACTTTTTTAACATAAATATATTTCGAGAAATTTTAATACACAATCTATATAATATTTTTCTAACGTGGTCCAGTTACGATTTAGTTTAGTCGAAACGATATGATAGTGATGTAATTAATGAAATACGCGAGGATAAAATATAATGTTTATAAATGGACAATATTTACGCACGCAGACTCAGTTCAATGATCTAATGAGATAAAATGACGACATTTGTCTGATAAGAGTATTTTATGAAAAATGTATTTTTAAAAGTTGAATCTTAAGAATCTTTGAAAGCGTCATTTTAAATCTAGCAATACTTTAAAGATATATACAGAATATGAATTATTATCATAAATTGACTAAAAAGCAGATCATAAAAAAGTATAATCAAAATAGAAATGAGTTTTTCTTTTTCTTCCTCTCTTTTCTTTATTTTATTATTATTATGCCAAAATAAATAACTAAAAAGTCATTGCCAACATAACAACAAAAATTTAAAATTCGTTCATGGGACTCCTATACTAAAACAGTGCTACGTTGCGGAAGTATAAAAACTGGGCCATCAATTATGAATTTTATTTCGAAAACTTTCTTTGTGTGATTTTTGTTTCACTATTACACAATATTAATTTGGTTCTAATAATAATTTGACGACTGGTGAATTAAAATTTTAATCACGTCTTTCATATAATATTTATGAGTTTCAAATTTTAAAGTTGAATAAGAAAGAAAGAAAATGCGAAAATTTCGCATGGGTTTTCTAGTATTGTAATATTTTAATGCATTTGCTGGCAAATTTTCATAAGTCAGTAATTTACAAAAAAAATATTTAACTTCCACCACCATTTGAACAGCAGTAACTTAATCAAAAGTAAACTTTTATTTCAAATGTAATAATTTTCTATTTAAATATATTTGAATTCGAAATACGTTTCATTTTGTGTTGTGGAAATGCAGTTTAATTTGCTTACTTTGCTATACAAACAGAAGAGGTGTGTCAAAACTCGGCTTAAAAGTTTGCAGTACATTTACAATAGATTCATTATTACGTTACTATAGCAACAACTCCTCGCTAAAAGCCCTGCTAATCTTGGTTTTGAGAGATTCTCTGGTCTTTGATCTTTGATTTCTTTGTTGTGTGAAATTTTGCAATATATATAAAGTTACGGTTCCAGATAAGCTCTCTGAAATGTAAAGACTCATTTGTTGTATAAGGCTAATGGAAGAATTATGAAAGAAAATAATTTTTCTATTTAGAAATTAAAAATATAGGTAAATTATGTAAAATGCTGGATGATGATTAATTATAATAAAGATGGGATTATACTGTGACTATTTTTTGAGTTTTTCTGTAAATAAAACATTTAAATAAAGAATAAAAGAATAGCGTTTATATATAAACGGAAGCGCCAGAAAAACTGGTACACCTGTCTAAAATGAAGTAGCCCCCCCCCCCCACACACACACACAAGCATGCGGAAATGCTGTAACACAACGGACTAAGGACTCGACTAATGTCTGAAGATATCCTGGCATTAATTTTTACAGGAATCCTGCAGAGGGTAGTCCACATATCGATGGGAGTGCGAGATGATTAAAAATCTGTTCTGAGCAGATTATTGCAAGGCATCACAGATATGCTCAATAATAATGTCCATGTCTAATGGCCCGGTAAAAATATGTAAAATAACAAAAAAAAAAAAAAGAATGCCTTTTTATGAAAAAGATTTTTAGTATGTGTTATGCAGAGGTTTTATATAACCAAAAAATAGTACGTTCTTTAACAAAATTGCTGAAATTTTACAAGACAATTATATATAAACAGAAATTCATTATTATAGACAAGGCACAAAGACAAACAGAAAGTCAAATCGAAAATATTAGCATTCATCAAACAATATAGGAAGGAATTTAAAATGCTTAATACTACTGAAAATGCACTTTCAACTATTTCCTCTTACATACCATAATGTATCCGAATCTTTCATGTGATCCGGTAAACAAAACTTTAATGTTAATCGAACCATATTCAATAGAAAAGTTGCTTTTGCCCATGATAAGAATGATGCTACTTTCGTCCACAAAGGAAAAGGAGCCTTAGAGAAAAAGTTACAGCGGAAAGATTTTTGTAGCCTTTATACCACCTAAACTCAACAGATCATAAGAAACAAACCCTTATACACAGTAACGTATCTAATTTCTTTTGTTGTGTACGTGTACGCAAACTGGTAGTGACATGCATACTATTTTGAATAGGAAACTATCTAATATTACTTTAAATAAAATATATTAATTTCGAGGCATGCTAAAAATATTTGCGAAAAATCAGATTTTGAACAGACAGACAACTAAATTGAAGTTACAGACACTTTTTTTTTACAAAACAGAACTTTATGTGACATACAAGCCTGTAAAATTACGTAAAATAAATGACTGAAGAAATATTTTTTCATTTTCCTTTTTCGTTGATTAACGAGGAAACCAGAAAAAGATTCGGGCCGACACGCCCCGGCTCGAATATACACAAAAAAACTGAGCCCGAAAGCCCGGCCCGTGCAGGCCTCTAGTCGATAGCCCTATTCTTTCAATGTACTTTCCCAGCCGCAGCCATTTCGGAGATTTGATGTTTTACCGAATACCCGATATTCATACTACATTCTTGAAATTGTCGTTGATGAAAATCCGAAATCCATCTGTAGTTCGCCGACATCGCCACATTTAAAGTTATTTAAATTTTCATAGCCTGCCATTGTAGCAGCAGAAAACGATTTATTAGTTTTAGATACTTTAATTTCTTACTTTAAAAAATAACAATAAATAGTATTTTTAAGGGTTAATAGTATTTTTATAACTCTACATATTATAGATTTATTTACTGGAGGTTTTAATCAATTTTCACAAACATGGAAAATAGAATAAACAAATAAACAAAACTAAAACTTTTTAAATATTGGAGATTAAAAATTTCCTTTATAAATCACAATAGGTTTTCTTATTTAAATCTATTGTTAGAAATTCCACGCACATTACATGTACAGTAATCAGATATACACTGGTTCTCATAATTATAAGGACAACCATTTTTCTATATTAACTAAATACTGAACACTATTATTTAAACAAATATACTTTTTATTAATTTGAATTTCATTAATAGACAGTATTTAAAAAGTTTTATCGTTTTTCTGTCTTAAAAAACTTTAAATACGGTCAGAAAGATGATTTTTCAGGTGTTCACAATTATAAGGACAGCTCGAATCTGAATATATATATTTTTTTTTTCAGTTTTTCTTTAAATTAATATTTTATGGCGTCTCTTTTGAGGGTGAAACAGTCAGGCATTCTCTCTAGTGTGTGTGTGTGTGTGTGTGTGTGTATATATATATATATATAGATAGATAGATAGATAGGTACATGTAGATATATATATACATTTTTATTTTTAATATTCAGTTTCAATACCATTTCATACTGCATACATGTTATTCTCAATAAATTTAAACTATTTAAAACTGCTTTCCACTTGCATGCACTTTTCTAATATGATAAGTTAAGTATTTTTCAACTTTAAGGCCACGGTAAAGGCAATAATACAGAAGTTTCTTTCTTCAAACTATTTCTTATTGCTCTAGAAGTAGAGCAAAAATGTAAGTCTTGTTGAAAAAAAACAAATATTATTACCCCCAAAATCTAACAAAAATCTGAGAATTCCACGTTTAAAGTTTGCGGATGATGTTCATAATAGAAAAAAATTACGAAATTCATTCTGCCTTCACTAGAAACAGCTCCCCAGAGCACCATAGATTCACCTTTAAAATACCCGATTCATATCTGCCTTTAAAAAATCTGCTCTGTCTTTCGCTATCTTCAGATCGTGCCAGTTACTGTTAAAACCATTTGATTAATCAAGAATAAAATGTTTTTCATCCGAAAATGTAACATTTTATCATTTAATACTGTCTTTATTCAACTTTAACACAGATGTTCTTTCCCCCATTAAATGCTTATTGATTATTACATGTTTTTTTATTCATTTGAACATATTATTAATTATTTTAAACATGCATAAATGTGGACCCCAACCTTTCGTTAAAAATTTCGAGCAAATTCAGCAGCACTTATTATAAGTAGAACAGGAAGAGAAATTATGAGTCTTCGATCTCTGTAAAACAATTCTGATTTTGCATCAGATCTCTCTCCTATCGAACCAGCAGTTCAACGATTGATCACATTTACTTCAGCAATTTTAGATATTCGAATTTCATTAGAAATTCGGCGGACTGAAATTATTCTTCCACATAAAAAGTACATTTATAATACTTCACTACATGAACGTTCTTTTTTTCGAGGAATTATCAGTAATGTCCGGCCAAGAAAAATTGAAGGCTTATATATGAATTAATCTAGTCCAGTAGTTAACAAATTCGCATGTCAACTGTAATTTATCCGCTAGTAAATTAAATAAAACGAAAAAATCTTGATTGTCCCTATAATTATGAACATCTAAAAACGTGCAGAAAAGAATATTTTGCATTATTTTTTATTAAATTTTTTTCATATTAAATAATTATAGCAGTTTTGGCTTTTAGAATAGTAGATATATTAAGTGCACTTAGTATAATCTTGTTCACAATTATTTTTACATTAGTTATTTCGAAACATAAAGTGTCCTTATAAATATGAGAAGGAGTGTATTTATAAAGTATCTAGTCTAACATATATATACGCATAGCTGCCAATATTTTAATTTATTCCGGAGTACTTTTAGCCCCGCCTTTATTTCGCACCACTTTATTCAAAGAAAAATTTTCTTCAATACGTAACTTCGATAAAATAAGAAAAAAAAAAATACTTTTAAAAAATAAGTGGTACGAAATAGAGGCGGGGCTAAAAGTACTCCGGAATAAATTAAAATATTGGCAGCTATGTATACGTATGTATTTTATAAACAGGATGACCATAATTAAACTGACTGTGCTTACTGTGTTCTATAACGCGATCTAATTGTAAGATGGGGTAAAAAGGATTCGAAAAAAAAAGTTCCAAAATTTACCGCTAAGGAAATATTTGCGGCTGTTTTTAGTAAAGCTTTTGTCGTGAACAAATTAGTGCTGTGTCACCAGTTTCAAAATTAATAAATGAGGTAAAAGCAAAGCGTAAAATAAAGTACGTAATCATGAATTTTAAATTATAAATTGTGGCAAAAAAAAGCTTCACAAAATAAATAAATAAATAAAATAAAATAAAACAGCAGCACATATTATTCTAGCGGTAATTTTTGGAACTTATTTATTTATTTAACAATTTTAAAACAATACTTTTTAGCATAGTGTTTTATCTTTAAAATAATACATCTCGTTCTGAACTCCCACCTTTAACCTTTTTGCTGTTTTACTCTATGTTATGTATTTTTTCGCTTTTCTATCGCGTTCGGGCACTGACACCCTCGGAGATTATACCTTGTGTTGTCCATGTTAAGTTTGTCATTCTCTGTTTAAAAAAAAAAAAAAAAAAAAAAAAAAAAAAAGAATCTAGAGTGACTCCACTCGACTTTCCGAACATTAAGTAATTAACAGCTTTGTAGATAAAGTAAAGAAAGAGGAGTTGTTAAACAAACAAAAGAGAGAAAACCATAATAGAGTGTTTGAGTATTTTTCTCCATATATTACACGATGTTTTATTTAACGCTACTGAACTTTGGGCCCATAGATCATAATAATAAAGAATTTTTCCTGGTGTCCCTGTAAAAACCTATAAATGCTAGATTCACCAAAATCTGTACAGTTGGTGCAACTGTGACCTATAACATGTGTACAATTTTTTTGCTCAGATTAATAAGGCGTTTAGACGCTATCACACTTTTGAAAATTTGGCCCCATAGGCCATAATGATAAAGAATTTTTCTTTGTGCACCTGTAAAAAAAACTACTGTAAGTGCTAGATTCTCCAAAATCAGTAGGGTTCGTACTATGTTGACTTACAATATACACACCAACTTTCAGCTTATTCGAACAAAGCGTTTAGACGCTAGCGTGTTCACTCACACATACACATACATCATCGCAAAAATAGTGAACGCGGACTCATTGGACCTCGAAATGTATAGAAACATCAAAATCTCAAATTCGGATTTTTGACATGATTACGATACTTTCCTCACTATAGTGTTCGGAAAGTAAAAATTAAAAAGACAATAAAAATTAAAAAATTTTCTCCTGAAAAATACAAACACTATCCAACTTTCTATTATATTTTGCATGCTATCCTTAACCTTCCTTATTTTATGTTTTTTGTGCGTCCTATTTTATGAATTCTAGTATTACGTATTTATGTTTTGGTGTTCCTTCTCTGTTTTTCCCCTCTCTCTCCATGGCAATGATTGTGATTTTTCAGGACTCACGCCTCGTTAGTTCCATCCTTAGGTAGAGGAAGATGCGTGGCTTTTGTCACAGGTGCTTCCATCCAACACTATCCGAATATAGTACAAATTACTGAAGAAAAATTCTTAGTTGACAGTACTGGTGACAATAGAATAAAATGAAGGTACAATTTTATGAACGCTGCGAGGCCTGAATCTTTTTCTGAATCAACGTGATGGGTCTTTCAAAATCTTTTTATTTAAATTACTTTCAACTTTTTTTTTTTTTTTTCACAGTACAATTCTAAAAATTTGAAATAATTAATTGTAATAATAATCTAATTCATTTATTTTCAATTGATAGAAATAAAGATTTAGTAAATCTTAATGAATTTTGATAAATAATCGCCTGAAAAAATATCATTAAATCATAAATCTTTTGTTGATAATCACAGAAAAAAATATTTATGCATTTGAATAAACTCAAAGGCAAAACTCTCTTACAATAAGCTCTAGATTAACACTCTTCTAGAAAAAGATGAAAATGGTTACCATAGATACCAAATAATGAAGCGAATTATTGAAAGTGATTTTCTATCTCCGCAGACGATTCTACTCTCCTTATAAACCCACATATCTTGCTTTTCTTTCTAGTTATCATTTACTTAATCGAAGGCCTCTAGCGAATTCTATGATAATCGAAATAGCCATTGCAAGATTCGCAAATAGAAGCAAAAAGACAGGATGCATTATGGGAAGGAAAAAATTTATGTATTATATATATATATATACATTTTTTTCTTCTACTTTCTTTATAGTGATGTAGCAGATAACACACGTGCTAGATGAAACTTTTTGCTGAATCATCGAGATGAATCTTTCATAAAGATTTTAATGGAATTTCATTTTCTAAACGAAAAATCGGATTTAAAGTTTTGATTTAAAGTATTTTCAAATTTGACTTGTCTCATGATTTTACATATTCTTTTCATGGGATTTTGTAAGAAAACTGAACGAATGAAAAATAATAATAATAATAATAATGCACTACGCATAGATGCAGAATAATTCCCCGATTTTTAAAAATAATTTTGTGAAATTTCCGACAATTTGCGACTTTTGTATCATCCCATGTGCATATAGTAAAAAAAGATATTCTTCGACCACATTTCTTGAGATTATGAAAGCATCTGCGCTGACTCAACGAGTCCAGCGTTAAAATAGGGGAGACAGTCATCTAATTCAGATAAAATAAGCGATAAGAGAGTGTCGAATTATTGGATGTTTTACAAATCCCAAGCTGTTGGTCAGTTTGGCACCCCTCCAAGCTTTTGGATTGTTCCTCACTGTTAGTTTTAGGAAACGTGGTTACACTATACGTATGTTTATGTCCGTCGCTTTGAACTAGGCAAATAACTGTTCGCAAAGCTACGGGAATTTGTATGAAGGTCCCTACTGACTGCTCCTGATGAATCTGGAAGTCCGAATTCCGAAATTTTGATTAATTTTTCAAATTTATAAATTTCTGAAATAGTCGTCTCTAGAGACAGAAACATAAAAGTGAAAAGACATGCCGTGACCCATTAGCTCAGTTAGTGCGTCACACTAATAACTCGAAGATTATGGGTTCGATCCTCCTGGGACAATGTGTTACATTTTGTAGATAACACTGCTCTGCAAAAAAAAAAAAAAAAAAAAAAAATCGAGATCTGATACCATTCTTGCTGATTCTTATTGTAAAATGACCTCCTGAATCCGAATATGACTCCTATTTTGCCCAGTCACGCACCGTTTTCTAGATACACCACACCCTCCCTCAATTTCTTTCCCTGTTCGATAATTTTATGACCATGAATTTGATTTGAAGAATGAAAAATAATTAATTTAACACCTAAAAACAAAAAAATATAGAGTTTAAAAAATAACAGATTAAAGAAATATAATTTATGTAATGCATAATTTCAGTGGCAAATCCCCCCCAAAATTTTTCCCTTGCCGCATATGTCTATGTTTTAGAATTTTTCAACTCTGTAGCTCCTCAGAAGATATTTAACGGTTAAAATAATCTTCCCTCCTCCTAAAAATCAAATTCATAGCCATAAAATCGCCGAAAAATTATAAAAATAGGGGGGCATTCCTAAAGAAAAGGTGGGTGATAAAGCAAAATAGGCGTCATATTCGGATTCAGGAGGTCATTTTACATAAGAATATGCTAAAATAGTGTCAGAGGCAATATTCATGTCGAGCAGTGTAATAATTAATAGACAGAATGTCAAGTAATTTTCTGGATGCACCTCGAAACCAGATTTTCGAAATTTAATTAATCGAAATTTCACAGTTGGAAATATTGTCTGGTGCTGTCACTTATTGTCATAGAATGAAGGTGATAAACTGTCCGAATTATGTGTTTCTGAAAAACGTAATTCTTGAATAACAGCAGTGCTATTTATCGTCCAGTTAGCATCTAAATTGAAATTGGCACATATGCAAGAAATGGGGCCCAAAACGTAGTTTTAAGCTATTTCAATGATTTTTTTTTTTAGTGTTTATAAGTGATCAAATAACAATTATCGCTATATATTTAAAAATTCCTTTAAATAGCGAAGCAGGCATACTACTACTTTATTATACAAAAGTCTAATGTATTATAGTAATATATTCGATATATTAAAATCATACATTATACTACAGTAAAGCACCGTTTATACGTCTCTCGTTTACACGTCTTTTACATTTATACGTCTTTTTAGTGAAGTCCCGATTCATTCCTATATTCATTTTAATGCAAAAGTTCTTCGTTTATACGCCGCTAATATCGGTTATACGTCTTTTCCACTCAACTAAAATTCGCAAAATTTCTCGACCTGTCGTTATTTTTCATTCTAAATAAGACGGATTTTTCCTAGAAAGCATCTTTATTGGAGGAACACAGGAAAGATCGAAGAATACTGACCAAAGAATCAATTGAATTCACAGCGGAATTTTTAATACTCGTAGGCAAGCAGCAAATGAGACGAATATTAAATATTTTTAATGTTATTCAATAACTATCTGCATGGACATGAATCGTATGCTTGTTATTAGAGATACGCAATATATATAATTAATATTCAAAGTGTGTTCATATAATTCTTAAGAAATGTAATATAATACTCAATGTATGCTATATGTAATTAGTACCCAGTCATGCATTAACGGCCCTCTTCACTTACCGTCGCCGGAAGCCCGAGCCAATGTTATTCTATGGGGAAATTTTCTTTACAAATAACTTATTAACTAATACATATTTTTAAATTCTGTTTTCACATTCAGAAAATTCCCAACTGTTAAATTGACGCACCTTTTTTAAAAATGTGTTTTTTTAATTTTTAATATTTTATTTCGAAATTGCAAAATGAAAAAAATTCACATGTGGAAAATTCGTATTTTGCAGCTTCAAAATAAAGTATAAAAAATTAAAAAAATATTTTTTTAAAAAAGGTCCGTCAATTTAACAGCTGGGAATTTTCAGAATGTGAAAACAGAATTTAAAAATATGTATTAGTTAATAAGTTATTTGTAAAGAAAATTTCCCCATAGAATAACATTGGCTCGGGCTTCCGGCGACGGTAAGTAAAGAGGGCCGTTAATAGTATGATTTTTCTCACTTTTTATAATAAATCTTTTTATTATTATTATTATTATTAATTATTGCCTTAAAAGAAGTCTAGTATACATTTACTAACTTAAGAAGCTTAATTAATTAGTATTTTCATACAAATTTTGCTTAAGTGTCATTAAATTTGTAGTAATCAAAGTGTTATTATTAAAATTTCGATTATACGTCTTTTCATTTATACGTCCTTTTACGCCAGTCCCTTGAAAGACGTATAAACGATGCTTTTCTGTATTATTATTATTTAATACAAATGCTGAAAAAGTAGTAATTGTGGAAACGATTTTCCATTGTCCGCTCTTAACTCAAATTACCGCTATAAAACGTATTTTATGGCTAGTGTGTTTAATTTTTGCTTCACCTGTTACATTTTCAACACATTT
The DNA here is from genome assembly GCA_963930645.1 of Salticus scenicus. Classification (NCBI taxonomy): domain Eukaryota; kingdom Metazoa; phylum Arthropoda; class Arachnida; order Araneae; family Salticidae; genus Salticus; species Salticus scenicus. The sequence continues at coordinate 171,874,646 of OZ005660.1, read as the reverse complement.
TACGAGCAATTTAAAAGTTACTTCTCAGCCGAAACTTCAAGGGTTTTTTTTTTTTTTTTTTTTTTTTTTTAAATTGTGTGAAATATCTAACACAAAATTTCTTTGACACCATATAGAGTATTTAAGTTTGTTGTTAAAAACTTAGTGTAACAAGAGGTATTTCGGTGTAATAATTTCGTTGCATAAATCGATATATCGTTCATCTTAATAAATTACTTTGGGAGGACTTTATAAAAATTTCGAACTTAGAAGGTCTTTTAATGTCTCTGGCTCGAATCCAAATTAAGCCGTAGTTCCCAATCTAGTGAGCCTTAATGTGTAATAATTAAAGTTTCAAATGTCTAGCTAGTCGGAAAGTTATAGAACTGTATTAGCACTTTATCAATGAGTATAAAATTTTTGAAGTGATAATGACGTCAATTTTTGCGAGATGCATAGTTAATTTTTTTTTTTTTTTTTAATTTTTTTTATTGTTCACGTTTAAATCAATTTATTTATTTTCTGTCAAAAAAAAAAAAAAATAAATAAAAATAAATAAATAAAAATAAAAACTCGTAATATATTTTTTTTTTTTTTTTTTTGGCAACAATTAAATTATAAATAAAACTTAAATGGCTAATTTTAGAGCTATTATGAGGTTTTTACACATTTTATTAATTAATTAAAAGAATGCATTGTCATCGGGTTCATTCAAAAAGTTTCAAATGTCTTGCTAGTCGGAAAATTAGTTAAAAATCGATTATAAGATTTGTACTGGACAAATAAACGAACAAACAAGAAAGCGAGTTAATAAAAACATGGTAAACTATTATGTTGTGGCCACCACAAGACTTTCTTCTATATTTACCTATACATATTCAATCAGTAACAATATTAAAAAAAAAAAAAAAAAAAAAAAAAAAAAAAAAAATACGATTTTTTTTTTTCAAAGTTTTTTTTTTTTTTTTTTTTTTGTTAAAAGTGAAAAAAATCGATAACTTTGTTTTAAATTATCACAGATTTATAGTTCAACCATTCGTTTTAAAGGTATTGACGAGACCTTTCGAAAGATACCCATCTTGAAAATTTATCCCCCCCGGGGAGGTACTTCCCCCCCAGGGGGGGAAGCGATGCCCCCCCATGCAGAAATTTTTTTTCCTAGTTACATACTACTATTATCAATAATTCATATTAATTTTACAATCACAAGTTTAAAACAACTCTAATTATGCACATTTATACGAATTTTTGTCCTATGCTGCCATGTTAAAAATTTAGATAAAATGCTATCACAGCGCCACCTGTTGAGCTATTGATCCCCAAACATAATCAGCACCAGTTTATGTCGGGGACCAACTAAATACCAAGTTTGGTTAAATTTCGTTAAAAAAAAAAAAAAAAAAAATTGCGATATTTTTTTGTGTATTAGTTTTTTTTGTTAAAAGTAAAAAAAAATCGATAACTTTGGTTTAAATTATCACAGAATTATCGTTCAACCATTCGTTTTAAAGGTATTGACGAGATCTTTCGAAAGATACCCATCTTGAAATTTTGCCCCCCCCCCGGGTGGGAACTTTCCCCCCCCCCCGGTGGGGGGGCAACCGATGCCCCCACATGCACAAATTTTTTTTCCAAGTTAACTATTACTATTATCAACGAGACATTTCGAAAGATACCCATCTTGAAAATTTACTTCCCCGGGGGGGGGAACCGATGCCCCCCCATGCACAAATTTTTTTTCCTAGCTTACTACTATTATCAATAACTCATATTAATTTTACAATCGCAAGTGTAAAATAACTCTCTTTATGCCCATTTATACGGAAATTTGTCCTATGCTGCCATGTTAAAAATTTGCATAAAATGCGATCACAACGCCACCTATTGAGCGATTGATCCCAAAATCTAATCAGCACCAGTTTATGTCAGGGTGCAACTAAATACCAAGTTTGGTTAAATTTCATTCATTGGTTCGTGAGATACAGCGTCCACAAAAAATGATACAGACAGACAGACAGACAGACAGACATTTTCTAAAAACTATTAATTCGTGTTCTCCATATCCCAAAACATGTAAATCCATCAAAAAGTGGACTTCGAAAATTTTCGCGAATCCAATACTTTCTCTATATTTCATATAGAAGAAAGTAAAAATGACCGTACAGCGCCACCCTAAACTCCACACCCTGTCAATGTTTCTAATGCAGACGAAAATTTTGAAATTCTGGAGTTTTCGATGATGTATTCGAAATGGTATAAAATTATAATACATTTAAGTGGCTTACAATTTGTTATCGAAATCATTAAAATGGAGTTTTTCTTTAGTTGTTGTTGTTATTGATGTTATTCAGTAGATTCAAATGATTAAACAATTAAAAATATAATAAAATTAAACATAATTTACAACTTTCTCTCAAACTTTAAACCCCTTGTCCCCCCCCCCTCTCCCTTAAACGTCTAGGTGTAATCTATTGTATCCCCTGTAAAAATTGTGATTATACATATATCGGTGAAACTGGCAGAACAGGTGAAATTAGATTAAAGGAACATAAACACTCATATAAAACAGGTGATTTAAGATCGAAACTCGTGATCCATTCCCTCAATAGTGATCATATTCTTGATTTTGACAACTTTAAAAGTCTAGCCTCTAATGTAAATTTATATGAATCCCGTATTTTTCTAGAGGGCGCTTTCACTAAAATGCAACATTCTGCCTGTTTCTGAATATATAATCTTGTTATGATGTGTTATGAATATTTTGTAAATGTTGTGCTTGTATGTTTGACACCGAGGAGGGCTATGTCTGTCGTGTATTTTAATGCTTTTAATTAAAATGTATTTTTAATGTTTAAAAAAATTTTGTATTCATTATCTCATTTTAAATGTTACATTCGTTTTAATTAAAAATATATTTATTACAAAATAACAAACGTAGAACACCCCTCCAATAATAATAATCAAATGACCTAAGAAACAAAACAAAATTATCGTCTGTATCTATGAAAGACTCTGTATAAAACCATATAATTTATTTTGCTTTTGGAGATTATATAAGTATTAAAACAGGAGAAAAATTTCCAATCTTTTAATAAGAGTTTTATATTTTTACTGAATACTTTGTTTTATGTAAATTAAATCTCGAATTAATATCAATTTCATTCAATTTACATGTTTTTGAAGATAAATCAAAACGAAAATTACTGACAGTATAATATATATAAATGGTGTAAAATACTTGGCAGAAAATTCCATCAACGGCGTGTATCACATTTAAACTTGACGCTAGTAAGTTATTGCAGCTTTAAGTATTTCGGTCTAATGGTTTCGTTGCATAAATCAATGTAAATTTCCCCATAAAGAATTAGTGGGGAAGGGCTTTATAAAATTACTACCCTACAAAGTCTGTCATTTACTTTAATGCAGAAAAAAAGTTACTCTCAAATTAAAAATGTTATTCTTGATGAAGTATTCAGAATGATATAGAATTTGAATGTATTGAAATTACTTTCAATTTGCTGTCAAGACTGATGGTTACTGTTAAAATGGTATTTTGATTTACTTTTTTTTTTTTTTTCCCTCAATCCCTACTATTACTTCACACTCTCCCTATATCTTGTACAAATCTTGTAATCGATTTTTAACTAACTTCCCGACTAGCTAGAAATTTGAAACTTTCAGGATTGCTCAGAACACGGTGATAATGCATTCTTTAAATATTTTTAGCCAACTGTCTCTCCAATGACAATGCTTTTTAAGTTTGTGTATATATTCCTAAAGGTATATGAGAAAGTCATGTGGTGCCCACATCAGATTCGAAGTCCGATTTTCGAATTTTTTATTAGTTTTTTTATAATTAATTAAAATATGAAAATAATAACATAGTAATAGCGTTAAAATAGCCATTAAAATATTAGCTATAATTTAATTGCTGCCAAAAAAAAAAAAAAAAAAATTACGAGTTCATTTTTTTTTTTTTTTTTCGACATAAAAATAAATACATTTAATTAAACGTGAACATTAAAAAACTAGTATGTTGTGGCCACCACAAGACTTTCTTCTATATTTTCCTATACATATTCAATCAGTAACAATATTAAAAAAAAAAAAAAAAAAAAAAAAAAAAACGATTTTTTTTTCTAAGTTTTTTTTTTGTTAAAAGTAAAAAAAATCGATAACTTTGTTTTAAATTATCACAGATTTATGGTTCAACCATTCGTTTTAAAGGTATTGACGAGATCTTTCGAATGATACCCATCTTCAAAATTCAACCACCCTGGGGGGGTACTTCCCTCCCAGGGGGGGAACCGATGCCCCCCCATGCACAATTTTTTTTTCCTAGTTAACTACTACTATTATCAATAATTCATATTAATTTTACAATCACAAGTTTAAAATAACTCTCATTATGCCCATTTATACGGAATTTTGTCCTATAAAATGCGATCACAGCGCCACCTGTTGAGCTATTGATCCCCAAATCTAATGGGCACCAGTTCATGTCAGGGTGCAACTAAATACCAAGTTTGGTTAAATTTCATTCATTGGTTCGTGAGATACAGCGTCCACAAAAAAATGATACAGACACACAGACAGACAGACAGACAGACACACAGACATTTTTTAAAAACTATCAATTCGTGTTCAGGACATCCCAAAACGTGTAGATCCGTCAAAAAACGGAGGTCGAAAATTTTCGCGAATCCAATACTTTCTCTATATTACATATAGAAGAAAGTAATTATGAAAAGTTAAATTATGCACATTGATAAGAGCTCTATGATTCATAAAAAATTTAAAACAGGGTGTATAAAAAGTTTTTTTAGCTTATAATTATTTTTATTTCATTTTTCACGCACGCTTTTTATTTCCTAATTCAAAATTATTTAAACAAAAACTTTTTCGATAGTGTTTGTAAGTAGTAATCGACTTAAAAAAATTTCTTTTATATTACTTGTTTTTAATAAATTCAACTTATTAGATAATGATAAAAAATATTCATCGCAAAATTACAAACGTGAAACACCCCCTTCTGTTAGTAATAAAATCACGTAAAAATAATAAATAAAAATGTCATTTAAATCTATGAAACACAAAGCCACATATTATATTGATTCCAGAGGTAATAAAAATATTTAAAAAAGAACAAAACTTAGAAATCTTCAATAATTTTATATTTTTGCTGCATATTTTATTTTTATGTTTTTCTTTAGCTAAATCTCGAATCTATATTGATTTTAATGTACCATTTTATATAAGGTAATTCAAAATTAAATTACTGTCAATAATATATATTGTATAATGTGTTAGTTAGCTAATATATTTAAATATCGCTTCATCTGTCACATTTTGAAAAAATTAAATTACAAATAAAATTTCTCCATATAGGGTAGGTGCTCCAGTGATTGGCATGCTACAGTAATTGACATCTATCCCCAAAAATAATTAATAAATAAGAAAAATAATAAAATCATATATTTTACATATAAGAATTTTAACATTTTATGTCAAACACTGGAGCATAGGGTGCTAATAACTGGTAAAATGAGTAACTAACATTCTCAAACACTGGAACATAGGGTGCCAATCTATAATAATAATTACTAATAAAAGGGAAACTGGCAGTGTCAATTACTGGAACAGGGTGGCGACAATCAGGGAAATCATGGAAAAATCAAGGTACTTTATCATTCTGGAAATGTCATGGGAAAATCAGGGGATTTTGTAAAAACACCCAAAAATCATGGAAATTTTCATTTTTGCCCATCAAGCATGATCGAAAGATCGCCAAACAGGTGTTATATCTTAACAATGATTGCACAGGATTGGCTGCTTCCTATTTTAATCTCACCAAGTTAACATTAAAAAATAAATATTTTTAGTGCAACAATTTGAGTAATAATTTTATGTCTTGATGTTAAAGTTGTACAATTAAAATGAGTCATAAATTTTATAATTTTGTTAATTTCTCCAAAAGTCTGAATATTTCATTTTATTTTCCTTTTTTTAATTCAACAAAGAAAAAATAAAAAGATATTTTTGCCCCATCAGTATAGATTTTAAAATTGCAGTGGTTTAGCGAGCATGTTACACAAGAGTTTGATATACACTGAATTATAGAATGTATATAATAGGTAATGCAAATGCAAATTTGTCAAAATTAGTCATGGAAATCATGGAAAAATCAGGGAACTTTTTTTCTGAATTTCTGTAGCCACCCTGTGGAACATTGAGTGGGTGTTAAATAAAAATTCATAAAAAAAAATAATTGTTATCAAATGTATATATTTTAACATATATGTGGTTCTGAATGTCTCTAATACCATATGTACTAACTTAAGATTTCTAAAAATATTTTCTGATGACTAGAACATTAAAAACATCAGAGATTGCTCTAAAAGTGTCAATCACTGGTGCACTTACCCTATATTGTTACACAAAAAAAAAGAAAAATCTGCGGCATATATTATTGTATTTAAACTTGATGATAGTAATTTATTGTACCTTAAAGTACTCGGTCTAATACTTTCCTTCCATAAATCAATGTATCTTACACCGTATTAAATTAGATGGGAAGTACTGTATAAAATTACAAGCCTACATATTCTTTCGGTGTCCTTCATGCAGATGAAAAATATTACTCTAATTTTCGATGAAGTATTCGAAATCAAATGTTATAGAATTTGAATATATTAAAGTGGCTTATAGTTTAATGTCAAGATTATTAAAATTTTTAAAAATAAAACGTTTTTATTTACTTTATATAAATATATATATTTGTTCTTATTAATTTTTTTTCAATTGATTCAATTTATTAAGTGATGGAAAAAATATTATTACAGATGTACAGCATCCCCTTCCTAATTATAATAAAATGACGTAAGAAAAAAAAAAAATGTTGCACTTCGGGAGTGCCGACAGAAGTGAAAACGTGAACAATTATGTGTGTATTTCTTGAATCGTCAGAAAATATTTTATTGTGTAGGAAATACTTTTAAATGAAGTGTTTTTTTATTCATTAATATAAACTACTACTACAAAAATTATATTACAATTTTATTTAATGCGCTAACTGCAATAGAGACAGTGTCCGGAGATGAGAGAAGTCGTGTAGAGCCGCACCAGATTGTAAAAACGTGAGAAAATGGCGGCTTTGGCTTTTCTCACTGTTTTGTGAGGTCTAACTGGAATAGAGACAGTGACCGGAAATGAAAGAAGTCGTGTAGAGCCACACCAGATTGTAAAAACGTGAGAGAAATGGCGGCTTTGGCCTTTATCACGGTTCTGTGAAGTCTAACTGCAACGTTTCCGGCTGCAATCTTTAAGAGACTGTGGCCGGAGATGAGAGAAGTCGTGTAAAGCCGCACCAGATTGTAAAAACGTGAGAAAAATGGCGGCTTTGGCCTTTATCACGGTTTTGTGAGGTCTAACTGGAATAGAGACAGTGTCCGAAAATGAGAGAAGTCGTGTAGAGCCGCACCAGATTGTAAAAACGTGAGAGAAATGGCGGCTTTGGCCTTTATCACGGTTTTGTGAGGTCTAACTGCAACCAATCTATAAGAGACAGTGTCCAGAAATGAGAGAAGTCGTGTAGAGCCGCACCAGATTGTAAAAACGTGAGAAAAATTGCGGCTTTGGCCTTTCTCACGGTTTTGTGAGGTCTAACTGCAACGTTTCCGTCTGCAATCTTTAAGAGACAGTGTCCGGAGATGACAGAAGTCGTGTAGAGCCACACCAGATTGTAAAAACTTGAGAAAAATGGCAGCTTTGGGCTTTCTCACAGTTTTGTGAGGTCTAACTGCAATAGAGACAGTGCTCGGAGATGAGAGAAGTCGTGTAGAGCCGCACCAGATTTTAAAACAATATACAGTATATAATTACTAATACTTCACATTAGCAAGTTAATTGTATGATACATTATTTGTATCATACAAGGATGGAAAGCGTTTCGATGACGCGAATTCAATGATTTTTGTTCACCCAAAAGTTTTCACTTCAAATGGAAAGCGTCAGCTGACGATGACGGGAGTTCAAAGATTTTCCTTCACCCAAAAGTGCTCAACGTGCCTAAAGAAGTTTTCACTTCAATAATATCATTTGGGTCTATAAAACATTTTAAAAACTAATTTTTTTATATAGGGTAGGTGCTCCAGTGATTGGCATGCTCCAGTAATTGACATCTATCCCGAAATAATTAATAAGAAAAATAATAAAATCATATATTTTACATATAAGAATTTTAACATTTTATGTCAAACACTGGAGCATAGGGTGCTAATAACTGGTAAAATGAATAACTAGCAGTGTCAAACACTGGAACACAGGGTGCCAATTACTGATAAAATGAAAAACTGGCAGTGTCAATTACTGGAACATTGAGTGGGTGTCAAATAAAAATTCATAAAAAAAGTAATTGTTATCAAATGTATGTGTATATTTTAACATATATGTGGTTCTGAATGTCTTTTATGCCATATGTATTAACTTAAGATTTCTAAAAATATTTTCTGATATTTTTGTGTGTCTAAATCTCTAATTCATTTTAATGTGTATATATTTTGAAAGATATAGAAAAGTATTGTCAATATATATTATACAACGCATGATCGAAGTAATACACTTAATAGTTGCTGCGACTATAACATTTTCAAGAAATTTTACGAGTAATTTAAAAATTATCTCTCCGGCGAAACTGGAAGCAAATTTTATAAAATGGTGTGAAATATTTAACAGAAGAATCTCATTGCAGCATACATCGTATTTAAGCTTGGCATTAGAAATTTATTGCAGCTTAAAGAATTTCAGTCTAATACTTTCGTTGCATAAATCAATGTAGCTTCCGTCTGAGTAAATTAGATAGGTAATACTTTATAAAATTACGAAAGTATTTGGATTTTAATACGATATTACAGTTTCTCTAATGTAGATGAATAATGTAGTTTCTCTAATAATACATTCTTACAGTTTCTCTAATGTAGATGAAAAATGCTATTTTTAAATTTTTATTGGGGTAGCGAAATGAGAATTTAAATATACCAAGGGGAATTACAGCTTGCTGTCGTGGTTATTACTAAAGTGAACTTTTTACTAATTACTTTCCGAACATACATATCTAAGGGAAGTATTGTAATCACGAAAAATTCGTCTTTGTGATTTTGGTGTATCTGTACGTTAGGAGGTCACCTGAGTTTATTTTTGTTTTTTTTTTATTGCGATGTATGTATCCCATACAGCACACTAGGTTTCAAAGACGTATCAAGTACATTGCAATGTCTCATTTTCATCATAACTCAGTGCGTCTTAAAACAAACATCTCTGAGATATCACGGTTGATTGCTGCTGAGATGTACTATTTGAGAGCCCAAACTGCGATGTGTTCGCTGTACTGGAGATGTAGTATGCGATGTCACAAAGCTGAGACACTTCCACATCCCTAGAACATACCTGAGATGTTCCAGAGATGTAAGAGAACATCTATGCAACATCGCAATGTCACAATGCGAAGTTCTTGCGACGTTCCAGAGATGCAAGATGCTGTATGGGTACGTGGGTGAACAGCTGAAAGTTGATATATGTATATTACAGGTCACCGTCGGACGAACTGTCTAAATTTTGATGAGTCTAGCACTTAGTTTTTACAGGAGACACAACGAAAGATTCATTATCTTTATGGCCTATGGGCTGTGCGATAACGTGTAAATGCCTTATTCAATTAAGCTGAAAATTTAGTATATGCATGTTATAGGTCACAGTTGCACAAACAGTACATATTTTGGTGAATCTAGCACTCATAGATAGCACTCACATGTGGGCTCAAACTATTTGAAATGTAATAGTAGCATTAAACGCCTTATTCAGTTGAGTTGTTTGATTTCAGACTTCTCTTACTATAATTAATTTAAACAACCATTAATTACTTAATGTTCGGAAAGTCCAGTGGAGTCCCTCCAGATTTTATTATAGTTGTTGATATTAATAATATTGTAGCTTGGTAGATTGATCTGGATAAATTCTGTAGAAGTTATTCATTCTAAAAATAAAAATGTACAGTAACTCACTCACGTCCCTCCCCCGTCCCCCACAGAAAAAGAAAGAAATAATACGCTTATGAAACAGTTTTCAACATAACAGAAAAATCATGAAAGTGATTTAAAACGGTTTTAACCTTTAAAAGTGTTAAAACCGCTTATGTCTCGAAATCTGCCTTAATATTTTTGTTGGGTCTTGCAATCAATCATTAATCAATGCTTATTCATACCACATTCTTTAGAAAGTATACTTTTGTAAACTAGAAAGGGGCAGCGAACTGAACGTCTAACAGCGCTAAATCGCCAGAAATACTTAATTTTGATAATTTGTTGTGGTCGCTGTAATTCATTTCAGCCGATAATTTTTTCACTTTCCGGTGTTTTATGAAGAGTAGAATTACATATTTTTCTTCTTCTCTTTTTTTTTTTTTTTTTTTTTTTTTTTTCTTTTCTATTTTTTGAAGACTACCCCTTTTGAATGTTTCCTTGTAAGAGAATTTATATCTAAATAGGGAAGTTTTATTAAAATAAAATTAACTTTAAACTGCTACTATAAAATACGTGAATTAAACGAATATACTTATTTCATAATTATTACTTTTGTAGCTTATTTATTTAAAGGGATGCTTCACCCAACGTGGACGACAGCCTAATACCATGATATTCTGTACAGAAAATGTTTTAAAAGTTACTCAGTGCCTAATGTTTTTTTTTTTTTTTTTTTTTTTTTTTTTTTCGTTTTAACATTTTATAAAATTCACAACCAGTAAATTAATTCGCGGTTTTTGATTTTTTTTCTTTTCTTTCTTTCTTTTTTTTTTTTTTTTTGGGGGGGGGGGGAGGGGGGGAATCATTATTGCTTTAAAATAAAATATCAAAAGATTTAAAAATCAATTTTCGGAAAACGTGAATCATTTTAACGGCTGTGAAATTTCTAAATGTGAAAATGGGATTTTAAAAAATAAAAAAATCATTAGATAAACAGCAATTTTGAAAACAAATTTTTTCATAGTTAAATACAAATATTGAATAAATGGTTAAGTAATTTATTAAAGTTAAATTTTGATTAAAATTAAATAAAAATAATTTAAAATTCGTGTAATTGTAATATAAGTCATACACATACTTGATTATTTAGACACATCTTAAAAAAAAAAAAATCTGGAGTGACTCCACTCGACTTTCCGAACATTGAGTAACTAACAGTTTTGTAGATAAAATAAAGAAAGAGGAATTGCTAAACAAACAAAAGAGAGAAAACCATAATAGAGTGTTTTTTTCTCCATATATCACACGAGGTTTTATTTAACGCTACTGAACTTTGAGCTCTTAGATCATAATGATAAAGAATTTTTCGTTTTGTCCCTGTAAAAATCTATAGATGCTAGATTCACCAAAATGCTTATAGTTAGTGCAACAGTGATTTATAATATTCATACAAATTTTCAGCTCAATTGAATAAGGCATTTAGATGCTATCGCACTTTTAAAAATTTGGTCTCATAGGCCATAATGATAAAGAATTTTTCTTTGTGTCCCTGTAAAAAAACTGTAGTGCTAGATTCACCAAAATCTATACAGTTGGTGCAAATGCGACCTATAACATGTGTACATTTTTTTTGCTCAGATTAATAAGGCGTTTAGACGCTATCACACTTTTAAAAATTTGGCCCCATTGGCCTTAATGATAAAGAATTTTTCTTTGTGTCCCTGTAAAAAAACTATAAGTGCTAGATTCTCCAAAATCTATACAGATTGAGTATCTGTGACCTATAATATGGGTATAAAATTTTTGCTCAATTGAATAAGGCGTTTAGATGCTATCGCACTTTTAAGATTTTGGTCCCATAGGCCATAATGATAAAGAATTTTTCTTTGTGTCCCTGTAAAAAAAGTATAAGTGCTAGATTCACCAAAATCTATAGGGTTCGTACTATGGTGACTTACAATATACGTACCAACTTTCAGGTTAATCGAACAAAGCCTTTAGACGCTAGCGTGTTCACAAACATACACACATACACACATACACACATACACACACACATACATACATCATCGTAAAAATAGTGAAAACGGACTCAGGGGACCTCAAAACGTATAGAAACATCAAAATCTCGAATTCGGATTTTTGACATGATTACAATACTTTCCTCACTATAGTGTTCGGAAAGTAATATATATATATATATGTGTATTTTTTAAATTATTACTATAAATAATTTTGTTCTGTTTGCCGGATTCCAATTTTAACTCCCTATTTTCTTCGAAAAAAAAGAAAGAAAGAAAAAAGAAAAGAAAGTAAGTTAAAGCTTTAGTTAATAATTAATATTCTCTTCGAATATATTCAATAAAAATGCAAGTTTATGTCAAATAGAGCATGAGAAATCAAGTAAAAACCTAAAAGTATATTTATATCGAAAATTTCAAAATTAAAAGAGGCCCTAGGACAACAAATAGTTTTTGGAACTAACTCTGAAGAAGATGATTCGGTCAATATTTGATCGTCTGAACAGGCATTCATCGCATGATAGTACGATTAATAATGGTCTTTACTTAACAAAATCCACTCTCATCAGTTAAGAATATTCTCCCATAAGTTATTTTGCGCTTCATCTTCTTACCAAAAGTGTTCGTAAGTCACTCACCCCTCTACCTGTCAAATTTATTAAAAGTAAACTTTGTCAAGAAGTTAATCTGACGCAAGAGTTCGTTGTATTTAGAAGTTTAATTGCCAGGATACATATGGGGTTTTTCGTAATTTATGCTTTAGTTCATTCAACTAAAAAAGTTGAGTTGTATATTTAATTCACTTTGGAATTTTTTTTTTTTTTTTTTTTTTTTTTTTTTTTTAATTGACATTTGATTTAATGGTAGGAATTTTACAAAAATAGTAAAATATTTTAAGCAATTTTAATGGTCTTGATAAAAATACGAGAAATATCTGTATATTTCATATTAACATGTGCGTATCACCAGTAATAATAATAATAATAATAAATGCCATGTTATTGTATTTCTTTTTAAGACGAGATAACTTTTTCTTTGAAAGAGAAAGAGAAAAAATAATAAAAGTGTGGAAAATTTAGTCAGTTTTCGAATCGATGAAAAATGTTATGAGGTTCGGGTCAGATTCCGGGTTGATTTAAAATTCATCTATCGGGTTCGGGTCAGGTAAAACCTGATCCGTGCAAGACACTAATACAAAGCAACAAAGATCTCATAGGAATTATTTACATGGGAAGGCATAATTTTTTTCTCCGTGAAAGTTGCATGTCAAATAAAATCTTACTCTTTATTATTTTTTTTAGCACTTTTTTTTTGGGCTTACATTCTCTGTCATAAACCTTCTGCCGAATCCGGATTAAAAACGGAAAAGGGGAAAAATGAATTAGAAATATCAGTTCTATCGTTACAAATTCGGTATCAATTGAAAGGAGCTATTTTTCTTAATCCAGAAGTGCAAACAGTTTTTCGACACGATTATTATTATTATTATTATTTTTTTTTTTTTTTTATTAACTAAAGTATGAAAATTAGGTAGCAACACTTCATTTTAATTCCTTTCAGTCATTTTAAAAAGTACGTGCATCGTTACAAATTTGGTACCAAATAAAAGGGGCGAGTTTTCTTAATCCAGAGGTGCAAACAGTTTTTCCACACGAAAATTAGATTTTTTTAAATTAACTGAAGTATGAAATTTAGGTGGAAACACTTCAAACTTTTCATACTTTTTAGTGCGAATCAAGCTAATAGAAAAAACCTTTAATTTAATTTTTTTTTTTTAATATTTTTTTTTTATTTCATGATTCATATCATGAAAAAGAAATTTACCACCCTGAGAAATTAAAAGCTTTTTTTTTTTTTTTTTCCCCGAAACGGCTTAATCCGCCGTCCATTCCTTTTAAAAATGCTAAGTTTATTCTTCTGCATATTCTAATTGTAAATCTTGTATGCAGTTGTATTACCCCATTGCATCCATCATCAAAAATTTTTGTAATGTTCATAAATCCCATGCATATATCATTTTAACTATTTTAAGCATTGGATGAGCATTTAAAAATAAGGAATTTAGATGTTCATTTGCTTCCACTCCGTGAAGCATGGTCTTTCAAATTTATAGTCATTACATAACTAAATGTAACTTCCACGTCGGATTAAGTAATATCGTATAAATTAGTTTGCTTTAATTAGAAATTGTACTTAAGTTTAAGCTCGCATAAAGTTATGTCAGTCACTGTATTTTCATTAACTGTACGAATTATGAAAAATGATTTTTATGTTTACTTAGAACTCATGACTATTTTTAAAAGTTTAATTAATGAAAGTCGCTGTATTTTCTAATATTTAGTTCCTTTCATTACTATCGTTATTTTGCAGTTGATGATTTTTAATGTGAATTGTAATGAAGAAAAATTATATTTAAAAATATTGAAGTTTCACTTACAGTTGTGGAATATTTAAATTTCTAATTCATAGTTGTCAAGTGCTACAAGTTTTTATATCTTGTCATTTTTAATAGAAAAATTTGAATACCAATTTTTGTAACAATTTTTTATGATTACATAAGGCAACCGTTTTCATTTATCAGGGATAAGATTTTTCAGCTGATTTCAGCTTTTTTGTACATTTAGCTTTTCAGCTTTTGTAAATGTTTTTTTATGTGCATTTGTTCTTTTCTTATACATTGAAGATAAAAATAAATATTTATTGCTGTATTATAATAAATTTTGTCATCAAAATTCTAGTATTTCATTTTCCTTTGCGTACAGTTTCAGCTTTTTTGTATTTTTGCTAATCTCATCCCTGTTTAGTAAAAGTTTCGTGAAAAAATCCGTAGAGTTTGTCAACTATATTAAGTATATTTATGCATAGTTAATGTCTTTTAAATTGTTTCACACGGTTATACGCCTGAAATGTAAGTTGCCAAAAAATGCATCAGGCTAGGGGGAGGCAAGAATCCATAAGGTACTATAGTCAAACTCCGTTATAGTGATCGGTTAATCATTTTAAAACATAATGAGCTTTAGCATTCAGTGTGATGTTTTATTGCTCTTTCTTTAGATTTATGCTATGAAAAAAATATTTTTACGAAAATATTTACTTTCTTGCGTGAAGAAAGTAATTCGGTTTTAGTCAACGACTGCCATTTCATTCAATGTATAGCCTCGAAACAGTCCGACAAAATTGTCAATATTCAGAGCATATTCTGGAAGCAGTCCAATTAAATTGTCACTCGTTTTACAAAAGTCATTATTCGACGAATATTGTCCAAATAGGCCAATAGTCCAGGTAAAGCAAAATCAGCATAAAAACTGCTAGTATCAGAATTCCTATGACACTATGAAGGTATTCTTCGACCACATTTGATGAAACCATGGAAGCATCTGCGCAAGTGCTAACTCAACGAGTCCAATGCTAAAATAGGGGTGACAGTCATCTGACTCAGGGAAAATGAGCAATAACAATTACTGGATGTTTTCCAAATTTCAAACTGTCGGACAATTTGGCATCCCTCCAACATTTTGGATGCGTCCTCACTGCTAGTTTTCGGATGTGTGGCTGCACTTTATTTTAAAGGTTTCAGTTGGTATTTTGGAAAAAAAAAAAAAAAAAAAAAACATAAAAAAACAGTACGTTTCTTTCAGGAAATATTCAGATTTTTCAAAGGTCCATACAAGTTTACTAAAAATACTTTATGGAACTACTTTAAAAAAAACCGAAATACTGGCACGTTTCCTAAAGGTTACCTTTAAAAAATTTTTGAGATTTTTTTTTTTTTTTTTTAACATGGGAAAACAGTCGTATTTATACCATAAAAGACAGTACCGTATTATACCATACCGTACCGTACAGTACCGTGACAGTACCGTATTATGCCAAACCAGACAGTTAAATACACCGCAGAGCAGGAATTTCTCTGATTCGGAAAGAATAATGAACAGTACCTAAAAAATTATCACTCAGAACCAGAACAACTGTCTAACCTTCCGACAGTTAATCTGCTCCTTTTTATACTCTTGACTGCAATTTGGCGAAAATTCTACTTAACTCTGCACAAAAATCCAGTTAAAAATTCCAGAACTCTGGTCCTGTTGAAGATAGAGCTTCGATCTTTTGGCAACCCTGTATTATCATTTCTCGCTTAATTTCTCACTAAACCGCCAAATTTGTCATCGAGGCAAACTTTAGCGGAAATGTATAGGCTGCTCACCCTTTGTCGTCACTTTAACTGTAAATCTGTTTGTCCTGCAACAACACATTTCATTTGACGCAGAAAAGATGTTGAGTCTTTTGCAACAATATTTCTGTACTATAAAGTATTTAAGTCCATATTCTTGATTTTTCAGGAGACAAAAAAATAAAGTTAAACTAACTAAAAACTAATCAGAAGAATCGATTAAGAAAGAGGGATTATGTTGATTTATACCCTCTATACCATTCAGTGATTGTCAACCTTCATTTAATAAAAGGGAAAAAAAATGATTTAAATATTTTATACCAAATATTAATGCTAAATTTCTGACTTGGATCTTTTTTTACCTATGGATTTTCTCAGAGCCTAAATGACAAGGATTTAAATCCTTTATACCAATCGATAGAGAATTTTTTTCTGAGTCTGACTATGTACTTAACTCAAAATCGACATTTGTGGACTTAAATATTTTATACTTATCAGTACAGATATACCGCCGTGGGGGAAAAAAAATCAAAGTCCCCCCCCCTTTTTTTTCCCCCGGTTTAAAAAAAAGGACACTTTTTAGATTCTTAATGGTAGTTTTGGAATCTTAAGGGCACATTTAACATCTAAAATCCAGACACTTAGTTTCAAAATTCAGTTTTAAGTATGAATACAAGAAGAAATTTTAACTTTCTTTACACTTTAATTTTGCTTGTTACTAATGTATAAATGAATATTGATTTGTAATACACAATAATTTCATTTATATTTATATAGCATTTATCTTCAGCTTAAAAGCTATTTTCTACAAAAGGCAGTAGGGGTGCAGTTTTTTTTTTTTTTTTTTTTTTTTTTTTTAAGATGAAAAGCAAGAGAACTGTGCATTTTTTTTTTTTTTCTTTAACCCTTTCAGTCGCAGTGTTCCCACTGATGGAACACCTAATTTTAATTCACAAGTGCAAAAACTCATCCCGGAAATTTTTTAGCAAAAATTTACATTTATAACATAGCAGGAAAGACCCTTTTTTTAACATGAAATTTTAAAATTTCTTCTATTTTTATTATGTTGGTAAATTCCGGTGGCAGTGTAATTTAAATGATCCGAATTACCTTGCGCCGCAAAGGGTTAAAATACTCCGAAATAAATTGAAATTTTGGGATAATGCAACTTTTACGAGTTTTTGTTGTCGATAATGTTTACTTATAAAGTGATTTATTTATTAAATTAAATATTATTTGAATTTAATAAGGCTTACTTGTAGATGTTTCAAACCGAAAATTTCTCGAAAAGAAACAATGCTAATTTTTTTTAAATATTTATGATCAGCTATGAGTCTAAAAGCCATTTTTTAAATTAGTGTAGTAATTTTTAAAATAAATTAAGTAGTGAACGTTAAAGGGTTAAGACGGGTATTATTTTTTCAAATAAAGGGCAGGCAGGGCGCAGCACCCTCCTTAAGATGTCTGGGGAAATTCTGCTTCCCCCCTCCCCCTTCATCCTTCAAATTCTTTTAAGGTGCTGAACATTTCTATAAAAGTATTTTGTTCTTTTGCATATTCTTTTAGAGCTTACGAACTTTTAAAAAATAAGGATTTTAGATATTCATTTGCTTTTGTTCCATAAATCACATCCTTCAAATATACACTCATTAAATACAAAAGTCTTTACATAATTTTATAAATACATAGTCATGTAACTAATGTAACTTCCACTCGGATTAAGCAGCATTGTAATACTGTATAAATTAGTATGCTTTAATTAGAAATGTACTTAACTTTAAGCTTGCATAAAATTAAATGTCAGATTCTGAATTTTCAGTGCATCATGAAAAATGTATTTTATGTTTATTTAGGAGTCAGAGCTGCATTAAATTTTAATTAATGAAAGCCATTGTACGAATAATATTTAGCTTGCTTTTAATTGTTGCATAATTTATGTGCAGTTGATTTATTTTAAATCGGAGTTTTAAAGGAAATAAACATATTTCGAGCGTATCGAAATTTTAATTAATAATTGTTTATTATTTGCGTGTGTAATTTCATTCGAACATAGTTAATATCTTTAAAATAACTGAGTGTAATGTATGTGAAATAAACTGTGAAAATACTAAAATACATCTCCTAACTTATATTGTAAACTTATAATATACAGTATAACCTTGGTTATCCAGGCCCCGATTAACCGAGTTCCGGGTTAACCCAGGTAATTCCAAAAATGCCACGTTCCGGTGGAGGCGTGATTTATTTAACAAATGACGTGGAAAACTTTGACAAATTTGACTATGCGGTATTGTTTTTTTATAATTTATGTATGCATGTATTGCATTGCATTCTTAACTGTGTGATTACATTTAAGCATGTAATAGATGTATTCTTTTACTTCATTTGTTACATTTTCATTGTTTTAAACTTTACCGTATGTGTCCCCTCGATTTACAACAGAGTCCGTTTTATCTGAGAGAGTTTTCGATTATCTGAGGTACACTCGGTCCACGTTACCTGGGATAAGCCAGACTCTTCTGTATTAGTTTAACAAGCATGGGAACCAAAAAGAGAAATAAATAAAAAGTAATTCAATTGGTATATTTTCCTATTATACCTATTATATAGGGAAATCTATTTCTTCTAATATATATTTTCTTCCTAATAAAAGCTGAAGTTTCCCAAAACTAACGCTGAAAATGATGTCATAGCAAAATCAATTTATTGCAACAATAAAAATAAATAAATAAAAATTCGTTGTTTCCAAGCGTGCATTTTAACTGAATAATATCATGAAAAAGGATAATTAAACGGAATAACTTGCATCACACTCACAACAATGTAGTGAGATAAAGAAAATTAAAATTCTATCAGTAATTTGCACGGTTTTGGAAGATTCGTTCATTGATTCAAATAATAAATTTTAATACATCGATGGAATATAATAATTATAAATTAAATGTGCAAAATTCAACTACGTCACGCAATAAATTAAAAATATAAATAAATAAATAAATAGACACGTGGTTATAAAATATGAATCGAAGAATTACGAAGTCATTTTTAATTTTTTGTAGACATTTGAACTTCAAAGCATATAAATAATCATAGATTAAGCCATTTCATGTAAACTAGTTTAAACAAGTTTGGAAGTACATGTGTGAAAATATATCTGGAAATCGAACGCTAAGCGGGTGCAGACCGACTAATTTTGAAATGTTCTGTCCATTCCTGTTATTGTAAGTTACTTTCTTAACGATCCCAGTATAAACAAGCTTTTGCATTCAAAGATATATATACAGTGGAACCTGTAAAAGTGACGACCTTGGTAAAGTGACCACCTGACTAAAGTGACCATTTTCCTGACTAAAGTGACCATTTTCCAATTTTAAAGAGACTTGATAAAGTGACCACCTGCGTATAGTGACCATTTTAGCCGGTCCCTAGGGTGGTCACTTTAGACAGGTTCTACTGTATATATATATATATATATATATATATATATATATATATATATATATATATACATATATATATATACATATTATATATATATATATATATATATATATATATATATATTGTTTTATAGGTTAGGTATAAAAATATTTCGCGAATATTACGGTGAATATATTAGTCTAGTGAATAAAAAAAAATTAATTCTTTTTGAAATTCTCTATATTGAAGCTCTGTTAAGACCGGACAATACCTGATCTCGACAGCCGTGGTCCGTGTTATTCTATGGGAAAATTTGTTTTCATAATTACTCATTACCTAACGTATTTTTTTTCTTTTTATTATTATTCCGTTTTCACATTCAGAAAATTCATAATCGTTAAATTAGTATTCATTTTCCAAAAATTCATTTCTTAAATTTTTAGCATTTCATTTTGAGGCTAAAAAATAGGAAAAATGCACTTAGTAAAAATTCGCATTTTTTAACTCAAAATTAAAAAAAAAAAAAAAAAAAAAAAAAAAACGAGTATTAATTTAACGGTTATGAAATTTGTAAAAATGAAATTTAAAACAAAATAAGGTAAACGCACCAGTAGTGGACACTTAAAGGACATTTTCCGGCTATTTTTCGTGTAATTTCCTAAATTTTAGAGTTTCAAAAAATAATTAATATTTCAGACCTTTCCTAACTCTTTCTTAACACGACTGTATTATGAAAATTGCTAATTGTAGCATTTATATATGTAAAAAATCAGAAATCTGAAGAGCTTAAAATGAGCCAGTAGTGGACACACTAAAAACCCAGTAGTGGACCCCTTTAAATGTTTGCTTTAAAATTCAACTCTAAAATTGCTAGATTACAGAATTGTGTCCACTACTGGATCTGGCATTAAATGTCACATGAGCCAGTAGTGGATAGGGCTGTCCACTATTTGTTATGATGACATTTTTTTGGCACCAATAGTGGACACCTATAAAAATACTATGTGTCAACACAAGATTTAAAAAATAGCAAAATAAATGAAAGCGAGCAAATAAAATTTTATCTCCTTATTGACAGTGATAAGAAGAAAACGCAAAATCATAAAAAGTGCAATTTTTTTTAATTAAACTAACATTATTTTAAAACTAATGGCTGGAATTATTTTTTGTTAAAGGGTTTAACAGTAAAGGAATATAACTCCCTTCTTGAACACTGCTGGAATCTTCAGAATTTTTAGGTAGCTTATTTTCCGAGTTTAAAATTAAAAAGTGTCCACTACTGGTACAGGGTCCACCACTGGTGCGTTTACCTTATATTAGGTGATGAGTAATTTTGGAAAATAAGTACTATAAACATTCTCTGCAAAATTCAATTTATTGACGAAATGCATTTTATTATTATGTGTAAACTTAACTCTTACAATTTATATACATCATGCGTTTCTAATAGGTTTTTCTTTGTTTTTTTAGGTAAGCTGGAGATAATGTCTTTTAATAGGATATTTCACTTGCTGTATACTTTTCACTTAACTTCAATTTTAAGGTGAGTGTATGAATTAGAAGCAATAAGAAAATACTTGTTTTCTATTTATTAAAAAAAAAAAAAAAAAAAAAAAAGAGAAGAAAAGGGAAGGAAATAAATCCTGTAGAAGCATACTTTTATTTCTGTTTGAAAGAAGTTCTAGTAATAAACTTTCTTACGCAGCTTGTTTTCAAAATACAGTGTTTTTACGCGGTATTCTATAAGAAATACCTGTTATAAATTAATATGCAACCCTAAATTAGTATTTTCATACTAACATGACGTAGGTTTTACCCATATTTTGTTCCCTAATTAACTTAGAGATATAAGATTGGTATCATTAGAAAGCTTATAACACAGGCTTTCAAATGATACCTCACATCTATGTATTTTTAAAAAATTGCATTTTAAAGTCAAACAGTTTAAAAATGTCACTTTTTTGTGCTCACGGAATGACTTCTACCAAAATTTTCGCCCATAGACGTAATGTATTTGAATTCTCTTTTGTGTCTCTCCCTGTCCACGAACCATTTGCTTAATTTCAACGAAAAGTTTAGTGTAGCATCCCTATGTGATACATATTTAGAATACCAAGTTTGGACTTCATGCTACAATTCGTCCTTAAGATATGCTGATAACAGACGCACACACAGACCAACCGCTAAAGACATGTATTTCGAATCCAATCATAAAAAGTGTAAACATAACAAAAACTCAATTTCGAAAATTTGACCCTAAAACAATATTTTTTGGTAAGAAAAAGTAAAATGTATGTTACAGAAAGCGATTAGTAGCTTTCTTGTACTTTCGCTTAGTCGAAAATTATTTTCTATAATTTTCCTGATTTTAAAATAAATTTTCATGCTTGTAAGTGACCATAATCAACCTGCCATATCATTTTTATTTTTACTTTCTTCTATATGTAATATAGAGAAAGTATTGGATTCGCGAAAATTTTCGACCTCCGTTTTTTGATGGATTTACACGTTTTGGATGTCCGGAACACGAATTGATAGATTTTAGAAAATGTCTGTCTGTCTGTATCACGATTTTTGTGGACACTGTAGCTCACGAACTAATAAATGAAATTTAACCAAACTTGGTATTTAGTTGCATCAAGACATAATCTGGTGCTGATTAGATTTAGGGACCAATCGCTCAACAGGTGGCGCTGTGATCGCATTTTTTGTAAACTTTTAACATGGCAGTATAGGACAAAATTTCGTATAAATGTGCATAATGAGAGTTATTTTAAATTCGTGATTGTAAAATTAACATGAATTGTTGATTATAGTAGTAGTTAACGAGGGGAAAAAATTGTGCATGTGGGGGCATCATTTCCCTACTTCCCCCCCTCTGGGGGGGGGGGGGGAATTTTCAAGATGGGTATCTTTCGAAAGGTCTCGTCAATACCTTTAAAACGAATGGTTGATCTATAAATCTGTGATAATTTTTAACAAAGTTATGGATTTTTTTTTTACTTTTAACAGTTTTTTTTTTTTTTTAAATATTGTTACTGAGTAAATTTGTATAGGAAAATATAGAAGAAAGTCTTGTGGTGGCCACAACATACTAGTTTATTTTTATTTCAGATTTTGTCTTGATTTTTTTCTTTTTTAAACCTTTTAACTGTTTTATCGTTAATTAAAGTACCACTCATCACGAATTTTTTTATAAATATCGTTTAATTCCCTGAACGATCATTTGCCAGCTCATTTAATCTCTTTAAGAGAACAAATAGAATTATTAGGTGACTAAAAAAAATATTTTAGGCAAGCTGACTTCTGAAATATCACACCGTGATAAGAAGATTAATGCAACTTCTATGACTAGTTGCCATAGTAACTTGATAAATTGCAAACATGCTCATATTTCTTGGTAGGTAGAATTTAACATATATAAGCCTTTTTATTTAATGCAACAAATATGATACGTACTTCAATATGATGGAGTAAATATATATATATTTTGAAAAGTGGCAAATTTTCAGTAGAAATGGCTGTTAAAATGACCCGACATTTGCAGGCAGTTTTGCTTTAAATTTAAGGCAATAATTTATAATGTATAATTATGATGAAGAAAGAGTTTTTACTTTCTTCTATATGTAATATAGAGAAAGTATTGGATTCGCGAAAATTTTCGACCTCCGTTTTTTGACGGATCTACACGTTTTGGGATGTCCTGAACACGAATTGATAGTTTTTAAAAAATGTCTGTCTGTCTGTGTGTCTGTCTGTCTGTGTGTCTGTCTGTATCATTTTTTTGTGGACGCTGTATCTCACGAACCAATGAATGAAATTTAACCAAACTTGGTATTTAGTTGCACCCTGACATGAACTGGTGCCCATTAGATTTGGGGATCAATAGCTCAACAGGTGGCGCTGTGATCGCATTTTATGCAAATTTTTAACATGGCAGCATAGGACAAAATTCCGTATAAATGGGCATAATGAGAGTTATTTTAAACTTGTGATTGTAAAATTAATATGAATTATTGATAATAGTAGTAGTTAACTAGGAAAAAAAATTGTGCATGGGGGGCATCGGTTCCCCCCCTGGGGGGTAAGTACCCCCCCGGGAGGGTTAAATTTTGAAGATGGGTATCATTCGAAAGATCTCGTCAATACCTTTAAAACGAATGGTTGAACCATAAATCTGTGATAATTTAAAACAAAGTTATCGATTTCTTTTACTTTTAACCAAAAAAAAAAAAAAAAAAAAAATTCGCTTTTTTTTTTTTTTTTTTTTTTTTTTTTAATATTGTTACTGATTGAATATGTATAGGAAAATATAGAAGAAAGTCTTGTGGTGGCCACAACATACTAGTTTTGCTCGTAATGCTGCCATCGCACTTATTGGAAAATACACCCCCCCCCCCCTTAAGGTTGTGCATCTATGGCGAAATTTGTTTATGGAATTACACATTACCTAATTGTTATTTTCAAATTCCGTCTTCATATTCCGAAAATACGCATCCATTAAATGAGTACCCGTTTTCCAAAAATTTATTTTTTTTTAGATTTTTTATTTAAATTTTGAGTTTAAAAATGCGAATTTTCACTGATTGCATTTTTCTCCTTTTTGAGCTGTAAAATGAAATATTAAAATTAAAAAAAAAATTCAATTTTTAGAAAACGGGTACTCATTTAATGGTTGTGAATTTTCTGAATGTGAAAACGGAATTAAAAAAAACGAATTAGGTAATGAGCAATTCTATAAACAAATTTCGCCGTAGACTTACATGGGATTTGGTGACTAGAGACGGGGAAATCGTAAGAGGGAGTGTGCAGCCTTAAATAATTGGGGGATCAAGAAAGAAAAGAAAAAACCTTTTGAATATTTAAAGTTAATTTTTATGCTAACTTTGTTCAGTTTCATTAACTAATCAAAATACTTTGAATAGATTAATAACGAGAAGTCAGTAAAGATTATGTATTTTGGTGCCATTGTGATGCAAAATTATTGCTGATTGGAGTGGAGAGGCACTGTTCTTGAAATACAGGAATGTTATTTTCACTGATGAGTTCTTTCTTGTATTTATTCTCGTTAATTTTACCCATTTTGCATTAATTGATATATTTTTTTTTCTTTAATCGTTACTGTTAATAATCATATGTATAAAAATTTATCTTCCAAGCAAATTAAAATTTTGTTTCTATGATGCAGAAAGTAAATATAAGTCGAATTAATTTTCTAGTAATCCATAAAATATTCCGTCGTTTATCTGGTCAAAATAAATGCCTTGCAATATTGTAAGTAAAGTAAATAATAATAATAATAATAAAACGTTTTTATAATTTTACAGCTGAAAAACGCCAAATTGCATATAAGATCATTTAAGTCTTTCTGATAACCAAATTAGCTATTTCCTTAAATTTTCAAGAAATGCAGTGTTTTATGTAGTTACATTTAATCAGTGTTTAAATTCAATCACTGCATTTAGAGGATTTCTTTTTTCTTTTCTTTCTTTCTCTCTCTCTTTTTTTTTTTTAAATAAAATTACATCATTACGGAGAAACAAGAATTTCATTTATAAATTAAACTAATAATTAGGGTGAAATATTTCGTGGAGTTTTCTTAAAGAAAACATTTTTGAGTAATCTTACAAAATTTTCCTGTGGAGACAGAATATGTTTTTCATAAAATCAACGTTTTAAATCGATTTTCTTGATAATTCTTGGTAAGATTTTATTCTTGCAATTATCGATTATAATTTAATAATCGCTCTATTATACAAAGGTTCTAATTTAAGCCTCAATTCATACGAAAACTTAATTCTCTATGAAAATGAAATAATGTCTATAAAGCTCGTGCCTTTTATCCTTTTCTGGGAACGCCGGGCGTTTTCTCGTCTTACTTTTTAACCTTCTAATTACTGACAATAGAAACATGTCTGTTAATTCGACACATCAATCCCGTTTCGAAGGATTTAATTTTAAGTACACCCTGTCGCTTCGTGTGTCTAATAAAATACTGCATTATGTCAAAAGGTTACCAGACAAATTGTACGAAAATCTTGGCAACATTTTACTTCTCTTTTTCTTTTCTACGCACGTTGTTTGAAATCTATTTTCGAAATGTTGTCTTTTTTTTTCTGTTTATTGTACGTAATGAGTCTATTATTAGCATATCTTAGGTAATTAAGAGAAAAATAGAAATTCTGGGTTTCATTATTCTTACCGAGAAGTAGTTTTATCGTTAAATGAAAGGTTACGGTGTAGTTGACTCAGTGATATCAGATTGGGGATTTTGTCCCCATTTTGGGGATTTTTGAGGCATCTAGGGACAATTTTGGGGACCAAATGTTTGTGGGGACTTTTTTGGGGAATTCTAAAATTCTTGGGGACAAATCTGGGGAGTTCTTCAACTTTCTGTCAATGTTAGCAATGTAATGATTTATCCCTATGACCAGGGATTTTCAATAGCTTTATTGTTATTTGGGGAGTTTTTTCAAAAATTGCCTTCATTTGGGGGGAAAATCTGAGCTTAAATCCACTTAAATCCGCTTGATAGGTTTTTTGAAAAAAAATTTATTTTCCCTTTTTAGTAGAAATCAAGTTGGGGATTTTTTCGAAAATACCCCCTGATTTGGGGAAATAATTTTTCACCATCTGGCATCACTGAGTTGACTCTCCCTCTAAATACAGCTATAATGTTCCAAAAAAAAAAAAAAAAAAAAAAAAAGGAAAGAAAGAAAGAAAAATAATCATTCTTAATTCAATAGATATATTTGTTTATTTATTTAAATTAGAATTATAAAAATTCCGACTTCTTAGCTGCACATTCTTATGGAAAAATTTTATGGTATGACTGGTGAGAGGGTGCTTACTATCCGACATTCAACCTTCCCCCCCCCCCCCAAATTCTTATGTACTTACTGCCATTCACTACGGTATGTTTATGAATCTCAACCAAATAAAAAATGCGCCTCTATTTTAAGGTAAATACAAGCTTTTTCATTTGTCTCTCCGTTGCTCAAGTGGTTAAGAGTGCCATGTTAGTAATCCGGTGGTCCCGCGTTCGATACCCTGAAGGTCCGGAGTGTTAATTTTTGCAGACAATTAGTAGAAAAGATATAGGTCAATTGATAAAAGAAAATTTATCGTTGGCTACATAGTATCCTAAGAATTTTTGAAGAGTTTTTTTTAAGAAGCCTTTTTCTTACATCTCTTTTTAGAAGCAAAAAAGAATTTTTTTGTGGACTACAAGCGCCCTCTATTGGGCGGAATATTCACTAAAATGTCAATGAAACAATTAACAATACAAAATAAAAAGGATTAGGAAAAACACATAAACATTAATCAAATCAGTAAAATGTTAAGTTATAATATAAAAAAATAATAAACTAAAATAATAATTAAAACGTGCCTCAAACGAATAATTAAAGTGCAGATATTGGCCCTTAATCAGAAAATGAAATCACAAAACTTATAGGCGTGTGGTGCTGCCATATCTTGTGAATTATAAAGAAATAATTTCTCTTTTCTTAACACAGTTCAAATTTCCTCAATTTTGGTTAATAAAAAAAAAGGTTTTTTTTTTTTTTTTTTTTTTTTTTTCGCAAATTAAATTTTATTCTAACTTCGAAAAGATGATACGCTATAATAAGAATTTAGGTTTTAAAAGTTTTTTTAAATAGATTATTTTTTAATCTTGGCGCTTTAACCCGAGCCAACGAGCGATGAAAAAGATTCCTTACATTTACTTTAAAGGGGAGGCGTCTTATTTTTTAGTGTGATGCGAAGACGTGATGACAAAATCCCAGTTTCAATAGAAAGCTTCTAAAATGGGAAAATGAAGAAATGGCCGATCAACTTTCAGAATGAAGAAAAAAAAAAAAAAAAATAGAACGAATGCATGTACTTTTTTTTTTTTTTTTTTTTTCTGAAAGTTGATCGGCCATTTCTTCATTTTCCCATTTTAGAAGCTTTCTGATGAAACTGGATTTTGTCATCGCGTCTTTGTGTGTGTGTGTGTGTGTGTGTTAACTAGTATGACATTTACTGTATTGATTACAAATATTATTTTGGTTTATTTTTAAATCGAAAATTATTTTTACTGATGATTATTTTTAAAAAAATTCAAGGGTGCTTTCTCATTAGCGCGCATATTTCAAAAAGTATTTCAGATATGAACTTAAATTTTTTTTCAACCATACATTTTTACATAATGAATAAAATGAACTAAAAATAAGAAGTTCTATTCAATAGGGAAAATAAATAAATAATAATAATAATAAGCATATATAAAATTTTTAATGATAATTTCATATTTCAAATTTAATTATCAATTAAACTCCATATTTATTGAAATAATTAAATCCTTGTATTTCATATTCTTAATATGACAGTTTTTTTAACTTAATGAAAAAATTATAAGGATAAAAGGAATTGTAATTGAGATATCTTGCAATTACAATTCCTTTTATCCTTATAGTGAATACACAGTGAAAAAGCACCCTCGGTTTTTTTTTTTTTTTTAATATAATCCGCAATAAAAAGAATTTTCTATTTTAAAATAAATCATAATATTATTTTTAATTAATAGAGTAATGGCTTATTAGTTAACAGAAAGAAAATTTTGTTTGCACATGCATTCCTTCTTTTTTTTTTTTTTTTTTCTGAAAGTTGATAAAAATTTTTCATTTTCTCATTTTTTTAAAGTAGGTTGTCCCCTTAACGGTCCTCTTCACTTCCCGTCGCCGGAAGCCCGAGCCAATGTTATTCTATGGGGAAAATTTCTTTACAAATAACTTATTAACTAAAACATATTTTTAAATTCTGTTTTCACATTCAGAAAATTCCCAACTGTTAAATTGACGGACCTTTTTTAAAAATGGTCCATCAATTTAACAGCTGGGATTTTTCGGAATGTGAAAACGGAATTTAAAAATATGTATTAGTTAATAAGTTATTTGTAAAGAAAAATTTTCCATAGACTAACATTAGCTTCGGCTTCCGGCGGCGGTGAGTGAAGAGGGCCGTTAAATGATGCTGTATATGAGATATAAAAAAAAAATTCACTGCACTGATAAGATCAGTTATATACAAAATACACAGTGAAAGGTAAGGCGCTTTAAAATAACTTATAATTAGCTCGGAGCATTTTGAAATCTGGCATTTTTTGTATTATTTTTCCCATACGCCTTTCCATCTCAAAAATTACTTTTTATCGTTTGAAGCACGCTATATGCATAAACATGGTAGATTTCATGGCAGAACTTGACTTGAGAAGCAATCTATATGAATAAAGCAAAGAGTTGGAGCACATCCGGGCGGACCACTCCTACTTTTTATTGGTCTAGATTTAACTACTTTGGTGATGAAAGTCGGCTATTTTTATTTAGTAAAAACTGATGAATTTTTAAAAAAGAGACTGCATAGATATTATACTGTTTTAAAAGAGTTCTAAAAACTGTTCATTTTTTGTGAGGACACTATGTACATCAAGTTATTAGATTTAAAGATATTACGTTGCAAAGTTTCACAACGCGATATCATTTGATTGCTTTTATCTGAAAATAAGAGTGTAATATTAAACAAAAAATAGTCTAATATTAAAGAATAATGAATAACTTTTTAAAAATTATCAGTTTTGAAGTTCTAAAAGCTGCAATTTTTAAATTACAGCGTACTTATTTCCCATATATAATCTATTAAATTTGTAAATAAATGTTGATTCATTTTTGAGAATCATTCACGTAAGACCATAGAGCATTGTTGCAAAACGAGTGCATGGTTGATTGGCTGGTTTGGTTTTACGTCGCGCCAATGCTGCGCAGCAGGCAATTGGCGACGGTCTGGTATTCACCCCCGAGAGGTGGTCCAGAGACATGCCATCAAAATTTTGATCCTCTGCGGAAGCAAAACGTAAGAAATATTTTATTTTATATGGTGTAAAGAGCGGGGGATATAGGCAACGGGTACCTGAAGTAAGGTTTAACAATTTCAATGTAGTTTATATATGTATATATATAATGTGATATAAAATATAAATCGTGATTCAATTCTTTTGAAATTCATTTAAATACAGTGACCAGTGGAGGGAGCGTAGCCTGCTGGTAGAATATAAAACAAAAATAAATATTTTCTACATGTTTGTTCCATTATTGAGAG
The DNA here is from genome assembly GCA_963930645.1 of Salticus scenicus. NCBI lineage: Eukaryota > Metazoa > Arthropoda > Arachnida > Araneae > Salticidae > Salticus > Salticus scenicus. The sequence goes on along the minus strand of OZ005660.1, from coordinate 171,844,902 downwards.
AAAAAAAAAAAAAAAAAAAAAAAAAGGCCGTAGATTACCCAATTTCTGTTTTCGTATTCAAAAAAAATTCACCATCGTCAACTTATTCCTTGTTTTCATAAAAAATATTTTTGTTAACATTTTACTAGATTCATTTTTCGCATTTTACAGCTTTAGAACACATGATAAGTGATGCATTCTCGTAAATTTCTCAACATTTTTAGCATAAAATACATCAAACGGAATATCCTGTATGTAAAAAACTCTTTCTAAAACTCCATATTAACTTTACAAAAAAAAAAAAAAAAAAAAAAAAAAATCTTTCGTCGTTTGAACTTCCGCTATTCTTTTGTGTAGTTCTCTCATTATTCAGTTTTCAATTTGGCGGAATTGCTTGTTCCACACAATATACAACACAGATTTACGTACTTCTGAAAATAATTTTCGGTATAGTTTCTTTTAAAAATGTAAAAATAATATCCACTTTTGAATAAATTTCCCAAAACCCTTTATTTAATTCTTGAATAATATCACTATATTCCTGCCACTGATTACCACGAGCGACAATGTATCTTCCGTTACTGATTATCGCCGAACATTAAAGTTACAGTTAAAACATCAATTCAGCGTTATGTTCTTGGAACTTCTTTGTTCGGAAAGAAAATTAATGCCTCGTTATATTCCATTTTCTCAGATGACTTCTTTTGTGCACATACATTTCTAAATAATTTGGATTGAAAACAATATTCCTTTTCTCACGACATCAGAAGATGGCTCTCCGAACATCATTTAAATGAATTTACGAAAGTTTTGAAATATTTTATAGGAAATTAAAGCTACGTCATGTATTTTTGGTCTCTGCGATCTTTTAATGTAGATTTAACACTAATAGTTTGATGTTTGTTTACCTTTGTGTTTTAATATATTATATAACTTTCGGGTTTTAATTTCCTTTTATGTTTGTAGAGTGGATCGAGTAAAATTTCGCATCTGTGTATGAGCTAACGTAATTTGTTTCTCAATTTTTATTCGTATTTAAAGGGATTATTTGTAAATTTCATAGGAGGATCAGAACTTTGAAAATTGCTGTAAGGCTCGTATATATACGAGCTGGCGCATCAGACATTTTGTTGCCTTAGGGTTGCCACGTGTACCCAGCGCGTTTCTCTGATAAACAAACGACAAACTTTTTTTTTAATCGTCTTACGTTACTTTAGAGCATAGGTTCCCAACGTGGGCGTTTGAGGCTTTCAGGGGGGCGGTAAAAGACCCAGAGAAAATTGGGAGGCGTTGATATGGCACAGAGGGGCGTTGGAAGATTATCCAAATATAGTCTTAAAGTCCGGTTTCCATTTGCGCTCATTCGGCGGCTTCTATTCGGAATCCTTTGATCTGGTGAGCCGAGCTCACCGGAGCTCAAAGCCTTCGAACGGGCTGTTTCTAACCCCCTGCTGAGATAATTGTAGGGGCCCGGGGTAGATATCTCTATTTTGGTAGATAGTCAATTTTGCATGCTTTCCTTTGAGTTAACTGCGCGATCTGATAAGAAAGGGCTACAACTGATGACAAGACATTTGGCTCTTTGTGTCGGAAGCGTGATTAATGACGTTTTGAGCGTTGATCTTGAGCTAAAGTGGATACTGGCCTTAAAAACGACTAGATCGTCTCAGTTAGAAGAAGAACTAATAGAACTGACGACAAATGAGGAATTAAAAATTAAATTCAAGAATAGCTACCAAGAATTTTGGCTGCAGAAGTTGATTTCTCAACTGTATTCAGGATTATAGTCGATTGTTCAACGATTTCTGATAGCATTCCCAACTTCATATTTAGCAGAACGTGGATTTAGTGCTGTAGCAACATAACATTGGTAACGAAAAAGAGAAATCGGCTCCATGTTACTGAATGCGGCGACTTACGATTGTTTTTAGGTAAAATCGAGCCTGATATTAACAAGCTCCTTAAGATGCATGAAATTCAGCCTTCTCATTAGTTAAGTTAGAAATTCAACGTCTTTAAATTTTAATAAAAATGTTTTTTAATATAATTACGTATGTTCTCTGAAACTGTAAATTTATTTATTTAGAAAGCAATAGTTTATTATGAATTACTTCGTATCATCAAAACACCTGCCTGTCCTAAAAAAAGGTAAGCTAAAACTTTTATTCCTCTTTTTTAAATAAAGAAGAAATTCAGTAGCGTTTCAATTCCAACAATATACTATCTATTAGTAATTTTTTTTATTTAATTCTTGTTTTCACCATGCATTATGTACACTCTTATTTCTCTGGAGTGGGTGGGGGGCGGTACTGAAACATTCACTAGAAAAGGGGGCACCAGTTCAAAAAAGGTTGGGAACCTATGCTTTAGAGTAACTTGTTTTATTATATTTTGTAATTTTAGCTAAGTAAACTATGATATAGAAGTTTGTTTAGCGATAAACTGCTATACTCATTCAAGAAGTGAATATAAAGTGTTTACAGACCTTCTATCACTGTGTATTTGAGTTTTGGCGACATTTTGTAAGAAAAACAGAAACCGCCCTAACAACACATCTTACCCCAGTACATTCATAGGATATCCTGAGAATGTACTGTGAAAAAAAATGTGTTTTTAGAAATATTGTTGATTATTGCTCTTATCTTGACCGGATTAGCTTCAAATCAAGATTTCTTAAAATCATCATGGAAGCGATAAGGACGCCAAGCGGGAATGCTGTTATCTTCAGAGGCAACAAAATGGCGGTGATGCGCCGGCCTATTATTTTATTTAGGGGCTCTAGCTGTAAGTCATTCTGCCTGTAAATGAGATTTCATTGACATTAATTAAGATTTTTATTGTATTACTTTCTTCTATGTATTCATGTGAAGAAAGTTTTGTGATTTTAAAAACAGCTTTCGGTTTTCGATGGATTTATCTTTTTTCAGCGAATCAAAATAAGATTTTGCCAATTTCAGGAAATGACTGTCTGTATGTGTGACACATTTTTGGAGTTCTATATCAAGAATTAACCCATTAACGCCCGAATTAATTTTGCAAAATATTATTAGCTGTTTATTTCACTTCTAAATTAATATAGACAACTGACAGTAAAATATATTAACTCAAACAATTCTTCTGATAGTTTTAAATTAAAAATCTATCCTCATTTATTGACGTTTAGTGTTCTAGCGAGAAAACTTCGAGATAAAAAAACTTTGAGATAACAGATTAATTTCTTATTATATGTTGACAAAAATCTTGAAAGTAAAGTATTATAATATAGTATATTATTATTTAGCTTGATTTAAATTAGTATACCTGCGCAAAAAGCAAATATATGTGCGACGAATGAAAAATCATAAAATGACTATCCAAATTATGAAATAATAATTAATAGTAGGCACATAAAACTTTTAGGGATCATTTAGAGTGACGTCATAAACTGTCACTAAAAAGCAGAAATCATTCCAAGAAACCACAAAAAATATACGTGCCATTTTATTTGCTGTCCTCAAATGAGGACACTGGGCGCTAGCGGGTTAATGCACATAATTTCATAAAAATGTACACATAGAAGCACTGTGACTTAAGGGGGTGCATCACGGATCTTCAAGGTCATCGAAAGCCCATGTCGAAATTTATTTATAGAATTATACATTACCTAATTGTTATATTCAAATTCCGTTTTCATATTCGGAAAATACGCAGCCGTTAAAATAAGTAGTCATTTTTCAAAAAATTATTTAATTTTTTTTTTTTTTTTTTTTTTTTTTTTGAATTTTGAGTTTAAAAATGCGAATTCTCACTACATGCATTTTTTTTTTTTTTCATTTTTGAGCTGTAAAATGAAATATTAAAATTCAAAAAATTAAATTTTCGGAAAATGGGTACTCATTTAATGGTTGGGAATTTTCTGAATGTGAAAACGGAATTTAAAAATACCAATTAGCAGACATGTTACTTTTCAGCCTTTTTAAGCTTGAAAATTATTATCCTTGGGATCAATGCAAATCTGCATTAAAACTTTTTGGACATGTGTAGGGGAAAGGGGGGGGGGGTTGAGCTTGAATTTCTGTAAATTTAAACTTGGAGAAAATGAAAAAGAAATAGCACTTCAACTACATTTTCCTAATAAACTTGAACTACATTATTTTGCTAATCAATTGCCCCAGCAAACAGTGCTTCTATAGAATGAACTTATTTTCAAGTATATGTAATAATTGTTTCTGTTTTTTAAGCACTTACAATTATTTTAATTATAATTAATATGATATTTAATGTAAGATTTATTGTTCTGATTTTGTTTATTGTGTGTACATGTATGCAATCAGATTTAACATTATTTTTATCATTGAAAAATTTATATTGTGTCAGTTGCCTGATACCACGTTTAAGAGGGGGGGAGGAAGGGGGGTCGTGAAAAGTTCAGCCTTTTTTTCTGTAAGCTTGTACCATGTCTGAATTTAGGTATGAGCAATTTTATAAACAAATTTCGCCATAGACTTACATGAGATTTGGCGACTAGAGACGGAGAAATCGTAAGAAGGAGTGAGCAACCTTAAATTTGTGACTCTCGATTTGAGGTGCATATCGCTTAACATGTGGTGCTTTCATTCCGTTTTTTCATAATTATTTAATGCGGCAGCATATGTATTTATTTATAATAGTAATACTCAACCCCCAAAAGGTGGAAAGTATATTTTTAATATTTTTCAAAAAATTCTTCAATACTTTTAAAGATGTTTGTAAGACATAAAATTGATATTCTTTCGGCTTTTAGTGTTGTACTTTCCTTAGATGAAAGTCGTCTGCATTCACCATAGAAAATAATTTTGATAAATAATTTGCATTGTTTAAATCCGTGTGGGGAAAATAAATATAGTAGAAAGTCTTGTGATTGCCCCAACATGCTGGTTTTCAATTATTTGTGTGTTTTTCAGAATTTCCTGAAACACTTGTAAATAATACGTTTTCAATTACTTAAAAAAAAAAAAAAAAAAAAAAAAACGGAAAGAAAAATAAAATAGTAAGCTTTTTATTCTACAAATCATTCCATGTATGTAATGTTTTTTCTAGTTAAAGTTCTTTTATATCCTATTAACTCTAGTTGTACACAATGATAAAAAGTTGCAACTGCAGGCTTTTATGAAGATTTAATATTAATCCTTAGCTAACACCTAACAGAAAATAGTTTATCATTTGTAAAAACTCGGCAAAGCTCAAAATTTATAAATTATTACTTTCTTCTATCTTCAATAGAAGAAAGTATTGGATTCGTAAAAATTTTCGATTTCGGGTTTTTGATGGATTTACACGTTTTGAGAGCTGTAGAACACGATTTTAACATTTTTAGAAAATGTCTGTCTGTCTGTCTGTCTCTCTGTCTGTGTGTGTGTGACAAAATTTTGTGGCAACTGTATCTCTGGAACTACTGCACAGAATTTCATACAAATTGGTATGTAGTTGCACCTTGACATAAATTAGTGCCTATCAACTTTTGGTAAAAATCGTCTTACAGGTTGCGTTGCCATCCCGCTTTTTCTAAATTTTTAACAGGGTGATATAGGGCAAAAATTTTCAAGATGGGTATCTTTCGAAAGGACTCGTCAGTACCTTTAAAACGAATGGTTGAACTATAAATCTGTGATAATTTAAAACAAAGTTATCGAATTTTTTTTACTTTTTACGAAAAAAAAACTTAGAATTTTTTTTTCCTCCCCTTAATTTTATCAAACTCCCACGGTTTCCGTGTTCTGACAAACTTAAACTAATTTTTGCTTTTTTCCCCTAATTTTGTCAAAGTCCTACGGTTTCCGTGTCTTGACAAACTTTAACATATTTTTGCTTTTTTCTCCTAATTTTGTCAAAGTCCCACGGTTTCCGTGTTTTGACAAACTTTGACAAAATTTTGGGTAAAATGTGAAATTTATTCTAAGTTTGTCAAAACACGGAAACCGTGGGACTTTGACAAAATTGGGGGAAAACTGCAAAAATTTGTTTAAGTTTGTCAGAACACGGAAACCGTGGGAGTTTGATAGAATTAAGGGGAGAGGAAAAAAAAAAAAAAAAAAAAAGTGGGACTTTGACAAAATTTTGGGTAAAATGTGAAAATTTGATAGTCCCACTTTTTTTTTTTTTTTTCCCCTCTCCCCTTAATTCTATACTTTTTTTTTTTTTTTTTTTTTTTGTTATTGTTACTGAGTGAATTTGTATAGGAAAAGATAGAAGAAAGTCTCGTGGTGGCCGCAACATACTAGTTTTTTTATGTGAAAAGTAAAATAAATTAATAAATTAGGATTTTGTTTTATAAATTAATCTTGTAAATTAAGCAATTTGAATACTATTGATCGGGATTTCTCTTGATAAAAAAAATAACTTTTGAGATAAGTAGAAAGACCGATGAAATTTTTATCTTTCTTATTTAAATGTGTTAGAATGATAGAGACGAATAGATAATGGCGAATATGACAGCATGTAGAAAATAGTTAATTCAATAACAAACTAGTAAAAAATTGACCTCTACGCTACATAAAAAAAAAAAAAAAGTGTAGTAAATATATACTGGAAAGTTAATACATTTATTGTTTAATAATCATTACTTTAGAATGTAAATATTTCATCTATTCTATGAAAAATTTTAAGATAAGGTTCCGCAGCATTTTCGATAAATGTACTTCAATGAAGTAAAATTATCCCCATTTCTTGACACAAAACTTTTCAAACTACATTTATTGGTTGCCATGGTAACATAAGCATTGAATAGGAGTTGAGTAAGTTTTCTAGCTTGCTGCATTTGATACATTTTCTTTATTAGAAATTAATTCAGTGATCAATTTTATCAATGATCGTCTGCATGTTAAGTTCTAATTAAGGTTTTATAATGTATTTTATAAAGAAAAGTATTATTATTCCCAACAAAATGTCTGTTTTGTAATTATTTAAAAAGAAAATTTTGTAGAACCAAACAAATTTCTATTGACTGAATTTTAATTTGATCAGGTTTTCCCCCTATGTTTTTTCTTTTGTTTATTAAGGTCGTTTCTTTTAATGAATTAGATTTATGACATTAATACATATATTTTTGTGAATTAATAAAATTAACGTGTGCGAGTCAAGCATTATGTTAAATAAGTGGGTGAGCCTAATTTAATAATCTAGTGTGTCACTCACACGACTTTCTCTTACCCTGAAATTTAATACTATAAATACAGGTTGCAGGTTAAGAGGTAAGATAACGAGTACTGTTATGTAAATCTGTGTTAAACAATTCAAATTAGGCTTCAGAACAGTTTTATATGATAATTAGTTCTGTGTGAGGGGGGGGGGGGCTACCGCCCCCTCAACCCCCCGGTTCATTAATGCACCTACATTTATATAGAATTTAATTCGGCTATTAAAAAATAATTATGTTTTTAAAAAATAATTTATTAAAATTATTATTTAAAAAATTATCTTTTATGATAATGCAGACGATTTCCATATTAGAGAAGTAGTATAACACTAAATATAAAAAAAAAAAGTCCACTTTATTCTCAATATTTAAAAAAAAAAAAAAAAATCTGTTTTTTTTTTTTTTTTTCGTTAAAAGTAAATAATAATAAAAAAAAAAATCAATAACTTTGTTTTGAATTATCGCAGATCGATGGTTCAACCATTCGTTTTAAAGGTATTGACGAGCTTTAAAGATACCCATCATGAAAATTAACTCCCCTCGAGGGGGGGCTTACCCCCTAAGGGGGAGGCGAGGCTCCTACATACACATTTTTTTCCCCTGTTGACTATCTCTATTACAAAAATAAATATATTCGTTTCATTTGGTTTAGTGCAGTCTATAGTCGTTAAACTCTACTTACCTGCAATTTCTCCCATAGACGTAATGTATTTGAATACTTTTGAGTGTCCCTGTACACGAACCATTTGCTTGATCTTAACGAAACGTTTAGTGTAGCATCCTTATGTGATACACATTTAGAATACCGAGTTTGAACTTTCTGCCATAATTTGTTTTTGAGATATGCTGATAACAGACAAACACACAGACATGATTTTCGTATTCAGATAACCTCAGAAGATGTAAATATAACAAAAACTCGCGTTCGAAAATTTGACCCTAAAACAATACATTCTCTACCTTATGGGTAAGAGAAAGTAAAAAAGTGATCTAAAATTTTAGTGTTTAAGTATAGTTTAAAAAATAAACACATTATTATCCAAAGACACTAAATATTTAACGTAAATTGTAATCAGAATTTTTAAAAATCATACCATAATAATTCATGGCATATATTTTTCATTAAAAATGGAGCACCTATTTATTTATTTTTCAGGGACACGCAAAGGATTTCGAATTTATTAAGATCTATGGACATCAATTGTTCAAATTGCATTTCGATTATGCTAAATTATTTCAAATAAAAGGAAAATTATATCTCACCCCGGCAAGAGAAATGTCATAACTCAAAAATGCTGTATTTGAGAAAATCAACTTAAATATAACGATAAAGCATTAGCAAGCTTACAATAAAACTAGTACAAATGCTTGTGTGAATTTCGATGTGTTCACAGGTGTATGATTTTCGAAATAGAGTTGTCACACTTTTCGTGCATGTTAGGACACTTCATACACATTTCTCAATGACATGAACTCAAATTTGCCGTTTTTTAGACCTGTATCATTTTTTTTTTCTCCGTTTTGCGATTTGTTAATAGGTTACTGTACAGCTGAATTTTGTTACATACTATTTAAATTTATAGATATTTATGGCTTTATTCATATTGCAGTTACATCTGCTCTTCGCGTAGAATTAAAAAATAATAATGATAATAGTAAAGCGTAGCGAAAAAATGTATTTATGTAGTAATATTTTAACTCGAATGTCAAAAGAAAAAAAATATATATATATAGGGTAAGTGCACTAGTGGTTGACATTTTTATATCAATCTCTGATCTTTTTAATGTTCTAGTCATCAGAAAATACTTTTAGAAATCTTAAGTTAGTACATATGGTATGAAAGACATTCAGAACCACATATATGTTAAAATATATACATTTGATAACAATTATTTTTATTTTATGAATTTTTATTTGACACCCACTCACTGTTCCAATAATTGACACTGCCAGTTTTTCCTTTTATTAGTAATTGGCCCCTATGTCCCAGTGTTTGACACTGCTAGTTATTCATTTTACCAGTTATTAGCACCCTACGCTCCAGTGTTTGTCATAAAATGTTAAAATTCTTATATGTAAAATATATGGTTTTATTATTTTTCTTATTTATTAATTATTTCGGGATAGATGTCTATTACTGGAGCATGCCAATCACTGCAGCACCTACCCTATATAATTTCGTATTATAATTTATACTTTTCTCAAAATTTACCAAACAAGAATATTTGCCGTACCCCCTTCCCCCTTCTTTATATTATTACAGTTCAAAAAGAGTATTTTATCGTTGCTTCTCAAATTAGATTCAATGGCGTTAGAATGAAGAAATGTATTGGCACATTTCGCAAATATTCTTTCTGCAGAAGAAAAACATTTTTATGTAGCTTACAAAGAAGTTTTGTGGTCACATACAGTTGACACTATGCCAATCTCACCTTCCAAACATGTGTCAGGTGTCAATTTATTTAGTTGGATTTATCTGACAACCGTAGGAAATACAGAAATGCTTTCTGTACTATTTTTGCTTTTGTTTATTGGAGTAAAATGAATAGCACTTTCTCCATTATTTTTCTTTAGGTAGATTGCAAGTAGAAAGTATTAATAATTATGTGGCCTTAACATTAAATTGGTGTTTATTTTTATTCTGTAGCAGTGTGGTTTATTTTGAATCGTGTTTTGAGTACATTTCTAAAATTTATTCATAAATGTAATTTTTAGCGTATATTTATCAATACTGATTGTAGAAAATGAATCAAATTTAATCAATTGTATTTATCAGTATATTAGCGGTTTGAAAATGTTCTTTGTTTTTAATCTAATAACTATTTTTAAGTGTTTCTGAAAAAGTTTTGTAAGTATTAAAGTGTTTATTTTCTTTCACTTTGATTATTAACAAATCTTTTATTTGTTTGTTTATTTTAGTTCTGTATAATACAGCGTGATTATATATTACAGTTACGATTTCAAAACGCTATAATTTTAAAACTACCCATCTGCGCGATTTGATATTTTACCAGAGAAATCGTGAGGCAATGAAATTTTGTTTCGCAAAAGGGGAAAAAAAAAAAAGTAAGTTCCAAAATGTGCCGTTAATTTTCCTTTAAGTATTTGTTTCATGAAGCTCCTCTTTTTCTCTTTTCACTATAACTGTTTCCGCTGTAAACACGAATTCTTGTCTTTTTGCTAAAAAAAATTGCACTAAACCCTTGAAGTCAATTGTTTCCTGCTATTCCATTGTGTTGCTAACAAAATTCATGTGTTTAATGAGTCCATTTAGTCGTTTCCCGTGACATTACCCTGACAACGCCATCTATAGAAACATGTTGGAACTACTTTTTTCCTCCCCGAAACAAAATTTCATTGCCTCACGATTGCTCTGGTAAAATATTAAATCGCTCTGATGGGGAGTCTTAAAATCATAGCGTTTTGAAATCCTATCTTTAATTATAATCACCCTGTATTTACAAATCTGTAAATACTAAAATCTGTAAATATAATAATATTTTCTTTTTAGCATGGATATGATTTTGGATACATTATTATCTAAAAAACAAAATATACGTAATTAGAGAAAAGGAAAAGGGCGAAAAAAAGAAAGTAAAAGGAGTGCTGTACTAAAATTATGTAACACTTTCTATTTTCATTAGTTTTGCATGCTTCAACCATCGACTGTTTCTGTTGGTCGATCGCGATGCCATTTCGTCAAAAAATTGGTTTAATATTGATACTTTTATTTTTAAAATGATGTATTAATTTGCCACCGCATTTTCTATACTGAACACGAAAAGCAGTAAATCGACAAAAATTATAGATATATGTGTGTGTGTAAAATAACATCCTGTAGTTATATTGCCTTCTAAAGAAGTAAAAGGACCAAAACGAACGAAAAATAGACAAGTATGAAAGCATAACAATAATCACCATTTTATCAGAGACATAAAGTATTATATGAAAATGTATTATTTGGAATCGCGAAATTTCCCTCCTGTTATTTAATTGCAGAAATACATTTATCAATATCTGTTAAAGATGAGAAAATATATTAAATTATAAAAAATTTCGGCTAATACACCGATAATTGTTTGGATTTTATTTATTTATTTGCTTATTGCACTATAAAATTATCTCATTTAATTATATTTAATTTTAAATTTTTTATTGAAAACATTTTTAAAAAAATCACCATTTTATATAATATTTTTCTTTTAGTTTACTTTTTACTCGTATTTTATTTCTTTGTAAAAATCATGCATGCGTTATACTTAGCCAGTATAACGTAGTTACGTTGCATCTCATTTGTAACAATCAAAGTATTAAATACCCTAATACCCTTGTGTAAAAAGGATTACCGAAATGAAACGAAAAATACGAACATTTTGACAAATAAATACTTAAAACGTTCATTAAGAAATCGTAAGTACAGCGACTTTTCTTCCAGCTTTTATATTCCATTATCTTTTGTTGTTGCCTATGGTTACCGCCGCCGAGGGAAATCTTTTTAAAATCTTGATTTTTGTAATAATCACTCGGCTCGAGTCGTTTTGTTTTCAATTAAGAGTATAAATCGAGCGTAATTGTTAGCGATTTCGGAGTAAAATGCTTATTTCTGACGCATTTTTGTTTCAGCGCCTATTTCTCTAATGGGAATTACGAATTATTAAAACGGTTAGTTGTTATTCTGTGTTCTCAGAAAATCGCATTATCGAGATTACAAAATGGCGCTTATGATTTCTGCAGTATAGCAGTGCTAGCTAAGACGTTTAGATGACAGTTTATAGAAATTAATAACTGTAAATTGAGAACAGAAAAAAATATATTTTGTTACATACAGGAGATTGTTTATTTAAATGGCTTCTCTGTTAATTCTCTAAATGTATTTTGATGTGTTCATTCATGCAGCATTATTTGATTCTTTACCGCCATTTTTAATGATGCGTTTCCATTAAATCTCCTTAGTTTGAAGTCTGGAAGAATGTGAAGTTGTCTTTAATTGTTAATTATGTAAATGAATTAAACATTTTAATGCTTCCGGTTTAAACTAGATTCTGCGATGTTTGAAAAATCAAAATATTGTCGTTTCTAAATTATAGAACTTAAATAATAACTTCGCATTAATTTTAAGCAATATTGATCCACATTCTTTAGCATAATGTTGTCTGTAAAATAGTTCAAGCATTTTTCTTTTAATAAATAAGGTGGTTTGTTAATTAAAATTAATAACAAAAGTTATAATATTGGCTGAAAAGTGAATGTTGTTTGGATTCATTTAATATTACGTAAAATAATTAGCGCGGTTAGATAAATATTATGTTGTAGGTAGTATGTTTTTAAAGATGATGTTTTTAATAGGATATAAAATTAAAAGTAAATAAAACACAGTATACAATATATCGCTTATGGTGTGCAATAGTGACACAGCTTAAAAATACCTTTTTGGACTGGGTACGCTTATCATATTGTGTGTGTGGGGAGGGGGGGGAGGACGCTGTCTCTTTCAGCAATACTGGTACGTTTCATAATACTATATATACACCGTAAGCCGTAAGGCATGTTTGAAACAAGGCATATTCTATGCAATTCCGTAGAAACAAAAACTTTAAATCCATTTATCTCTAAATGGGATATTTTGATTTGTGACACTATTGCTGTTCATTAGCGATATGGACCGAAAATTATATACACTGAATTATACATTTAGACGCCATCCATTATATTTCATTCTATGCAGCTATGTTTAATGAATCATTTTTAGAAAATAAATTAGTTTTTTAATTAGATAATTTCATAATTTTTCTAATATGTTGAGAAAAAGCTGTGTCAGGCACCGTTGAGACAGATCTCAAACTAAACTACGCGATGGCAGCACTCTCACAAGTAGCGACTGCGGTATAAAATTTAAACTGTGAAACACCATGTCCACATAACTCATTTTAAAAATTCTGTACTATTTTCATCAAATTTAACTGGAAGATTTTATACTACAACTTCCTTATATTAAACTTAAAGTTATTAAATCGCAGAATATCAGAATGAATAAATCTACTAAACATAGTGGTAATAAACTATATTATATAAGTGCTAGAAGTATGTATCAATTTCTTATAATTGTTGTCCGATGTGACTTACAGGCCCACCAGCGGCCGAGCGTTTTCTACGCTCAAAGCTGATAGATGTGAAGTGTCGGGCTCGATCCCAGGTCGCGCTCATCGGCCTAGCCGTTCGAAGTTTTCCATGGTTTTCTCCGAAACTTGCTTAAAATACGGGCATCAATCGGCCCCACAACCCATCCCAACCCGATATGCCTTTCTCAGCCTTGTATTTTTCACAGCAACCATTATGTGACGTTGGCATTGATCGAGGTCATATCGTATCGTGGCTACGCTTAATATGATGGTAATTTATTACGAACTGTTAATGATTTTCTTATCACTATTTACAAACAGTAATCTTCGTCTCTTTTAATTGCAAATTATTAGTATAAAAGAACTATGAAAGAATAGTACATAAAGACTGTGGACGATCCTTAATAAACTGCCACTTAATGGTAAATACGAGCTAGGACCCCTTAGAAAGACTCCCAAAAAGGACATTCCATCCGGGTCTATGGCGACCGTATAATCAGTCGGTTTTAAAAACTGTACACTGTACACCTATACTTAATAATACTCGTTTTGGCAGTTTTAAGAAGAAAAAGCTTTTATTAAACATTAATTTAGAATTTATTTTAAATTAACAATTTATAGAAGAAGGAAAAGTTTAGTAATTGTTTGACAGTATAATAGAACAATATCAGAAACAAAATTTATTAAACTTTATATCAACAGAGTTAATTAAATTTCTTACAATGTATTACAAAATTGCAATAGATACTTACAAATAGAAACTAGTATAAAATTTTATAAATGACTATAAAGTAATAATGACTTTTATTTAACCGAAATCAAACAACCACGCTGTAATAAGCTCATGTGAATTTTTCTTGTTTTCGGCACTGATCTTGCGTCACAGCCATAAATCTGCGTTACAATTAATTACAACTAACAATTTATATAAGAAGGAAAAGTTTAGTAATTGTTTGACAGTATAATAGAACAATATCAGAAACAAAATTTATTAAACTTTTTATCAACAGAGTTAATTAAATTTCCCCTGAAGTTTAATAAAAACATTAATTAAATTTCTTACAATGTATTACAAAATTGCAATACTTACAAATAGAAACTATTATAAAATATTATAAATGACTATAAAGTAATAATGACTTTTATTTAACCGAAATCAAACAACCACGCTGTAATAAGCTGATGTAAATTTTTCTTGTTTTCAGCACTCATCTTGCGTCACAGCCATAAATCTGCGTTCCCGTGTTACTCCAACTTTAACGATATTGGAGATAGGTTTTTGAGAGCCTCTTATGGGTTCCGGATATGCGTAACAGCTGTTCGATCCGGAAAGACAGAGCTGTGTGAAGAATCCTTTAAACAGCTTTTGCGTAGCTAAGTTTTGCGGGTTTTAAGAAAAGCCTTTCTTTTAAGTCTTAAAAAAAAATTACAATGAAGAAATTTTAAAAGGTTTTTTTTTTTTTTTTTTTTTTTTTTTTTATCACTAAGTCTGCACCTATTGATCTTTGTTAATTGGGATCCGGACATAATATCGCGGGACAAAATCTCGCCGGACAAAATACCGCGTCAAAAAAACAGTATGATCTATTTGAAAAATTGATTTTGTGTCACGTGTGATCTCTGGCGGGGGCCACAGGACCTTTATAAATACTAATTAATTAATTAAAATAAATAATTAAATAAATCATAGAGATGAATTTCATTATTTTATCTATGTTTATTTTTAAGTTATTTTATCTTTTGCTTTTCACTATTCAAAATACATTTTAAAAATCGTGTACATCACTGCTGACATAAAAGCTGAACACTGTTCACAAACTTCAATTAAAAATTTTAAAATTAATAAGCACGATTGAATTCATTACGACTCATTTTGGCAAAAGTTAATAAATATAGTGTTTAAACTATTTTAAGTAAAATTTATAGAAATTTTTGTTGTAGGTTTGTCAGTGCTCTGACTAAGGTATGTGTTGTCATGAAATTTTATACAACATTACTAATAATTACCAACTCATTTTTGCTTTATATTCATTTAAGTCGGCGATATTTTGTCCCCAACCCTTGTTAATTTGATCTTTAAAAAATGCAATTTTATTTTACTTATATATTTTTTAATTGTGATTAGATGGTGTAAATAATGTTTTTGCAATACTTTGTACCATCTGCTGTCTTTCCCCCATTACTTAAGCTGCAAAGAAGAATTTAAAAACGGATCAGATTAACCCTTTTTCCCTCCCCATGTAATCTTACGGGGACTTTTGTTGCTTCGTATTTTAAGGATATCTCATTCAAAGATGAGTATGCTGGGGTCGATAATAGTTAAACAGAGTTGCCACTCTACCTGGAAAACCTGGAGAACCTGAAATAGTCAGGGAATTTGAAAATTGACCATGAAAGTCAGGGAAAAGTCAGGGAATTTGTATTTTTTGCCAGAATCTGGAAAAAGTCAGGGAATTTCATAAAATTATTCACTGAAAAAAAAAAAAAAAAAAAAAAACTGTTAAAAGTACAGGAAAAATCTGGCTGCTGGGGTGCCAGTATTTCTCCGTCAAATATACAGTTTAAAACCGTAAAATTGTATCACTGACATATATTTTACACAGGAATCCTGTAAATCAAACAGATTTTTTGTTAAAAGCAAAGTTTTGTCCTGTATATTTGACGGAGAAATACTGGCACCCCAGCTGCCAGATTTTTCCTGTACTTTTATCAGTTTTTTTTTTTTTTTTTTTTTTTTTTTTTTTTACAGTGTTGCCAAAAAACGAATTTTTCCTCCAGCGTAGAGTCATTTTTCTTGTTTTTTTCTTAGCTTCCGCCATTTTTTAAAAATAAGACCTCTTAGAAAGACCCCACATGGAGGGCAATCTGTCCTTAGGTCAAAGTAATATGTAACTTTTGTGTTGGAAAACCAGGAAAAGTCAGGGAATTGTATTCTGCTATTTGAGTGTCAACCCTGGTTAAAATATTTGACGATTGAGGGCGATGCACATGAGCAAATCAAACATTTCCGTGAAAAATTATATTTACTTGCATGCAAATGTTTATAAGCATATAAATTCTAATCCATGTGTCCGCCATCACCACAAATTACAGAATTAAACGATTTACAAAGCCTTTAACGACAGCTTCAGTTGGTGGTTCCTACCGGAGAGAAAACATCTTCACCAATAACGTTTTATCCACCAAGTCAGCATCGCAATTAAAACTTCATGTATGCACAAGTAGGAGACAAAATAAGAAATAAGCTGTATTAATTGTAAAACCGTGCAATTTATAAGCCTCTGATTTGCATATTCCTCGTTGCGCATCCGTGCAGCGCCTTCTATCGACGAAAAATTTAACTATTTTTTCTTAACTTAAAAAAAAAAAAAAAAAAAAAAAAAATCCCCTTTACGAGAATAACGTTTACGCAAACCGCATTCAATTTTACTAATTCCTTCAATTTGTTACGAATTTTTAAAATGTCTACAGACTTACGGCGTATATATACATACTTGTCAACCATTTCATTAATAACCGTACAATTGTAAACGCCCCTTTTTTCACAGGACTTTATTTTTAGAGTAATTCTTTCCAAATGTTGTTACGATTAAATAATAATAAAATTACTCTAAAAAATGTCTGGTGTGAAAAAAAGGTGGGTACTAAAAATTGTACGGTTCATAATGAGATGGTTGGCAAGTATGATATATATGTATATATATTCAATCCGCGCTATAAGATTCTCCGATATCTCCACAGCTGTCTCACAAACGAGTGATTTAAGGTGATCTCATAGGAAACAGTCGCACGGATTGAGATTTGGCGAATGCGGAGGCCATACAAGGGGTCTTGCACGTCCAACCTACCTCTTTGGTTTTTCGCCATTTTCACCCTCAACGTCATTTGCGACCCCATGTTCTATAGTATGTTTTCATCCTCTTGATGCTTTTTATCACCCCTTTAAATTTGTCAGTGGAATTTTGGAACATTTTGCATAGTAAATCTAAATACAGTCGACTCTGTGAAATCCACAGATCTATAATCCGCAGCTCCTTTCTGAATGTAAACAAACAATGAAAACCACAGTTAACTGTTTACAAAATGTCAATTATTTTTCTCAGAATATATAAATAAATAAAAATAATAGTAATTGTAAATAATTTTTGGCAGTAATTCAATCCAATTGTGCAAAAAGTTTTTTTTTTTTTTTTCAGCTAAAATTTTCTAAAATATGCGTTTTTTGTTAATTAATTACGTTTTTTAGAATTGTGAAAAAGTCACTGAATATCTGTCTTTTGAAGTTTGTAAATTCATAACTATTTATTAATTAAATTTGACTACCCTTGTTATACTACCGTTATTATTAAAATTAAACTACCTTTGACTCAATGTTTAAAAAACTAAATAACCAGTAAATTAAAAGTATGTACATATTCAGTTATTGCTGATGAATCTGTGTTTTTCCTTATTCTACTTATTAATTTATATTGTGTAATTTTTTTTTAAATATATGTTTTGAATTATTAAATTACTTATTGAATATAATTTGTATTTTAATTTTTATAATAATATTGCAAATTTATACTCTAATAAAAGAGAAATGTATGTAAACAAATCGATGACCTATAATCCGCAAAATTCTATAATGCGCAAAAGCTTTGGTCCCAACTATTGCGGATTTCAGAGAGTCGACTGTAACATGTATCAGAATAAAGATAATTCTTAAATATATTAAGAAAACGAGAGCACGAAAAAGATGGCAGAAGAACCGAATGCATAATTGCTATGCAAGTTTATTAAATTTGTTATTATTATCATCATCAGTTTTGTTATTATTATCATCATAATTCTTCTACACCTTACTATCTGAAATAATAATATTCGTAAAAATAAATTATCTTTTAGTTTGTTCTATGTATCATTTAAAAATAAATAGTAAATGTGTGCATATATATGCAGTAGAACTTGGATAATTCGAAGTTGAAGGGACCAGAGAAAAATTCGAAATATCCAAAAATTCGAATTACATATACTATTCTGTCAAAAAAAGAGATAAATAAAAAAATTAACTCTACGATCAAAGATTTAACACATAAACTTTATATCTAAGAATACTGCTACATTTCTCTCCCCACCCCCATTTCCCCATTAAATCAATATTTTTTTACGAGCTTAATTATTCAACACTTTTTAAAAAATAGTCAGATATTTTTTATTTCTTCTTTAAGTACAATCTTTGTGTACTTAAGCATATGACTCGATACAAAAATAGAATCTTCTACATTAGACATGACTTTCAATTAAAAAAAAAACCTCGAACTTCATGTATATATGCACCATATCTTCTGATGCACTAGCTAGGGGCTTCTCTTGTATTTCCTTATCCTTCTTTTGAAAGTCTGTTGAAATATATAATGCCCTTCAGCTGAGAAAAATCTCGGGAACAAATTTTACTGTAATATTTTAAAGGTAATCGTATGAAAAATTCGAATTATCCAAAATAGAATTCGAAATATCCACGATTTTTAACATTATTTTAATATAAAATTCAAGGGACCGAGTAAAAAATTCGAATTAAACAAGTTCGAATTATTCAAGTTTCACTGTATAAATATATACTAATGAAAAGATTGAAACTATGACATCTTTTTTCCACTGATCTTGGAACCATAAACTAACTAAAAAACAAAATACAAAACTAAATTTGGACTTCATACACAATCAAATCTTGTATAAATACAATTGTTTATAGTTTTTTGTCAGTTTGAATCAACCTTTTCTAAGCGAAATCGTGATGATAAACACGTTTACATACACACAGGCAATGTTATACAGTGGAACGTCTGACATGCCTTTGTAATTTTCCCTTGCTGCAATTTCCCACAATATTCAAAACTACGTTACTACTACTCTATCATTTAAAATTGTCGAAAGCGAGTATAATTATGAAAACACCATAATTATTCTTGTCCTGATTTCCAAAACAGTAGTTTGTAAATTGTTGCCTTTAGTTTGCATGTTTTGACTTAGTTCGTAATGAAACTTCCAGTTTATGCTGTACTTGCATCTGTATAATTAATTGCGTCATATTTCAAGGTCGTTTAATGTTGAGGTTTGCATGTTAAAATAAATGTACAAATTTAAAACAAGTTTAGGAAAAAAGATTATATTTTCTTGTATTTCTTTTATCGTTTATGCAAGGATAAAAGTTCCGCTTAAAAAAGAAAAAAAACCGCAAACGAAATCTTGTTTTTAGAACTTATTATCCGTGTTAATAAAAACGTACTTTTGTGAGAAATTTATTTCGGAGTAAAAGCTGAATTTCGTTACCGTACAGAAAAAAAAAAAAAAAAAAGAGGGTCTTTCATTCCTGTATATAGTGATTGCTTTTTATATAAATTCAGTTAATCTATTTATAAAAGCTTCATTTAAAATATGAGTCAGTAATGAGGGTAAATAAATGACTGAGGGATAAATTGAGGTGAAAATTTGAAATACAATACATATTATAATTAAATTTTTTATTTAAATTATTAACTAAAAATGAAACTATTAAAATATTTCTGATTATACATAAATAATTTTAATAATAAAACAATAGAATAATATCTTATTTACAATAAACAGTGCGACATTGTGTGTCTTTTTTATTAGTTAGTGTTTTCTTTTTCGCAGTACCATAATCGTTTTTACCCCCGAAGAGTCAGAACTGAATTTTTAATTTTTGCTGTGTTTAACAGAATATACCAATTTATAAATTTCATGAATTCCATCATGGGCCACAAAATTTTACATGGTGAGTCATGGGGCCATGAGTTAACCGCTTCTGATCTAGAATCTTGGCACCATTGCCTAAAGTCTCTTACTTAATTTACCTATATAAAGGAGAAATTCATAAGAGTTCGCTGTAAGTATTTCTTAGTTTTGTAAAGAGCTGCTGATAACAGCTTTGCTGCAAAAGAGGGACAATATATTAAAATCACTCAACAGATTGGGAAGAAAATCATATTTATTTAAATTTATTTTTCCGACTGAGGGAAAATAATGCCTGGACCGGGAGTCGAACCCCAGATTCTTTCCCATTGTTTAATGGTTTTTTCCTTTACCTGCGGCTTATTTCTGTCGAGCTATCTACATGATAGACCAAATGTTTCTGCCTAAAGGTTGTCTGAGTGTGTAATGTCCACCGGTTGTCGGCCTGGATAGCTCAATTGGTAGAGCCTTGACCTTGTAAGTCAAAGTTCTGGGGTTCGACTCCCGGTCCAGGCATTATTTTCACTCAGTCGGAAAAAAAAATTTCAATAAAAGAGGGACAGTCGCTTTTTACCTGTGCATGGCCTGTGTTTGAATAATGATTCTAGTTAATTTATTCTGTATTACGCTATTGTGTATTCAGAGGTGACAAGTTATTACGGATTGTCCGTAATCTTAATACCGGAAATTTTTTAATGTTTTATCTGCAATTTAATAGGACAAGTTTTAATTTTTCTTTATTGTGGTATGAAATTGATTTTTCGTTAGTAGTAACTTGGTACCTCTGTATATGGCATTACCACCAAATCAAATCAGTGTTTCCTCAATTTCTTCTACAAAAAAAAAAAAAAGGGGGGGGGCGGGGGGGGATTATGGCGCATTGACCATCTTTCTTGGGAGTGGTGTCCGTTTCGGCAACATACGCAGTTTTGCCTTTTTAAATACTGTGTAAATACAGTGTTTAATCCGGAACAAATTTAGTGCCGCATTGAGGCACTTTCACAAAGTCAACTTTTAGCAATGGGGTACCTTAACAAATTCACTTTTCAGCAAAGAGGCACCTTCAGAAAGTCAACTCTCAGCAATATAGCTGCACACTAAAAAATTTTATAAGCTTCACTGCATCAAACACATAAAAATGTCCTCAATTTGGATATTTACTAGAAACAATGGTAAATATCTAAGTAAACACTTTCTTATCTTACTTATAAGAAATAACTTGATTCGCCCATATATATATATATATTGATTTTGCAACTGTTCCATTTTATTTTTTAAATGCATTTTAAAATGACAAAAACTGCTTTGGACATTTCGGTTAATTGCTCTGAAGCATTATTAATTTTCACAAACTTACTTGATGTTTTCACAAAATATTTTATAAATTCACAAATGGGGTACCATTTTGAAAACGCTGGATTAAACCTTTAAATAATAATGAAGCTTTAAAATGCTCTCGATTACCAATAGATAAATCAATTTTCAGCTTGTGGATGCCTTCAGTATAGTCTTTAAGCGTTCACTAACAAAGATTTCTGCAATTTAAGGGAAGGTTATATCTTAAGTTCTATTGAGTATCATCAAACAAAACTTGATATATCAGCAGGCCATTATGAGACATTATGTTGATTCAGTTTGAATGCTCATTGGACAATAGGTGGCGCTGCTATACTGCAAATTTTCTCGATAACGAGAAGGCTATATCTCAACTTCAAAGGCATATAACTGTACGAAACTTGATATATGAGCTAAACATTACAAAAATGAATTTTATAAGATGTTATTTATAGACAATAAAACTGTCTTTCTTTGGATATTTATCGTTAGTTTTCTGTAAGCTGAAAATCATTTGCATTCATCATGTTAGATAATTTTAATAAATAATAGTTTTAATAAATTGGCCTTAGTGAATTCGTATAGGAGAATATAGAAGAAAGTCTTGTGGTGGTCAACGACATACTAGTTTCTTAAAACTGCCTTTAACAGAACTAGTTACCTAATTGGCTTTTGTGGTTTTTTGTGGTGAATTAGTCAACTTTTCAGTTTTCGATCTCATTCTTTTCATCATACACATAAAAAAATTATATATACATATACATACTGGGTGTCCCATAAGTCTGTAGACATTTTAAAAAATCATAAAAATTAAGGAATGGATAGAATTGAACGCGTTTTGCGAATAAGTTATTCTCATGAAAGGGGATTTTTTGTGGTAAAGAAAAAAACAGTTAAATTTTTCGTAAATAGAAATTTTCAAATCAGACTCCTATAAATCGCCATGGTCTTACGATTAACCTTGCTTATTTCATATTTCCCCTCTTACTTACGCATATATATAGTTTTAATTGTAATGCTGACTTGCTGGATAAGCGTAGTGAAGATGTTTTCCCTCAAGTAAGAACCGCCAACTGAAGCTGCAGTTAACGGTGTTGTAACTCGTTTGCAAACTGGAATTTGTGGTGATGATGGACATACGGAATAGGATTTATATGCTTGTAAATATTTGTATGTGAATAAATATAATTTTTTCTTGAAAATGTGTGATTTGATCACGTACAGCGTCCTCTGTTGACGAAAATTTTAACTAATATTTTTTCCTTTACGAAAAGGAAAAAAAAAAAAAAAAAAAAAAGTAGATCGTCAAGACAATAACTTTTTCGCAAACCGCGTTCAATTCTACCAATTCCTTCAATTTTTATGAATTTTTAAAATGTCTACATACTTATGAGACACCCGGTATATATATATATATAATGTAAATTTAATTTCGGGCGTTTAAGGGTAATCGACTTTCAATACTCGAATCTTAAGTCTTATAATGTAATAGTAACTGTAATAATAATAATAATAACAACAATATCTTGTAGGGTAAGTGCTCCAGCGATTGACACTTTTAGAGCAATCTCTGACGTTTTTAATGTTCTAGTCATCAGAAAATATTTTTAGAAATCTTAAGTTAATGCATATGGCATGAAAGACATTCAGAACCACATGTATATATATTAAAAATATATATATTTGATTTTTTTTTTTTTTTTTATGAATTTTTATTTTATACCCACTCAATGTTCCAGTAATTGACACTGCCAGTTTTTCATTTTACCAGTAATTGGCACCCTAAGTAACAGAGTTTGACACTGCTAGTTATTCATTTTACCAGTTATTAGCACCCTTTGCTCCAGTGTTTGACATAAAATGTTAACATTCTTATATTAAAATATATGCTTTTATTATTTTTCTTATTTATTAATTATTTCGGGGTAGATGTCAATTACTGGAGCATGCCAATCACTGGAGCACCTACTCTGTGTTGTTAAGTACTATCAGTAGAATTTCTGTAATTATTTACAGAACACCGTATTCAAATAAAATTGACTTCTAAAACATATTTTTCTCTAATTAAGGGGACTCTCTACCTATCGCCTCCAAAAGCCGAAACCAATGTTATTCTGTGGGAAATTTTGCCCCAATATAATTCATTAACTAATACATATTTTTAAATTCAGTTTTCACTTTCCGAAAATTCACTAAACAATTTATCGCTTTCTAAAAATTGATTTTTTTTATTTTTAAGATTTCATTTTTAAGCTCAAAATTGAAAAATTTCATTTTTTAAAAATTCGCATTTTACAACCTCAAAATAAAATATTAAAATTTAAAAAAAAAATAATTTTTAGAAAGCGATAAATTGTTTAATAGTTGTGAAGTTTCTGAATGTGAAAACGGAATTTAAAAATATATATTAGTTAATAAGTAATAATGGGGCGAAATTCTCCATAGAATAAATAACATTGGCTCTGGCTTCTGGGGACGATAAGTGGAGAGGCCTCAAGGCATCTGTGTTATTCTATAACTCAACAGTCCTTTTTATAAATTTATTTACTTCCATTTATTTATTTTATTTATCGCCATTTTTAACATCAGAGGAAATCGGTCTGACTATCCACTCTTCAGAGGCTAAAAATTGTAACACTGAATTGTAATTCCGATACAAGAACAATAAATAACCATACAAATATTAATCCAAAAAATCCATAATATTGAACGTGTTTAGAACAATTGTATGACATAAGCATAAATAATTCGTAGAAATAAGTCTGTCGTTGAAAGAAAAAAAAAAGTTCGGGTAAGATATTGAACTATTTCTTATCGATTACTTTTTCGCAGAAAATTTTTGGGGGGTAAAAGTCTTCTAGAAATTCAGACGTGTATTGCTTTTTAACGTTCCAAGTATTGATTTGTAAAAACTTCATTCATTATTCACTAGAAACCCTCAAGTATATTGACCTTCAGTATTTCATCTATAAATAAAGTCTTAAATTTGGAAAAGTCATTTAGAAATTGGGTAAAAGTAACTATTGAAAAAATATTTTATATATATATATATATATATTTTTTTTTTTTTTTAATGAAATGGTGAATTAATCTCTGGTTTTGAATTTTATTAATTTTTTATTTTTATTTTATAGAAGTTTTGTTTTTCTTTAGCAACTCTCTTTTGTCATTGTATGTAACTAGGGTTTTTTAGCTGCACTGCCATGTGATTGTATATTTTGTATAGATTCATTTTTACTCCAAATTAATGGAACTTGGGAACGATATTTGATTTAAAAACCGCAAAACTTCTGTTATTGTCTGTTACTTTTTAACAGAATTTTTAATTTAGGACGAGAAATAAACTTTTAAATTGTATGCAATGATTGTATTATAATAAAAGTACAATGTCATTGTCAATGTATTTTAATTATTTTACTGTGATGTATTTAAATCGTTTTTTTTTTTTTTTTTTTTCCCGTCGCGGTGGTCTACGTGGCAATGTCCCTTTGCATTGTCCTGTAGTGCTAAAAAACAAAGTTTTGTAACTAAATCAATTTTAACATATATTATGTTCATAGTATAAAATTATTCTAGTACAGTTTTGGGATGGCTTATTTGCTTCTCAATCCGACAAATCAAAGTTCAACAGGGCCCGATTAACCTTGCAACTGAGGAGAAGCCCAAATCCATTTGGGGGCCCCACTGACTGCTCGGTCGAAAGACTCATACAAACATCTCGAAAAATTTATAAATTTTTCATTAAATATTGTTGTTACCTGGAATTGAGGACAAGTAAATTCGTTTAAAATGTAGACAAGTAAATTCACTTAATTTTTGCACCAAAATATAAACTGGTGAAAGCCTATATTCACCACACTATATGAAATTATTCCATTATATAAATGAATGTGTAAAAACATCATTAGCATATTTCGTATATAATCTGGAAGTGATAGTTGTGCAGTCAGGTGTACTGTGACTTTTTATAATCAGACAATGCTTTTAGACCACAAGCTTACAATTCGGGGCCCATTTTTTGCTTAATTTGGGGCCTTGTCAAAATTTTCCGGGGGAAGCACATGCTTCTCGTGCCTATTGGGTAATCAGGGCCTGCAGTTCAGTAGCAAAGAACAATGTCTATATCCAGGGGTTTCAGGGGCTACCCCGGAATTCAGGGTTTTTGAACATTTTCCTGTCACTCAATTTCATGATAAATTACTTTGTTTTTATAGAAATTTCTCATTTTGAATGTTTAGTTTGCCTTATAAATGTAATAAGAACTCTCCAAATATCACTTATTATAGGTAGCTGTATAATATATCTGTATATAATGTCTTTCTTATGTACATGCAAGTAGCAGGTTTCAGGGTTTTTGTAATTTAGTCAGTTTCACCCCTGTATATCGTAACAGCATGACAATGGTTTGAATTAATAAAATAAATAAAATTATATTCACTTCTATTTCCAGACAAATAAAAAAAAATTCAGAAAATAAGCTAAATCAGAAGACGGTGTATTAAATTTTTAAAAATTGCATGTGCAGATACAACTACTTTCTTTTATGGGAATTTTAGATGCAATAGATAAAAGGAAAATGTGTATAAAAAATAAAGGGGTTTTTTATACGCTTCTTAGTCTCAGAAGAGAGATCTTTTTCCTCTGAAACTCACATTAACCCTACCTTACAAACGATACTACTTTTAAGCTCCTCCTCTTATTAAAAATAAGCTGGCTGTAAACGTAAGACATATATTTTATGTTTGCGTATGTGATAAATACATGTTATAAACATCCTACCTAGTGCTGACTCTATGGGGGGATTCAACGAAAAGGCAATATATTTTCAAAAAGAGCCTTATTTGCATAATTTACAATCTTCTATGTTGTAATTTTCGTACGTGACAAAAGTAAATTACTAATTTTATGTGTATATATGTTGGCTGCAGGCATTTGTTCTTCCGAGAATGCTGTAAAACTATATTGCTAGAAGGTTACATGTCAGGAAGATTGGATTGGATTTGCGAATAAGGCCGATTGACAGCTGTAGGTGCTAGGCCTGAGGGGGAGTGCCCTCCTTGGGGGTCTTTCTAAGGGGTCCTAGCCCGTATTTACGCAAGTTTCGGAGAAAACCACGGAAAACTCCGAACGGCTAGGCCTGGGGTGAAACTTTTCAGGGGCTACCCCTGAATTCAGGGTTTTTGAAATTTTTGCTGTCTCTGAATTTCATGTTAAATTATTTTATTTTTATAGAAATTTCTTATTTTTAATATTTAATTTACTGTATAATGTATTAAGAACACTGCAAATATCACTTATTATAGGTAACCATATGATATATCATTGATTTGCCTTCTCTATCTGCATGCAAAAAACAGTTTTCAGGGTTCTTGCATGTTAGGTAGTTTCACCCCTGGGCTAGGCCGACGAGCACGACCAGGTATCGAACCCGGCACCTCACACATGTCAGGAAGAAAAGTATCTAAAGGCCTCTGGGCATTTAAAATGTTAGAAAAGGTCACTTGGTACTAAAATGTTTTTAAAGGGACCGTCAGGTGATGCACCCTGCCAAAATAACCTAGAGTCATCACTACTACCCATATAAAATATAATAGAAGTTAACTGAATTTTGCGCCCAACAGCCATATTAATGTGAGATAGAGGGGGAAAAAAATACTTTGTTTTTGAAATATGACATAAAAGTTTTATAATTGCTATTATGCAATTTCTTTAAGTAATCTAAACTTTGTCTGCGGTTTTTGCATACTTAACATACAATTTTTTTAGTATCCATTCATGTTATAAAACATAAATTATATAAATTAAAAGAAAATTTTAAGTATATTCCCTATCAATTAGTACTCTTACACTTCCTTTAAACTTTCTTTTGTGAGTGCTTTCAAACTTTTAAATTTCTTATTTATATTTGTCTTAATAAACATGTTTAAAATTCTTAATTCATTTAATTATTACGAACCTCTAAGTAAATTATTAAATTGAATTCTTCTTTGCGTATTGCATTTCAATGGCAAAATTAAAAGAACGGTTTAATTTTAAAAAGTTTAATTACAAAAGACATTAATTTTACTAATTATAGAATTCTACTAGTTAAAATAATTTGAAACACACAAATATAAATAAAAGACTCCATGCTGATTATAAAATACTTTAATTAACGTAATTAGCGAAATTTCTTTGAATTGCATAAATTAAAAAAAAAATAATAATAATAATGCAAATATAAATGAAATTAATGAACCTCTGTATTTATAATAATGTTAATTCGTCAAATCATTTCCATTTTTTAAATTTCATTGAAATTTGGTTGTGTTAAATTTGATGTACGTAATTAAATGAAAAATACTTTTAATTATAAGTCTGGTCGATTACACTTCCCCCATCAAGATGTTTCAATTTCTAATAAGTTCAATTATTCATTTTAATTTCTAAAATTAGAGCGAATGAATGTTAACTTATTCATATAATACAGCTTGTTTTTAATGTCATGAAGATTGTTTATCAAAAGAAGAAAAAAAAAAGGGGGGGGGGGAGGAAAAGTAATACCTCACGCATAGATTAGTAAACATTTTCCAGCATTTAATAATTATCTTTTATTTTATTTTTTAAAGATTCATGTATAAAAAATTTCCCATTTTCTAAATATTTTCCTCTCTTTCTCTCTCTGTTTTTTTTTTTTAATGTCGCGCTTGGCGCGAAAGCTAATTCAGCATTCGATTAAAGAGCTTTACTTATTGATAGTAATTTTAAAAATTTTGTTGCTGAAATAGATCGGACATTTTTCGCCAAGGACTCCACTTTCGTAAAAGCCACTTTAAGCCAAGTAGTGCATAAAAAATAGAATTAAATTATAAAATGTCGAAAAACAGAAAAGAAAGGACAACGAAAAGAAAGAAACAAAACAAAATTATAACATAGATTATGTATTTTTGTCTAAATTGACGATAAAAATTCAAAAGTCGCCAAGGGGAGCTACATTAATGCTGTACCATGATCAGGTTTACATATTTCAGTATTTCATTATTTATTTTTCTATATACCAACTACTATTAACTAACTCAACTGCTATTATAACCACAAAAATTGTCTCATGCGATAGATGTAGCCGATCATAGCACATTGTAATATTATATTTGGTGTGTAATTGTTGTCATTTTATGGTTGATCGAATAAATCAAATAAATATAGAAAATAACGTGAAAGAAAATATTATGAACACCACGTATAGTGTTGTTTATATGTAGCTGGAATTCAAATATAAAATGGGTACTTCAATTTTATCGATACTGTCTGTTTCGAAACTGTCATCTGATAAGCACCCAAATGGAAGCCCACTGGTAAGCTGCTGTCACAGGTAATAGGGACAGGTACCCGAGAGCCTGCGAATGAGTGGGTCGCTGCCGAAGGCAGCGAGGAACCAAAGCGGGCTTTAAAACAATTCCACGATTTCTTTAAATTTTATTTTTGTTTGTAAAGCGATATAGAAAGAGAGTTTCCTTTAAATATAGTGACCAGCAAAGCGAGAAAAACCTTCGTTGATTCACTACCTTCATTGTTTTCATGAATTAAAAAATGGTTTCGTTAACAAACTTTGAAATGTTGGCACGCAGGCAGCATCAGGGCGAGTTTTGTACATTTCGAGTTTGATTTTGAAATTTTTCCCGCATTCGGAATTCGGTTCGTTCACGAACCGGGCCTTTGCTAGAGTATTACTAACCTACGTATTTTTTTTTTTTTTTTTTTTTTTAATTTGGAGTGTGTGTGTTTTCTAACTTAACATTTTATTTAGGTATTGAATTAACAGTAATTAAATCCTTGATATACGTATTCCAGAAAATGTTCGTTATGAAAACACACGAGACATTTCAATCCATAGAAAGTTGTTGCAAGGAAACTGAAATTTATGTTAATTAATTTGCTTATGTTTTGTTGTGTCGAGTGAGAAATGTGTCTGCATCAAGTCTACCAACTTTTTCTTGTTAGATATTTAAATGAAATCTTATTTCGCATTCTTTTCTCTAAAACTTTTCGCAAGATTTAGGATATCTTATCTTTTAAACACCACCTCTATAAATTTATCTTCTTTTTGATGACTTATTTTGTATAGAGACCGGTTGGATTATTATTCTTTATATTGCATGAGATTCCACTCTCTTTCGCAATAAAAACTGGTTCAAGCTCTTTTCTTGAATCACGTATGTAACTTAAATGTATAGTTTTGTCAGCTGCAAAATAAATGACGTCGAGAAACAAAACTAAGTGCTATAGCAGTTGCATATATTGCGTCATTAAATTACACTTATGGTGTAATCAGTGTATATATTAGTAAAACGATTGAGTCTAAAGTATGTTAATGCGCTTTAAAGTATAATGTTCATTTGCAATTGTTTTGTCTAATTTCATCAAGAATTTTGCATGATGTAAAGAAGTAAAAAAAATGCGAAATGGGATTGGGAGTTCGTTGATAGGTTAATTGATGCATTCTAGTTTCTAGAATTTGTTAATTTACTTCAATATTTTAAAATTAGTCCAATAAGAAAATAATTATAACAACTTTAGACTAAGAAACGTAGTTTATTTAAACCGGATTTTCTTGTGTTTAATAGTTAAACATATTAAAACTTTCGCGACCGGTATACTTTTGATTTTTCTAAAACTGATTGCCGGGGAATACTGAAGTAAACTAAAGCTAGTTGCCGCAAACTTTTAATATTTAAACGTGGATAAAAGTTGAATGTAATGTTTTGAAATGTTACTCTTTCAATTACCTGAAGCTTGGAATGAAGATTAGTTGTATAATATTAGAACGAACTTATAAAACTATCAATTCTAATAATACTATCGAAATAATACTGAAGTATTGTTTCCATAGAAATTCTTGAAATGACGTGAATTCACGTCAGCGGTAACCAGAAATAGAATCTAAAAAGGCGTGAATTTACGTCAGCGGCAACTAGCTATAGATGTTGAAATGACGTGAATTCACGTCAGCGGTCGCGAATGTGTTAATTAAAAAAAAAAAAAAAAAAAAAAAAAAATGCTGTGAAAATTATCGGTTATGTTATTCTCTATCAAAAGTACAAGAAAAGTCGCTAGGAGGCCTTTATATCCACAACCATTATTCGCAGACACATTACCTACCAACATTCTAAAAGTACTTTTCTTCTTACTTAATCGTAATTACATTTTGTGAAAAATACTCTAAAAATAAATTGGTATAGGAAAAGGTATAGGAAATACTAACAATTTTACAGAAGAAATTTGACAGATATACAGGCATATACTTTCAATAATAAAATGTTTTTAAAAATGTAAACATTTTTTATATGACATGTTTAAATTTAAAATATTGATTTCTTTAAAAAAAAAAAAAAAAAAAAACTGGCTTTTTAAACAGTCCCTAGTTTTCTCTAGATATAATTAGCAAAAGTTGATATTCATCTTAACAAATAAAAAGTTTCACTTCTGTGGCCCAAAATTGACCGAGATATTTAGTTAAAGTTCGGGATTTTTCACTGAAGTGCAGTCATCGACTAGAACTTGCCTATTTCTTTACAATTTTTTTTTTTTTTTTTTTTTTTTTTTTTCATGCAAGAAAGTTGATATTTTCATAATGATAATTATTTCCCTATCTAAATTTCATTTATTTTATTGGATTGTTTAAAACTAGAGTATTTTCCTAATTGCTTATATCTTGCTTATTTAATTATATGTATTAATGTGTGTATATATATATATATATATATGCGTGTAAAAATTCGTCAATAAAGCAGAAAAAAAAAAAAAAAAAAAAAAAAAAAAAAAAATCTTGAACTTTGAAACTAAATATTTTGGTCAATTTTGGGCGCACAGAAGTGAAAATTTTTGTGTTATATTTCCATTTGTTAGTATTAGTGTCAGCTTTCAATAAATGTGACTATGGGGACCTGGGGACTGTATAAAAAGATAATTATTACAATTTTTAAAAAATTGATTTTTTTTTTTTTTTTTTTTTTTTTTTTTTTAACATGTTGCATGTTTCTGCAATACTTTTTAAAACATTTCGTAATTGGAAGTATGTCTGCAACTAATTTCGGAGATAAAGGCCTCCTCGCAACTTTGCTGTGCATCCTGTATATCAAAGCGTTCCTGGTTTTTATATGTATGAACTAGGTTCCCGAGAATTTACGCTCCTAATTGCAGGAATGTTTTACCATTTTTGATATATTTGTTACTGATATATTCTAGAGACATTACTAGTAAAATATTGGGCAAATATTTGCCCTAAATTTCTCAGGAACATTCTAAAAAAAAAAACATATGTTACAGTTTGTAGACAATTTATTATACGATTATGTGTAGGATACCTTCCCCCCACTCTCGCCCTACCAGTGGCCGAAATGTTCTGCTACAAAATCTGATAGACAGAAAGTGACATGTTCAAAACTTGGTCGCACTCGTCAGCCTAGTCTTTCATTAGCATCAGTATTGAAATTAAATGAATAATATATGTTTCTTGCAATAAAACAAACTATCAAAAAAAAAAAAAAAAAAAAAACCCTCAGACATACATTTAATAAAGAAGCATCAATAAACTGACGTTGTAAAAATATTACTTACAAACTTTGAATAAACACCATACAATGCAATAAACTCGCAACAATTGTTTCGGGTCGAAAAAACACACGACCCTTCATCAGGCGAATAAAGTAAGCAAGAGTGCTGCAGACATTTTTCATTATGCAAAAATGAAAGCTAAAAATTTATTCTTAGCAAAAATTAGTTTTAAAGCATTGTATAGTAATTCGCATTCAAACTGAACGTGATAAATTGCAGGGCAAGATAAATTTCAATTTTCTTTCAAATTTTTTCTACCCAATCCCACAAATTTTAAGCATAAATTATGCTAAGAGGGATAGATAAAAACTGCATCAGAAAAGCAGGAGAAATGAGTGGAAAATCAGGAGCATGGAAAAACAAGCAAAAATCAGGAAACTCCTGCCAAAAGCAGGAGACTTGGCATGTCTGAGTGCTGCTATCTACCGAACAGAAAAGTAACAAAAGTTTAAACCTGATTAAAGCAAGGGGGAAATGTTAAAAATCTGCTGCATAAAAATTGTTAAATTATGTCAAATATTTGGTTTCGCTGCGAAACCAATGAACGTTAAAGGGTTAACAAAATAGAGATAATAAAAAATATTGACGCATCTTATCGTTTGTTTGTTGAGCAAACTTAAATTCATACCGGAAAAACAAAAACTTTTAAAGATAGGTATTATATTCAGAAGTAAATGGAGGAGGTAATCCAAATGCACTGTCAGGTGATGAAGCCATCCAGCTAACCGAAGAGGGATTAGGGAAAGCAGTTGAAAAATCGATTTAACAATGTTGCAAAAATATAGGGAAAGGAGGATTATCTGTCATGCAATAGGTTATTTGGAAAAAAGCACTAGTACCTGCTGTGTAATTATTATCATTAGAGGGGGGGGGGGGGGATTGGAATTTGAAATTTAAAAATTCATGCTGCATTTGTCCGGTGTAAACATGAGGTAAGAAGAATTAAATATCGTATATCACGCATTACTTTGAGATATTTTCTGTGTTATACTTTAAGTGAGTTGAAAAATCGATCTAATAACGTTTCGAAAATATAGAGGAGGATAGATTATCTGACATGCAATAGGTTATTTAGAAAAAAGCATTTACTTGCTGTAATTTCTTTCTTAAAGAAAGCGGTATTTGGTATTTGAATATTTAAATTTTCATATTTCATTTGTCCGGTGGAAACATGAGGCGACAAAAAGTAAAAATCGTATTTCACGCTTTAATTTGGATGTATTTGTTGCTATATCACATTTTAAATGTATGGTCGATATTATAAATCTTATTTGTAAATTATCTTCTGTGAATTCTGAAATTTTGCATACATCTGTAATAAGCTCTATATTATTATTATTATTATTATTTTTTTTTTTTTTTTTTTTCGAAAATTATATAAATTAAAAAATAATAATTTTTTGAAAATTTTTAAATTGCTTCCGTCTAACTAGATTTTAATTTTTTTCTCTCGATTTTATATTATAGTTTAGCAATATATTTTGAACGTATTTGAGTATTACTTTATGAATTGATTGATACGGTGATTTTTAAAAGGTATTATTGTGTTTGAATGTTAAAATTTGTTGTAATTTTTCAACACTGTGCGTTGAGTTATACTTTTGTGCCAAAGGGCATATAATTACCATTCTTTCATTTTTTTTTTTCGAAAAGCCGGACAGAAGTTTATCTAAACTAGAGTTGCATCGAATATTAGGTTACTATTAGGTATACTGCCTATTCGTCAGATGACACCGAATATTTGGTTCGGCCGAATATCTTCATATTTGGCGACGGAATAGTGGAGTTAAATCTAAATATAAAATTAAGTTAAAATATTGAAATTGGTTATTAAAAAAAAAAAAAAAAGGAAAGAAAGAAAGAAAGAAAAATGTTATTGTATAATGAAATGTTGTTGTATAATATATCTAAACCCTGATGGAAGAAATTCTTACTCCTTATATTAATGAAATAAAAATTTTGTCGCACAAGATAGAATTTTTTTTTTTCCCGATATCTTTTACATGTCTAATATAACCAGTAAAATTTATGTCAGTAATTTGGCACCCATGACAAATGCATAAAACTCAATTGAAAACGCTGGCAAGTACCGAGCAAGAAAAGACGTAAGATATTTTTGTCAGTATCATTTCTTTCAGAAAATTCTTTTTCACTCACAATATTATTAATTATTATTCTTATTTTATTCCATGATAGGCTTTGCGCCCCCCCCCCTTCTGAATGTTAACTAAATCCGGTAAAAAAAAAAAAAAAAAAATCATTTCGTACATTTTTTAGCATTTCTGGTTTATTAACAAAATATTTTTAATTAATACTTATTTTATGTATACTGACTGGCTCTGATTCACTAAGCCAACTACTTTTCCATACTCATTAAATTGCATTTATAAAAGTGTTATCTTTAAGAATAATAAGTATTATATTGAATAATATTGCACTTTTCACTTATAATATAATTCAATAAATATATAATAGAGTAAGTGCACCAGTGATTGACACTTTTAGAGCAATCTCTGATGTTTTTAATGTTCTAGTCATCGGAAAATATTTTTAGAATATTTTTAGTACATATAGTATGAAAGACATTCAGAACCACATATATGTTAAAACATATACATTTGATAACAATTTTTTTTTTTTTTTTTTTTTTTTTTTATGAATTTTTATTTGATACCCACTCAATGTTCCAGTAATTGACACTGCCAGTTTTTCATTTTATCAGTAATTAGCACCCTATGTTCCAGTGTTTGACACTGCTAGTTATTCATTTTACCAGTTATTAGCACCCTATGCTCCAGTGTTTGACATAAAATGTTAAAATTCTTGTAAAATATATTATTTTATTATTTATTAATTATTTCGGGATAGATGTCAATTACTGGAGCACCTACCCTACATATACTTATTTTCTTTTAAGAAAGGCTTTACAATTTTTTTTTCTCTCTGATGAATGTTAACTAAACACACTAAAAGAAAAAATCTTATGTGCATGATATTTTTACTTTCCGAACACTATAGTGAGGAAAGTATTGTAATCATGTCAAAAATCCGAATTTGAGATTTTGATGTTTCTATACGTTTCGAGGTCCAATGAGTCCGTTTTCACTATTTTTGCGATGATGTATGTATGTGTGTGTATGTATGTGTGTATGTTTGTGAGTGAACACGCTAGCGTCTAAATGCTTTGTTCGAATAACCTGAAATTTGGTACGTATATTGTAAGTCACCATAGTACGAACCCTATAGATTTTGGTGAATCTAGCACTTATAGTTTTTTTACAGGGACAAAAAGAAAAATTCTTTATCATTATGGCCTATGGGAGCAAAATCTTAAAAGTTCAATAGCATCTAAATGCCTTATTCAATTGAGCAAAACATTTATACACATATTATAGGTCACAAATACTCAATCTGTATAGATTTTGGAGAATCTAGCACTTATAGTTTTTGTACAGGGACACAAAGAAAAATTCTTTATCATTATGCCTATGGGGCCAAATTTTTAAAAGTGTAATTGCGTCTAAACGCCTTATTAATCTGAGCAAAAAATTTGTACAAATGTTATAGGTCACAGTTGTACCAATTGTATAGATTTTGGTGAATTTAGCACTTGCAGGTTTTTTACAGGGACACAAAGAAAAATTCTTTATCATTATGGCCTATGGGACCAAATTTTTAAAAGTACGATAGCATCTAAAATCCTTATTCAATTGAGCTGAAAATTTATATGAGTATTATAAATCACTGTTGCACTAACTATAAGCATTTTGGTGAATCTAGCATTTATAGGTTTTTACAGGGACACAACGAAAAATTCTTTATCATTATGATCTATGGGCTCAAAGTTCAGTAGCGTTAAATAAAACATCGTGTAATATATGGAGAAAAATACTCAAACACTCTATTATGGTTTTCTCTCTTTTGTTTGTTTAACAACTCCTCTTTCTTTACTTTATCTACAAAACTGTTAATTACTCAATGTTCGGAAAGTCGAGTGGAGTCACTCCAGATTTTTTTTTTATGTATTCACTTATAGTATTATTAAAAAGATTTATTTATTTTCTTCCAAGAAAGCTTTATATATATTTTTTTAAGTTAACTAGCAGTTAACTAAACCCGCTGAAAAAAAAAAAAAAAAAAAAAAAAATCCGTACACTTTTGAGTATATCCAGTGTATTAACAAAATAAATATACTTTAATTAATACTTGTTTTATGAGCGCTGGATGGTCGCGATACACTAACCCAACTACTTTTCTCAGAACTCGTTAATAGGATTTAGCATCTATTAATCCATCATCTTTCGTAACTGAGTTTCAGAAAAATCCCAGTACCTTTTGACTCGCGCTCGTAAGAATTAGGTTAATCCGTTAGAGAAAAGAAGAGGTCTTCTGCTTCTGCATACTGAAACAAACATTAATAGAATACTAATCTTAACTATTAAGCCAGAGATTTTCTCACGTTAGATAAAATGCATAATATATAAAATTGTCGTAAAGTAATAGTTTTTTTTTTTTTTTTTTTTTTTTTTTTTTGCATGTATTATAAAAAATACATTATTTAGGACATTTTTATGTTAGCTATTTCATAAGAAATAAGCCTGGAATGGGACTTCGTAATTTATTTATTTATTTATTTATTTTTTGATAAAAATTTTAATTTTACTCGAAAATGTTAATTTTTGAGATCGACACTTTGTCGCATGCATTTTTAGGCGTTTTCTATTTAACGTAAAATCTAAATTATTATAATTATTAATTTTACATAATTTATTGTTTTAATTAGAATTTTTTTCTTATAACAAATAATAATAGAAATAATAAAATTTTATTATCTCTCAAATATTATTATATTAATTGACTATTAGCAATATCTATTAAAGGGGTAAGGCAAAAATTGATTCTACTTTCAAGTATGTTATTTTTATTTACTTATTTATTTTTAACATTTATATTTCAAGTGGATCTACAGAATCCTCAACCTCTCATTTGCTTTATTTATTACTGACCAAATCATTTTCATTTATTACATATTATTGTGAATGTATGCACAAATTTGCAAATCAGTCCGGGGATTTTCTCAGCCCCTATCGCGATACACACAAACTCTGTCTATAGGCCGTAATGATAAGAAATACTTTGGTATGTCCCGGTACACAAACAGAATACGTGCCAAAATATACACAATTAATTCCGTATAGTTCATGAACATGCGTCCTAATTTACAAGTCAATTGGATGATTTTTGCATGCGCTGTCGCGGTACAGACACGCACACAAACACCAAAATCTTTTTGAGTCACAATAGAGCGCCCTCCATGGACATTTTGGCAATTATTATTTACATAAATCAAGTATAAGCATCTAAATAAATCTTCATTTACATAAAACAAATTCTAAAATACTGATAATAAAACCAACGAGATATATAAATTAGAGTGCTGATTCAATGGATGAAAGATTAGCTTTCCGTGGTTCAAGTTGAATCACGTGACATGCTCCAATAGGTTGCTGTGTTTGGCCCTTTATCGCTATTTTGACATTTAAAATGTCAGTTCGACAAATTATCATTATTATTAGGTAACATGACAGTCCTATGACCGAAATAAATTTTTTTTTCAATAATTTTACACATATTTCACATTTTAATAAATAATAAAATACCTTTTTTTTCCATCGTTTCCCAACAAAGTTTAAAAGTGTTTATAAAAGAAAATTTAAACTTTTAAAGAGCTAAATTTAACAACAAATAATAATTTTTCAACTATTTTTAATCAAAATAAAAATGATTTAGAACAAAATAATATTAAACTACGTAAGTAAACAAATTAGCGGTTATGATTTATGCGAAGAACAATCTCCAAACCGTTGCCATAGAAATTTACTGAAAATAAGCTGTTACCAAGGGAACCACCGAATACACAGGTGCAAGGAGAGCATGTCACATGACTCATTTTGGACCTTCTCAAGGGTTACCATTTATCACTCTACTTTATATATCTCGTTGAATAAAACTATATGTGCATTATTTATTCGATTACTCGCTCTTAACATGTCACTTTCGTTCTCATTATATCACAGTTACTTACTATTACTTATTACCGTGATGTATCACCCCTTAAAAATTGTCTTACCTTTGAAATAATGTATACACACTTTCATGACTTCCCACTGACTCCATGATCAAAGTAAATGGAGTTACGTACTGTCTCCTGTCCATTCTAATTTCTGAAATGAAATAACATCGCTAATCCGTACGAAAAGATACGCTACTGAAACGGGAATTTCAAAGTCGCTTTGATTTCACGCTTCATTTTCTGACAAAGCCGCAAAATGAAGATAGCCAGTAACTTGGATAAGACGGTCAGACATTAATCATCTATCAAATGAAGCGTGATAATTATTAATAATATTCATTTCGACAAATGATGCAATGTGGAATATAATAATGTCCTTTTAAAGGGAGATCGAATACGTCTACGTGAGGTTCTAATTGGTATATAGAATAGTCTTAGATGGTAAGGTTTATTAGAAGCTGACATCGAACATAGATGCCAGTAAGTTGAAGGGCATACAAACTGTCCGAAAATGCCATATTATGACGAACACTCTTATATTATATATATATATATATAAATTCATTTTTATCTAGCAGCATAATGAGGTGACTTTTTTAAGTGAAAGGTGCTGTTTTATGAACGAAATTTCAAAATGCTGAGAACGTACTTAAAACAATTTAAAGAAATATTGCTGTTTGGTACACTAAATAAAAAAAATCTGCTTTACCCCATGATTCAACTAAAATAAAGTAGTTGATATGGTTTTTTTTTAAATTAAATTAATTATTAAATTACCACGGTAATTTTCATTTATTTGCTTTTTGAAGTAATTTCTGGTATAATTGGCAAAATCCACTTGAATGGTATATTTTCTTGTAGTAATGGATCAGTTTTGTCTACGGCTTATTAATAGTCATTCGTCTTGTGATGTAACTAAGATTTTCCTTTTCTAAGGTATTGCATTTTTAATTATTATGAAAAATAAAAACATAGATATTTTTTTACTTTCTCTTACCCACAAGGTAGAGAAAGTATTGTTTTTGGGTCAAATTTTCGAAAGTGAGATTCTGTTATAGTTACACGTTTTGAGGTCTCCTGAATACGAAAATCATGTTTTTAGTGGTTGGTCTATGTGTGTGTGTGTCTGTCTGTTATCAGCATATCTCAAGAACAAATAGTAGCAGACATTCCAAACTTGGTATTCTAAATGTGTATCATATAGGGATGCTACAGTAAGCTTTTCGTTAAGATCAAGCAAATGGTTCGTGTACAGGGACAATCAAGAGAATTCTAATACATTACGTCTATGGGGGAAGTTTCAGGTAAGTAGAGTTTAAGGTCTATATAGACTGCACTAAACCAAATGAAACGAATACATATTTTTTGTAATAGAGATAGTCAACTGGGAAAATTTTCTTTGTGTATTTCGGAGCCTCGCCTCCCCCCCTGGGGGGGAAGTCCACATTCGAGGGGAGTAAAATTTCATGATGGGTATCTTTCAAAAGAGCTCGCCAATACCTTTAAAACGAATGGTTGAACCATCGATCTGCGATAATTTAAAACAAAGTTATCGATTTTTTTTACTTTTAGCGAAAAAAAAAAAATTTTTTTTTTTTAAATATTGAAAATAAAATGGACTTTTTTTGGATATTTAGTGTTATACTACTTCTCTAATATGGAAATCGTTTGCATTATCATAAAAGATAATTTTTTTAAATAATAATTTTAATAAATTATTTTTTAATAACCGAATTAAATTCTATATAAATGTAGGTGCATTAATAAAACGGGGGATTGAGGGGGGGCAATAGCCCCCCTCACACAGAATTAATTATCATATAAAACTCTTCCGAACACTAATTTGAATTATTTAACATAGGTTTACATAACATCGTTATCTTACCTCTTAATCTCCAACCTGCATTTATAGTATTAAATTTCAGGGTAAGAGAAAGTCGTGTGAGTGATACACCAGCTTATTTTTACGTAATATGCAACACGATTTATTTAATAAAGAAGCATCAATAAACTGGCGTTGTAAAAATATTACTTACAAACTTTGAATAAACACCATAAGATGCAATATCTGCAATTTATTGCATCTTATGGTGTTTATTCAAAGTTTGTAAGTAACACGATTTATGCTCGATTCTCTTTCTCCCCGTAATATTTAATCAACCCTTGAGTTTTCCCTTTCATATTTCCTATTATTTGACAATTGAACTTTGTAGAAACTTTTACGTGAGTGTTTAGGTGTTCCTGTCAAACTCATAAGACAAATGAGCCTGTTGTAGTCACCTGAGAGGATGATAAGTCTAATATGAAGGAAGCCTCCCATATGACGATCAATATGAATGTTTTCTTGAGTCTATGATGTTAGTTGTTGATAATTATGTAATTAAATGTGAACTTAAAGATTTCTTATTAATTTATATTATAGGCGTTTATGGCCATTAGAGACTTTGCTATTAATTATAAAAAAATAAAATAAAAACTTTTTTCTTTACATTTTGTTGATAACATTCCTTTTCCACAATAATAAGCGTAAAATATCATTTTCTTTTGACGCAACATACAGCATAGTCGATCTTTTCCCTTGATATTTTATCAATTCTAGAGTTTTTCATCATCTTTTTTCTATTTTTTGAAGTTTGTGCTCTGTACAATCTTTTTACTTTCTAATAGTTTTTAATGCATAACGCGGTAACTGAATCTTTCTTTCAGTGTCTCTGGGAAATCTTGTCAAGTTTCTAAGGCAAATAAGCCTGTAGTAGTCGCAGAGAGTACGATAAGGATAACGTGTTCGGTTGGTTGGCTGTGCGGTTTAAGGCCGATTGACTACGCTAGGTCCCTAGGCCTGTAGGTGGAATGCCCTCTGTTGGGGGTCTTTCTAAGGGGTCCTAGCCAGTATTTACGCGAGTTTCGGAGAAAACCACGGAAAATTCCGAACGGCTATGTCGATAAGCGCGGTCTGGGATCGAACCCGGCACTTCCCATCCACCAGCTTTGAGCGCAGTACCACTCAGCCGCTGGTAGACGCTAATGTATTCAAAAACTCCAAAGTGGTATTTTTTTTTTTTTTTAATATTGTAATATTATTTGCTGGCGTACTTATTTAAAAAATCAATTGTGAGCTCAAATATTTCTTATTAGTGTATGTTATATGCTTATGTTTTATGCCAATTAAAGCCTTTTCATTATATGTATATGTATATATATATAAACCTTAGCCGAGTTTTGTTGATAATTTTTCCTTGTGAAATATTTTCGTTTCCATCAATAATGAAATAGAAAAATTATTTTCCTTTTGACGTAACACACAACCTTTTCCTTGATATTTCATCAATTCTGAAGTTTTTTTTTTTTTTTTTTTTTCCGTCTTTTCTATTGTTAGACAACTGAACTCTGTAAAATCTTTTTCACTCTACCAGTTTATGATGCATAACACAGACTCTGACTGACTTTTTTCAGCATGTTTGGAAATTTCTGTCAAGTTTGTAAGATAAATGAGCCTGTGTATAGTCACCTGAAAGAATGATAAGGCTAATGGGCAGGAAACTTCTCGATGATTATGGATGTTTTTTGATAGTGAGGTTTTAGTAGCTGATGTACTTAATTCTAATTAACTGTGAGATTTAGCTTGTCTTATAGTTTATATTACAAGAATTTATGTCCATTAAATACTTTTGTTTTGTCATAATTTATTTAAAAAAATAAAAAAAGCTGTTACTTTTAATAGCTGAGTTCTGTTGGTAACTTTTCCTTTTTACTTTCCGAACACTATAGTGAGGAAAGTATTGTAATCATGTCAAAAATCCGAATTCGAGATTTTGATGTTTCTATACGTTTTGAGGTCCCCTGAGTCCGTTTTCACTATTTTTACGATGATGTATGTATGTGTGTGTGTATGTGTGTATGTTTGTGAACACGCTAGCGTCTAAAGGCTTTGTTCGATTAACCTGAAAGTTGGTACGTATATTGTAAGTCACCATAGTACGAACCCTATAGATTTTGGTGAATCTAG
The DNA here is from genome assembly GCA_963930645.1 of Salticus scenicus. Lineage (NCBI taxonomy): Eukaryota > Metazoa > Arthropoda > Arachnida > Araneae > Salticidae > Salticus > Salticus scenicus. Next base: position 171,802,908 of record OZ005660.1, on the reverse strand, counting down.
CACTTATAGTTTTTTTACATTGACACAAAGAAAAATTCTTTATCATTATGGCCTATGGGACCAAAATCTTAAAAGTGCGATAGCATCTAAACGCCTTATTCAATTGAGCAAAAATTTTATACTCATATTATAGGTCACAGATACTCAATCTGTATAGATTTTGGAGAATCTAGCACTTATAGTTTTTTCTAGCACTTATAGTAAAAATTCTTTATCATTAAGGCCAATGGGGCCAAATTTTTAAAAGTGTGATAGCGTCTAAACGCCTTATTAATCTGAGCAAAAAAAATTGTACACATGTTATAGGTCGCATTTGCACCAACTGTATAGATTTTGGTGAATCTAGCACTACAGTTTTTTTTACAGGGACACAAAGAAAAACTCTTTATCATTATGGCCTATGAGACCAAATTTTTAAAAGTGCGATAGCATCTAAACGCCTTATTCAATTGAGCTGAAAATTTGTATGAATATTATAAATCACTGTTGCACTAACTATAAGCATTTTGGTGAATCTAGCATCTATAGATTTTTACAGGGACAAAACGAAAAATTCTTTATCATTATGATCTAAGGGCTCAAAGTTCAGTAGCGTTAAATAAAACCTCGTGTGATATATGGAGAAAAAAACACTCTATTATGGTTTTCTCTCTTTTGTTTGTTTAGCAATTCCTCTTTCTTTATTTTCTCTACAAAACTGTTAGTTACTCAATGTTCGGAAAGTCGAGTGGAGTCACTCCAGATTTTTCCTTTTTGAGCACACTTCTTTTTAACAATAAGTAAAAACATTTTTTTTTTTTTTTTAGTGCAGCATACAACACGCTGGATATTTTTACTTTCCGAACACTATAGTGAGGAAAGTATTGTAATCATGTCAAAAATCCGAATATCAGATTTTGATGTTTCTATACGTTTCGAGGTCCCCTGAGTCCGTTTCCACTATTTTTGAGATGATGTATGTATGTGTGTGTGTATGTGTGTATGTATGTGTGTATGTCTGTGAGTGAACACGCTAGCGTCTAAACGCTTTGTTCAAATAAGCTGAAAGTTGGTACGTATATTGTAAGTCACCATAGCACGAACCCTATAGATTTTGGTGAATCTAGCACTTATAGTTTTTTTACAGGGACACAAAGAAAAATTCTTTATCATTATGGCCTATGGGACCAAAATCTTAAAAGTGCGATAGCATCTAAACGCCTTATTCAATTGATCAAAAATTTTATACCCATATTATAGGTCACAGATACTCAATCTGTATAGATTTTGGAGAATCTAGCACTGGTAGTTTTTTTACAGGGACACAAAGAAAAATTATTTATCATTAAGGCCTATGGGGCCAAATTTTTAAAAGTGTGATAGCGTCTAAACGCCTTATTAATCTGAGCAAAAAAATTATACACATGTTATAGGTCGCATTTGCACCAACTGTATAGATTTTGGTGAATCTAGCACTTACAGTTTTTTTACAGGGACACAAAGAAAAATTCTTTATCATTATGGCCTATGAGACCAAATTTTTAAAAGTGCGATAGCATCTAAACGCCTTATTCAATTGAGCTGAAAATTTGTATGAATATTATAAATCACTGTTGCACTAACTATAAGCATTTTGGTGAATCTAGCATTTATAGATTTTTACAGGGACACAACGAAAAATTCTTTATCATTATGATCTAAGGGCTCAAAGTTCAGTAGCGTTAAATAAAACCTCGTGTGATATATGGAGAAAAAAACACTCTATTATGGTTTTCTCTCTTTTGTTTGTTTAGCAATTCCTCTTTCTTTATTTTATCTACAAAACTGTTAGTTACTCAATGTTCGGAAAGTCGAGTGGTGTCACTCCAGATTTTTTTCCTTATAAATTCCAAAGATTTTCCCCTCATATTTTCCATTGTTTAACAATTAAACTCTAATGAATTTTTTATAATTTGTTTAAAAAAAAAAAAAAAAAAAAAAAAAAACTTTTATTTCTGGTCAAGTTCTGTTGGTAATTTTTTCCTTCTTGAGCACATTTATTTTCCATCAACAATAATTTGAAATAATTATTTTCTTTTGGCGCAACATACAACCATACTCGACATTTTCCCCCTTTATAATTTATGAACTTCAGAGATTTTTCTCTCTAACTTGTTTATGTTATAGGTGTTGTTGTTTTTATGCTGTAGGCCAATTTTAAAGACTATTGCTAATATTTGTTTAAAAAAATAAATAAATAAATAAATAACTTTTATTCCTGGCCAAGTTCTATTGTTAAATTTTCCTTTTAAGTTTTTTTTTTTTTTTTCAATTAATAATATATTAAAATAATTACTTTCCCTTTAACATAACACATGACATGTTCGCAAATTTTTTCTTGTTGATATTTCGTCAGTTTTAGAGTTTTTCTTAATATCCTTTTTAATATTAAAAACTGAGCCCTCTGCAGTCTTATGCATTCTAGTAATTTTAGATATTCAGGGTGGTATTATAATTAAAGTTGCAATTTCAAAACATTGTATCTTTAAAACTATTGATCAGAATGACTTGCTATTTTACTAGAACAGTCGTAAGGAAATGGAATTCTGTTGGCAAAGAAAAAAAAGTTTCTAAATGAACCGTCAATCATCCGTATGGTGTTTATTTCATGGAACTCCTCTTGTCCTCCGCCCACGAGCGGTTCTGCGCTCAAAGAGGGTAAATGAGAAGTGCCAGGTTCGATCTCAGGTCGCCCACATCGACCTAGCCGTTCGGAGGTTTCCGTGGTTTTCTCCGAAACTCGCGTAAATACGGGCTGGGAACTCTTAGAAAAACGCCTTAAACCCTACAGCCAACTAACCAGCCTCATTTTCTTTTGTCACTGTTATCGTTATAAACACTTATTCTTGTCTTTTTGCTAAAAATTGTCGTAAATCCTTGGAGTCATATTGTTCCCCACTATTTTGTTCTATTGCTATATTGTTAACAACATTCCTGTGTTTCATGAATCCATTTAGGCGTTTCCCCTGAAAATACTCAGACAGCGCCATCTGTAGGCACATTTTGGACCTATTTTTTTCCTCCTTCAAGCAAAATTCCATTGTCTCACCATTGTTCTGGTAAAATGTCAAATCGTTCTGACCGGTTGCTTTAATTAACCCTAACTTTAATTATAATAACCCTGTATAATACAAATATTAAAATCTTTTCCCTGTGCTTAACCCTACAGGGCACCCAGTTACATATGTGGAACACCGACTTTAATCGTTCCTATAGCTATAAAACTATTAGTAGCGACATCTCTTGACATCTTGATAGAAGCTACTGACATTTAGCAATGTAGTAATACGAATCTTTACCTAACGATGTCGTTCGTGTTTTTGTTATAGTGCACTCAGTGTGAAATTTGAATGAAAGTGATACGTTAGTCGTTTGTCTGAATTCAAAAATAAAAAAAGAATAGTTATTGAACAGTTTTGACTCGAAAAAAAAAATACTGTGTGTTCTAACGAAGTGTATATTTTGCAGAGGTAAGTTTTATTTTTATTTTTATTTTTTATTTTTTATATTACAATAGTAAGCGTATTAGTAAATCATATTTTTATGTATGTTCCACATACGGTACGTTGAGCTAAAAAGTTGATTTTTCCGTAAAATATGGTTTTATTTTTTTTTTAAGTTTTCCCTATCTTCTGATCACTAATTACAACAACCTATATGTTTTTGTCGCGCACTAAAAAAAAATTGAGCCTTGTAGGGTTAAGAATTCCTGTCAAGCTTGTAACCCTTTAAGGGGCTAGGATCTTGCGCTCATTTAATATGGAAAGCTACCAGAATTTACAAACAAATTAAGAAGAAAAGAATTAAAGAAAAGAAAAGAAAAGAATTTAAGAGCCTGTATGGAGTTTATCTGAGAGGATAAAACTAATGCGACGAAAACCTCCCAAGTGATGATGATGATATGAATTTGTTCTAATATCGTGATGATAACATTTGATGACTTTGTAATTAACTATAAGCTTTTGTTTAATGGACATTTATGGTGAAAAAGATAAATTATTTTAGTATTCTATAGCTTCATGGTATACCAGAATAAAATTAAAAAATATTTTTGTTGGAAAAAAAAAAAAAAAAAAAAAAAGCTTACGTGCAAACGACATAAATTGCAAAAAATTCACAACAGTTGTTTCGGGCGAAATAATAATGACGGCGTTTTATCAGTTAAAGAAGAAAGCAGAAAAAACAGGAGTGCAGCATGCTTTAGGTACGTTGCTACGTTGATGCTGCTGCACTCGTACCAAGTTTTTTCGCTTTTTAAACGGTCGTGCAATTGTATCGATCTCAAAACAATCGTTAGTAATTGCGTTGCCATTTTCATATGGCACTCGTGCATACCTTTTTCGCCCTTTTTATTATTTTGCTTTGAAAATATTATCTTTCCACACTAGTTTTTCGGTGTATCTTGCTGCAGTTTGCCTTATTTTATAAAAATATTTTTAGGGCTGTGCCGATTAATCGGTTCGGTTAATCGGTCAATGCTTAGTCCCGATCAATTTTTTTAATCGAGTTAATCGGATCGATTAATTCGATTAAAATTTTTTTAAATCCGATTAAAATTTTCAAACTACAAATAAAAGTAAAAATGCTGTTCTGCCTACAAAAGTATTTTTTCACATATTTTGCTAACAAACATTCTAAGAAACATCCATCAAATAATGAAAAAGCAAAAAAATAAAAATAAAAGGTAAATAAATAAAAATAAAACCTCTCAAAAGAAGTTGTTGCACTTCTGTTGATAGAGTAAAGGGGGAGGAGAGTTATTAAACAAAATGCCGCTTCATGTGCATACAACAAACACCACCTGTCTATAGCCTTCTACAGAAAGTGTTGGCTAGGGTAATAGTATTCTCAGAAACCAGAAGCTTTCAAAAAATGAAAATGTTAAAGATAAAAAAAAAAGAAAAGAAAAGATTGAGATTGAGATTTCCACTGTCCCTCTGAAGGGGGAAATGTCAACAGAGTTTCACAATATCTTCAAGCGTTTATTGTCTGTTCAGAATTACTGATAGTAACCATTGAAGTAGAAACAGAAAATAACATTCTGTGTTCTAGTCCGAAGTGACAAAGAAGAACTAAAATATAAGAATTTGAAATTTTTATGATAATGATATGGAATTTTGAGAATTCATTTAAAAATAGTGACAAGAGAGATGGACAAGGCCTGCAAATATAAAACTAAAATATGTGTACATTCATTTAATGTTTCTTTCAAAACTAATTAAAAAATTAATTTATTTAAAGAAAAATTAAATAAGTGAAAATATTTATCTAAAATTAACACTTAAAGTCACCAATTATTACTCTAAAAATTGATTTAAATTTCATATGTTTCAACAGATATAAATGATTAATGATTAGACAAAAAAAAAAAATTCAGTCAAACTTATGAATAATGTACATATATATGCACAATATGACAGTTTTATTCATCATTGAAATAAAATTATATAAAGAAAAATAAAAACCAGTTAAAACTCTTAATTGATTCCCACCCCTAAATATTTTATTTTCAGGGTAATAAATTATCACAATGCTTCGGATTGTAACTGTTACATGGTTAAATTTATTGCACTGTGAATTGTTATACAGTGTTAGAAAATAGTCAATTGGACGCCTGGAATCTGTAAATTTCGATTAATCGTATTTACAAATATTTTATTTCATAATGAAACTTGAGAAAGGTATCTTTAATATAATAAAGAAAATTAAATTATATTACTAAATTCATAAAAATATATTACTGTTTATTATTATTATTAATTCATATATTTATTTTATTATTGAAATGAAATCTTCATGCATAAATGTTTTTACTATGTTTAGAAAAACGGCTAAGTGACCATAAAATATTGATGATGAATTATAATATTTTAAAAATTTTTAGTATTTTTAAAGGGCGGAGCTAACAATATCTTTATAGATAAAGAGATGCAATCTAATATCTCTCAATTAAAATTTTTTACAGAAAGAGTGTTTTATTAACTAAGTAAGATTATAACTATTTTTTATTGACAATCGCCTAATTAAGTAATCTGGTGTGTCACTCACACGACTTTCTCTTACCTTGAAATTTAATACTATAAATACAGGTTGGAGATTAAGGGGTAAGATAACGATATGTAAACCTATGTTAAACAATTCAAATTAGGCTTCGGGAGAGTTTTATATCATAATTAGTTCTGTGTGAGGGGGGCTGCTGCCCCCCTCAACTCCCTGTTCCATTAATGCACCTACATTTATATAGAATTTAATTCGGTTATTAAAAAATAATTCTGTTTTTTAAAAACAATTTCTTTAAATTATTATATAAAAAAATTATCTTTTATGATAATGCAGACGATTTCCATATTAGAGAAGTAGTATAACACCAAATATTAAAAAAAAAAAAAGTCCCTTTTATTCTCAATAATAAAAAAAAAAAATACGATTTTTTTTTTTTTTTTTTAAGTTTTTTTTCGTTAAAAGTAAAAAAAAAAAAATCGATAACTTTGTTCTAAATTATCGCAGATCGATGGTTCAACCATTCGTTTTAAAGGTATTGGCGAGCTCTTTTGAAAGATACCCATCATGAAAATTTACTTCCCTCGAGAGGGGTCGAGACGAGGCTCCTACATACACAAAAATTTTTTCCCAGTTGACTATCTCTATTACAAAAAATATATATTCGTTTCATATGGTTTAGTGCAGTCTATAGACGTTAAATTCTACTTACCTGCAATTTCTCCCATAGACGTAATGTATTAGAATTATCTTGATTGTCCCTGTACACGAACCGTTTGCTTGATCTTAACGAAAAGCTTACTGTAGCATCCCTATATGATACACACTTAGAATACCAAGTTTGAACTTTCTGCCATAATTTGTTTTTGAGATATGTTGATAACAGACACACAGACATATACACAGACCATTTGCTAAAAACATGATTTTCGTATTCAGGGGACCTCAGAACATGTAAATATAACAAAAACTCGCGTTCGAAAATTTGACCCAAAAACAATACTTTCTCTACCTTATGGGTAAGAGAAAGTAAAAATATGACTTTGACTTAATTTATTCGTCATTAATCGTTAGTTTTAATGATTTAGCCTTTTAACTCTTTCTTTATTAATTAAAAAAAAATATGTCAATATTCATAGTTCAGTTTCCATTTTTGAGACTAGTTTTAATTTATTTTTTTCTCCCACTTACTAATTGACTTTTCTTTTGTTGTGTATGACATCTTTTGACGTTAATGATGTTGCTTTTCCTTCTCCTTGAAAAGAAAATTTGTTTTTAAAAGTTAATTTTTCTTGCAACCTGGTAATTATTTTTTCAACACTTAGTTCGAAAGAGTATATAAATGTCATCTTCGTTTCCGAGTCAGTTTATTCTTTTTCCTCCCCCCCCCCCCCCCCCACACACATTTTTTTTTTTTTTTTTTTTTTTTTTTTTAATAACTGGTTAATCCATTGAACACTATATTTTTTAGGACTGAGGACTATTAGTCTCAATCTGTGATTTTTGCGTTGTCGTTTTCGATAGTTGGACATTTGTCGAAATCTAAAATTTATCGGAAATATAATTGAGTAATTTGAAAGCGATGTTATAGTTTGGGGGGGGGGGGGAGAGAAAGAAAAAGAAAAAAAAAAAAAAAAAAACTAATAGTCCTCCGTCCTAAACTAAATTCTGCTTTTGCCAGAATTTCATCAAAATCATTTTTTTTTTTTTTTTAATAATTTTGAATTAGGAAATAAAAAGTGCGCGAGCAATATAAAAAAAAATTAGTAAAAAAATGAATTTAATTTTTATATAAAACATGATCACGTGCTATCTTAAAAAGTAGATGTAAAATTTAAAGTTTAATTTTTTTGGCAACAATTATAAATTAAAATAAATAATTTAATGAAAGTTTAGAAGTTAGAATTTCTAATTTTATTTATTTATTATTATTATTATTTTTTTTTTTTAACATCAAATGAATGATTTTTTTTTTCTTATCGAAATATTATATAAAGTGGCTCCATGGAGACCCAGTAAAGCTCAAATAAATTTAAGCCCAGTAAAACCTCAGCCGTTGCAGTTTCCAAGTTACTCTATGTTTCCTGTAAAGCTCCAACTAAATACAAGTTCCTTTACATCCAGACTCTAAGTAGCTCCATGGCGACCCAGTAGAGCTCAACTAAATTTCCAAACTTACGATTTTAGACTGTTTTATCAAACTTAACTGTAACTGCTATACGTTTTTATTTGTATATAATTGAACTGTTGCTGCTCTTGTAATCAAACATGGCTTGAAATTGTGCTGATGATGCCCTGATAAACAGGGCAAAAAGCTTTGAAAACATGATTTTTTGTGATTTTAAATGATTTTAATTAAATTTACGTTTTTAAAAAGAAAAATTTGTACGTGTTTTAAAGTGGAATGTTTATCAAATTAGTTTTTTTTTTTTTTTTTTTTTTTTTTTTTTACAATGACACGTGGTTTAAAAAATATCTCTATATGAGATGTGTTTTCATATGAAATATTATAATTATAACAATATAATTATTATATTATTACAATATAATAATTTTGCTTGTCGAATCGTCAACTCAAGTTGTAATCTTTTTAGAGAGGAACGAAATCATGATTCGATTTACAATCGCCTGAATAGTAATAACTAATAATTGCTAATTTTGAGAACTTTTGTTTAAAAATGACTCCCTAATTTCGTCAAAGAAATTCGCTATTGAAGGAATATAAACTTGTCGCTTTTTTCCCTTTCTTTCTTTTTGTTTTGTTTTCCTTTTTTTTTTTTTTTTTTTTTTTTTTAAGAATAACTTTTCATTCAGAAATAAGATTTAAATTAACAAACAATCAATTTCAAAATGTAATTGTAAATGTAAAACAATTTTATTTCAAAATGTACTAAACAATCCAGTTCAATGGATGAGAATAATATATACATATATGCAAGACTTCGGCTCAGTCGGATAAGAGAAAGCCCAGTGGCAGAAACACCGCGACACGGCGACATAGTCGCGGACACAGAAAAACAGCTTGCAGACAGTTTTTGTCTGCACTAATATAAAAAAAAAAAAAAAAAAAAAAAATGGTCGCAACTTTTGGACAGACTTTGTCTGCAATGTACAGACATTTTTTGCCAGCGACAATGCGCTACTGGTATATGATGTCTTAGATGCTCTCTGGTAGGAACTCTAGAGCCCCCTATAGGTGCCTTGGTAGGAACACATAAAACAGTGCTCAACAACAGCGACCTAGGGAGCCTATATCTCCCTTGATAGGCAGCGTTATGTGTGTATTCTTTTCTCCTGTTACATGTTTCCGAGATTCTACGGGAACGTAAAATAGTGCCAATTTTCTTTAAAAGTGCTCCAAAACTTCTCCTCCACTTCAAAATTCACTTATAAAAATTTCTGTATCAAAACTAAAATAATACTTTTATTATTTATAATGTGTTGTGTCAAACATTGCTAATAAAATATTTAATTGAATGAGTTAAACTTATTTTTGTGAAATTGTTTATTTTATATTGTTCTGTAGTAAAATTGTATTTGTGTATTATTGCACGAGATCACCACATTTGTTAAGCTTCCCCCCATCTTCAAGATTGCCGTTATCAGCTTTCAGGCTTTTTGAGTGTAAGCCATTTTCACTCCTGATTACACGCAAAGTTTGCAGACAGATTATGAAATTTTAAAAGCCTGTTACAGACAGCTACAGAACTTTCTGCCACTGGGAGAGGAAGTGGGTTGAAATTCGAAAACAAATTTAAACTAGAGTTGAAGGCGGCGGGCGGGGGTCTACGGACGACCTGCATCCAAGTCCGTTACTACTTGAGCATGTATTGTCATCAGATTAAACTAAGTCCCACACTCATCAAAATCTATACAAATTTTGTAACAGCGACCTATAACATGCCTCCTAACTTTTAGCTTAATCGAATAAAGCATTTATCACACTTTAAATAATTTGAGTTCATAGGCCATAATGATAAAGAATTTTTCTTTGCCTACCTGTAAAAAATCTATAAGAGCTAGACTCTTGAAAATCTATACAATTCGTGCGACGATGACCTATAACATACGTAACTTTCAGCTCATTCGAACAAAGAGTTTAGACGTTATCGTGTTCACTCACATACATATTCACACGCATACGTACATCACTGTAAAAATTGCAAAACTGAACCTTGGAAACCTCAAAACGTATAGACACACCAAAATCTCAAATTCGATTTTTTTCACTATTATAATAATATCTTCTTTACATAATATATCTGTACTGATAAGTATAAAGGATTTAAGTCCATATTCTTGATTTTTCAGGAGACGAAAAATAAAGTTAAACTAACTAAAAACTAATGAGCAGAATCGATTAGGAAAAAGGGATTATGTTGGTTTATATGCTTTATACCATTCAGTGATTGTCTATCTTCATTTAATAAAGGGAAAAATTGAATTAAATATTTTATACCAAAGATTAATGCTAAATTTCTGACTTGAACCTTTTTTTACCAATGGATTTTCTCAAAGACTAAATGACATGAATTTAAATCCTTTATACCAATCGATAGAGAATTTTTTTCTCAGTCTGACTATGTACTTAACTCCAAATCGACATTTTTGGACTTAAATCCTTTATACTTATCAGTACAGATATGTTCAGAAAGTAAAAATAATAACGAAATCATCTGAATTCAAAATACTGGTTTCTACTGCTGATAAATTTGTCTACGAGTTTAAAAATACTAAAATTATTCTTATTTGCTCTTTCGCAATTGACTTTTACAGTCTCTCCAACATTTCATGGCATAGTTTGGTTTCAACAAATAAAAGTAAATTTTAAAATAAAGTTTTTGTGGAAGTTTTAATAGCTTTCTTATTTTAAAAAAGTATTGGAAACATTTTTTTCACTTCCCCTGCTTAAATCCCTGTACTAAGTGTAATTTTGTTGTCTTGTTTCTTTATACATTGCCGTTATTTAAAAAATTAATAATATTTAAAAGAAAAAAATGCTTAAAAAATAGTCTGATAAGTGAAAATTTTTTATTTTATTATATATTCATTTTGTATAAAAATTAATTGTGAGTTTAATAAGTAAAAAATTTGAATTTACGCTATGAAATGAAAACAATTCACAACAATTGTTTCGGGTTGAACGAAAACATGACCCTTCGTCAAGGGAGCCATAGTGTCGGCACGAATGTTGCTGACGAAGTGTTTTTTTTCCCCCCCTTTTTTTCAAGCTTTTGTGCCTACTTTGTTCGTCTGACGAAGGATCGTGTTTTCTTTCGACCCGAAATAATTGTTGCGAGGTTTTTTTTTTTTTTTTTCCTTATGTTTCATTCACAGTTTTTCACTTCAAAGTTGTTTACTTACTACTTAAAAATGCCAGTAATACCAATAAGTATCAATAAGTAATATCAATAGTAGCCAGTAAGTAATAACCAGTAATATCAATAATAAAATGCCAGTCTTTTTTTTTTTTTTTTTTTAATATATATATATATAACTGTATATTTTTAGCAATATTATTTAGCAAACTATTGTGTTAACAAAACGGGTTATACATTTTAGTGCAATATTTAAAGAAAAATAGCATAAATGTGTATAACCTGTTTCTATTAATAAAACAAAACATGTATAGATAGATATACATAAATAAAAAGTTTTTTTTTTTTTTTTTTTCTCCCTAACTTTTTTTTTTTTTTTTCGCCAGCAATAAAATTCTTATGAGCAGTTTTATAATTTAAAACATGTGAATAAATATTTAAGTATTTCTTATATTTCTTGCTTATATCTCATAAAATTCTCTTCTTTATAAAGTATCTCTTTCAAATGATACTCTTCCCTTTTCGCTATTGATTTTCATTTTCTCTTCAAAGTTTCATGACTGTAATGACATAGTTTGGTTTGAGCATCTGAAAGTAAATTTTAAAATATCCCTTCTCCGAAATAAATAGCATATTTCTGGAAAAGTTTCTTTTCGTGTAAGTTTAAACAGCTTTCTTACTTTGAAAATATATTGAAAACAAGTTTTCACTTTTCCTGCTCGAATTTGTTGAAATTGTGTCGAATTAATCGTCTTATTTCTTTTATAGATTGCCGTTGTTTCAGAAAAAAGATAATGTTTAGCGCTTAGATAATAAAACCTGATAAGTGTAATATATTTTTCATCTTTTATTTATTGACACTTATATTTTAATGTAATAATAAAGAAAGAAAGGGAAAAAAAAATCTTATAATAATTAAGAATGTTTTTTCCCCTCCCCCAGTTACAAAATTCTTGTGATCGATCATAATTAGAAACGGGAGTAGTCAAACTTTTTTTTTTTTTAATGTCTGTCGTCCACTTTTGTATGTTTGTTAGTATTAAAATTTTCTAAACGCCCACCGATTCCACAAGAATGGGGATGTCTAAAATGGGGAAGTTATTATATTTTATAAAACTTACAAAACAGAGGTAAGGTAGAGCCATAGCCTCCTAAACTAGATGCCTTCCATGGGGCTCGGAAACTTGGCAACAGTTCAAGCGGCAGACAGCGCCATCTGGTACAGATTGCGTGACTTTTTCATTCAGCTGCCACGTATAATTTTAAGAAGTGATATATCATATATATATATATATATATAATCGACGTTTTTTCGATTCTGTTCGTCTTTTATATATATTAAATCCCACTTTTAAAATTTTTTGGTGGCTGTTGAATAAAAAAGTCGCGCAATCTGTACCAGGTGGCGCTGTCTACCGCTTGAACTGTTGCCAAATTTCCGAGACACGCGGAAGGCATCTTGGTTTAGGAGGCTATGGTAGAGCATGTATAGCAAGTTACAGCAACATTAAAGCACTTTTCCAATTCAATGTTTTTAAAACGTGAATTAAATTAAAGAAAAAGAAAGAAAAATGTTTTAGTATTGGACTAAATCTCTGCCGCCTACCATAAAAGCTGAAACGCCCAATAGTGAGATGTAGGGACCGAATTTACTACCACTGATCTAAAACGTTTTAATGTCTTTTCATATTTCTTGTTCAAAAATTTGACTTCTTTTAGTAGCTGTATTTCAAATGATACTTAACCTGTTTCATGACTTTAATGTATAGCTTGAATTCAGCAAAAGTGCAATCAAATTTTAAAAAGTTTTAAAAAGTACTTTCACGAAATAAATAGCTTAATTCTTGAAAAGTTTCTTTCTGGGGAAATCTTTAAGTTATTATTACTATTTTTCAAATGCATCGAAAAGCAGATTTCCTTCTTGAACTTTTTTGCATTACACTGAATTTGGCATCTTATTTATTTTAGATTATTATTATTTTAAAAATGGGATCTTGTTTTTAGATGGTACTTACAAAATACAATCTGACAAGTGAAAAATTTTGTTTCATGGTCTTTCACTTGGATTTTTCTTATTTTTAACAATATGTTTCCCAAAGAAAGAAAGAATTCTTTTAACAGTGAGAGCGTAAAAATATATAGCATAATTGTATTTTAGTACAATTAAAAAGATAAAACTTTTTTTTTTTTCATTTTTTAATATTAAAGTAGTTTTAACTTTTTTCTGCAATTAAAAAAAAAAAAAAAAATTACGAGCAGATTTAAAATCTTAAAATGTGAATAACTTGGTTTTCTAAAATTTGTACTTATATCTCGTAAAATTCTCTTTTTCCGTATTTCAAATGATGGTTTTCTCTCACGCCATTCATTTTTATTTTGTCTTCAATATTTCATGACTTTAATGACATAGCTTCATTTCAGCAAATAAAAGTAAATTTTAAAATACCTTTTCTCGAAATAAATAGTTTACTTCTTGAAAAGTTTCTTTCCATGGAAAATTTCGTATTTGATTATTATTAATTATTAATATTATTTATTACTTTTAATATTTTTCTTAAATTTATGAAAAGAAACTTTACGCGTTTCCTGCTTCAGCTTGGTTTGTATTAGGCTGAATTTGGCGTATTATTTCTTCATAGCTTCCAGTTATTTCAAAAAATGAATAAAGATATTATTAGGTGCTTAGAAAATGAAATACGATATGTGATTTTTTTTTTTTTTTTCCGTCTTTCACTTATTTTATTTTTCAATAATTTGCTTGCTCATTTCATCCCCCCCCCCCCCCAAAAAAAAAAAAAAAAAAAAAAATCAGAAAAATGAGTAGTCTATTTATATTTTAACACGATTAAATAAATTTTAATTTATAAAAGTTTTTTTTTTTTTTTTTTTTACCGGCCATTAACAAAATTTTTACTTAGATCTCATAAAATTTTCAAGAGATACTTTTCTCACACGCTATTTGATTTTTATCTGCTCTTCAATATTTCATGACTTTAATGACATAGCTTCGTTTTGCTGATTTCTTGAGAAGTTTTATTCCGTCGAAATTTTAAAAACAGCCTTCTTATTTTGAAAATATATTGAGAACAACTTTTCCTGCTTGAACTTTATTTGTAATATGCTGAATTTGCCATCCTATTTCTTTATAGTTTTTTTCCAAAAATGGGTAATGTTTTCTTCAAAAAGTGTTTAGAAAATACAGTCTGATAAAAATGAAAACTTATGTTTTTTCTTTTCTTTATTATATTGTATTTTTCTGAATAGCATTTGTTTGTATGCCAAAAATTTTATGATGTTGCTTTTTGAGATATACATTCTATTTATTTGAACACTGAAAATTTTATTGTTATGTTTTTGGATTGTGTTTGAATGTATGATTTTTTTTTTTTAATAATTTCTCTTTCTGCAGTCGTCATTAATATATATATATATATGTACTGATAAGTATAAAGGATTTAAGTCCATCTTCTTGATTTTTCAGGGGACGAAAAATAAAGTTAAACTAACTAAAAACTAATCAGAAGAATCGATTAGGAAAAGGGGATTATGTTGATTTATACCCTTTATACCGTTCAGTGATTGTCAATCTTCATTTAATAAAAGGAAAAAATTGAATTAAATATTTTATACAAGGATTAATGCTAAATTTCTGACTTGAATCTTTTTTACCAATAGCTTTTCTCAAAGACTAAATGACATAGATTTAAATTCTTTATACCAATCGATAGAGAATTTTTTTTCTGGGTCTGACTATGTACTTAACTCAAAATCGACATTTTTGGACTTAAACCCTTTATACTTATCAGTACAGATATATAATATATTATTATTATATATATATATATATATATATATATATATATATATATATATATTTTTATAAAGTTAATGTTATGGGTATAGCTTTAGTATAGAACGACAGTTTTGTATAGGCGACTTTTAAATTTTTGCTGGCATTTTGTCGATTAATTAATAAAATGGCTATCACAATTGCGTGATCAGAGAATTGCAAGACTATGGCGAGAAACGTCCCAGCTACTTCAGTACCAAATTTCAAATTTCGCCAAGGGATCCTATTTCTAGTTTTTTTATGTTAGTTATGTATTACTAGAGCTTTTTTTATGTTATATATTCATTATTCATTCTTTTAGACTTTATTATTATATGTAAGAGAATATTTTAAATCTTACCTATTTTCTGAAATTCATCATTTTTCGAGATTTGTGTAATAAATTTTACAATATAAAGCGTTTGTTTTAAATTCTAGATGCTTTAGATAAATATATTTTAAGATTTCTTCTTTTATATGAAGCTTATTTTTTTATACAATATCTTTATTTCAAGTGGTCAAATTTCCTATGTATTATACTTTCTTGCCTATACTTATGTAAAATAGTTTCTTTAAATTTTAAAATAAAATAAAGATTCCATTTTTATTAATTATTAGTTTCTTGCCATTAAAGTCTCAATATTTGTTTCCTATTTAAACAGTAAACAGAAGCAACCTTCCTTCCCCCCCTCCCCCCTCCTCTCTCTCCCTTAAGGTTATTTGTATAAAAGGGGATCAGACATCTTTTTTTCAAGCATACATAAGTTTTTTGAAAGATGCATACAAAATATAATTTCAAAAATGGTGAAACTTTTTGCCACATATGACTATTTGAGTCTTTACCTTAAAAATATCCGAAAAGGTTGCTTTCTAACTTTGATATTTGAATAGTTCATGCAGGGTTTTTTTCCCTCTAATTTTTAAATATCCGTTTAGCGAATTATGTTACGGATATGCTCTTTTCTAAACATTTTATTGAAAAACTATCTATACTTCAAAATTTATATGAAATTTTTTTATTTTACATTTTAGAAAAAATAATAAAAATATTTTTTTTTTCTTTTTTTGGTTTGTACATGCATTTTTAATTTTCATCTTTAACGAAATTGCTTTTATAATTTTTTCTTATACATAGAATTTCTTTAATGTGTCAAATTAATATTTATAATGCCTAATATTTTTATATATACAGGATGACCCATAAATTTTTGCACTAAGTTTTACCTAATTGTTTAAAAAAAAGTAATATATATATATATATACACTGCATAAAAAAAGTAGACGGACACTTCTTTACAATTTTTTAAAACCCCGTCTTTGTTTAATAGGAAATGTCAATGAAAATTCTTTAACATGTTTATACTTATCAATCTTTATTTTTTTGACAGACAAATAAAAATATTCAATTATTTATAATTTTAATGTAGGGAAATGTAGAAAAGAGAAAAGATATACATTTGCACAATATATTTTTTTTTAAAGTAGACGGACACTGGTCAAAAGCTGCAATTATCTAAGTAGGTGTTTCTTGCAGAATACCAGTTTGCATGTACATGTGCATTTGGCATTTTGCCAATTGCTAATGTGCTTGACAAGATGGTTTTAAGTAGTTAAATTTCTTGGAGAGGAATGCGCCATGCCACGAGGAATTCCTCTAACTGATTACCAGAAAGGACAGATTATAGCACTGAAAAATGTTAATAAAGGAGTCAGAGAAATTAGTAGGCTACTTCTAATAAGAAAAAGTAGCATCAGCGATTTTCTACGTGCTCCTGAAGCCCGTGGCATAAAGAAAAAGAGTGGTCGGCCAAAGAAACTTTCGCTTAGAGACCAAAGAAAAAAATTTCTGAGCTGAAAAAAACAGGTGCATCAATTCCCAGAGTTCGAATAAGCACAGGAATTACTAACGTAACTTCTCAGACAATTTATAACTACATTAAGCACTCAGAGCTCTTTTAGTATAAGAAGAGAAAAACATCATCCATGCTGGAAGGATCACCACGTGACAGAACGCCTACAGTGGGCTCAAAACCATACGTCTTGGACTACAGAATGGATATCTGTAGTTTTTTCAGATCAGAAAAAAATTAATTTAGACTGTCCAGATGGATATCAATATTATTGGCACAGTTTGGAGGAAGAAGACGAAGTGTTTTCTACTCGGCAAGTTGGTGGTGGTGGCGTGATGGTGTGGCTAGCTGTTGGCTATGGTGGAAGGACAAATTTAGTGTTCCTAAGTAAGAAGCAGACTCACAAATATTATATTGAAACACTAAGCAGTGAGCTTTTGCCATTTGCATGTGATCTTGGAGGAGAAAACTGGATTTTCCAACAAGATGGAGCACCAATACACACCGCTAACAACGTTAAAAAATGGTTTCATGAGAACAATTTCAATGTTTTACTCTGGCCAGCCAAGAGTCCGGATATGAATCCTGTAGAAAACATTTGGGCTATACTTGTTCATAAAATTTATGAGGGTGGACGCCAGTATGAATCAATTCACCAGCTCAAAGAAGCTCTTACAAACATTTGGGAAATTTTCTGTCAAAAAAAGATTCAGAATCTCATTGGTTCGATGCTTAACAGAGTATATGTACTTATTAAAGCAAATGGGAGACGAATCCCTTACTAAAAACGTTTTATTTTAGAGATACAAAATGTGTCCGTCTACTTTTTTAAAGAAAAATTACAGTGCAAATATGCACCATTTTTGTTTCCTGAATTTTTCCACTACATAATTCAAAAGGATTGAATCTATATCCAAAAAATAATAATATATGATGCCTCAAGAATATAATTATATTAGAGAAATGAACCTCATATCTCTAATTAAAGAAATAAACGACTTTAAAGTATTACAAGTAAGTGTCCGTCTACTTTTTTTATGCAGTGTATATATATATATATATATATATATATATATATATATAAATGAATTGCTGTTCGTTAGTCTCACTAAAACTCGAGAACGGCTGAACGGATTTCGATCATTCTTTTTTTGTTTTTTTCCTTATAGGTCAGGGATGGTTTAGGAAAAAAAAATTCGAAAAAATTCGAATAGTTTTCTTATTATTAATTAAAATATGAAAATAATAACCTCCTAATACCTTATAAATAGCCATTAAAATATTAGCTATAATTTAATTGTTGCCAAAAAAAATTTACGAGTTCATTTTCTTTCGACATAAAAATAAATAAACGTGATTAAATAAATAATTTAATTAAACGTGAGCTTTAAAAAATTGTAAAAAATTAAATTATGTATCTCACAAAAATTGACGTCACTATCGGTTTAAAGATTTCATACGCATTGATAAAGTGCTAATGTAGTTAGTTCTACGATTCAACAGAAAATTTAAAAACACAGTTTATAAAAAGTTTTTTTTTCTTATAATCTATATATATATATATATATAAATGAATGTTTGTCTGTATGTCCATTATAAAATTGTAAACGGCTTGACCGATTTCGATCATTCTTTTTTTGTTTTTTTCCTTATAGGTCAGGGATGGTTTAGGAAAGAAAAAAATTGAAAAAATTCGGCCCCCAAGGGGGGGGGGAGGGGGCAAAACGTGAATTCAAAATATCCTTCATAGCTCAAACAAAGAAACAGATATCCGTAAAATTTTTGCTTTAAAATATAGCTAATATAAATGTCTAAAAACCAATTCCTGGAATTTTCAAAATTTGATCCCCAAGGGGAGGGGGGGGGGGGCAAAGACAATTAGAAATACAGTTAGGCCTTTCAAAATTGGTACAGATAAGTTTCAATAGCCTGCAAGTCGAATGGGGATATTTTCGAAAGTGTAAAGTTATTAGGAGGGGAGAGAAGGGGGGGGGGGGCAAAAAATTAAAAATAGAGTTAGATCGTTCAAATTTGGTATATAGAGGTTTTCGATACTTACAAATCGATTGCGGATATTTTTGAATTTGTAAAATTATTAGGAGGGGCGGGAAGGGGGGGCTATGGGCAAAAACAAATAGAAATACAGTTAGGGCATTCAAAATTGGTACAGATAGGTTTTAAAGGCCTGCAAGTCGAATGGGGATATTTTCGAAAGTGTAAAGTTATTAGGAGGGGTGAGAAGGGGGGGATGGGATGGGGGGGGGCAAAAAAATAAAAATAGAGTTAGATCGTTCAAAATTGGTACAGAAATGGTTTTCGATACTTAAAATCGAATGCGGATATTTTTGAATTTGTAAAATTATTAGGAGGGGCGGTAAGGGGGGGCTATGGGCAAAAACAAATAGAAATGCAGTTAGGCCGTTCAAAATTGGTACAGATTGGTTTTAGATGCCTGCAAGTCGAATGGGGATATTTTCGAAAGTGTAACGTTATTAGGACGGACGGAAGGGGGGCGGAGGGGCAAACAAAATAAAATAGAGTTAGATCATTCAAAATTGGTACATAGAGGTTTTCGATACTTACAAATCGATTGCGGATATTTTCGAATTTTTAAAATTCTTGGGAAGGGGGAGAGTGGTGGGGCAAAAAAATAAAAATAGAGATTGATCGTTCAAAACTGGTGCATAGAGGTTTTTGATATTTACAAATCGATTGCGGATATTTTTGAATTTGTAAAATTATTAGGATAGACGGGAGGGGGGGTCGAAGGGGGAAATAAGAGTTAGAGCATTTTGGGAATTTTTTCGGAAGGCAGTGAGAACCCGGTGCGACATTTTTCCTAATCAGATTTTATTTCGCTTTTTTTTTTTTTTTTTTTTTTTTTCCACGTGATAAAAATTAATGCAATTTTGAGAATTCAGTAATTATAGTGATTCATTTAAAAATAGTGACCAGCGAAGCGGGCAAAGCCTGCTAGTATATATATATATATATATATATATATATATATAAGAACATACATACAGTATTCAAGGATGAGATTTTTTAGCTTTTCAGCTGATTTCAGCTCTTTTTGTATATTTAACTTTTCAGTTTTTTTTTCCCCAGCTTTTTTCGTTATATATTATGGGTTATTACATTAAGGATTAAAATAATTATTTATTACTCTAATATAATAGATTTTGTCATCAAAATTCTAATATTTCATTTCAATGTCTTGTTCATTCATCAACTGAAATTCAGTTTATTCTATCAACGGTAACTTTTTTAAATTTTAGGATATTTATTTGAGGTTTGCATGTAAGTTGCTCGATACATTTACTTAATAATTATGCTGATGAAACTTTGTTAACGCTTGCACATGTGCAGCTAAAAATTAGCCAATAAGCTTGTGTTTCATTAGATATTTAATATTTTTATATTCTGATTACAGTATGCTAATGTAGTATGTGAAGTGTCCTAAAATAGCTTTACTTTGTGTTTAATATCTGCATGTTACAAACAAAAAAGGGCTTTTTTTTTTTTCCTCCTGCAGTTTTTTAAAGAAACCTTTATCTCCATGAATATATGCACTAGTCATACGAATGAATAATGATAATTAAAGCTTCATAATTACATGTTGCAGCCAGAGTGCATTTCAAAACATTACTTTTTACTGGGGATCCCAAATATTCTGTTTTTCTTTCTTTCGTTTGTGTGCGTGTGTGCATATCAATCGTATACTTCTGTTTCAACTTGTGATTCTCTCTCTTGCTATTGATTTTTACCTTTCTTTTCTTTAACATTGCATGACTGTGATATAGCGTCGTTTGCTTTTCTCCCTGTAAAAGTGAATTCAAAACTAATCTCTTTGGAGACCAGTGTCTTATTTTCTACAAGTTTAAACAGTTTTTTTTTTTTTTTTTTTTTTTTTTTGAAGGATATTGAAAGAATTTTTCAAATTTGTTTTTTGATACTGTTTGTTTTATAGTAAATTTTTTAACTTTCTTTTTTTTTTTCTAAAAATGGTTTTATATCAACGATGAATAAAGTTTTAGAAATATATTTCGATAAGGAGAACAATTTCTATTTTTCCAATGGCATTTTATGCTTTTTACCTAATTATTTTGTGTCTCGAATACCTCTATGATCATTTTAAAAGTTTTTTCTCAGCTATTTATTCTTGTACTAAGAAAGTTTTATTAAATTTACAGAATAGGTTAGAAAATTCTTAAAATCCAAAATTACATGTAATTGCTTTCTCAGGATAATTGCTAATCGTGCGACCATTTTTTCTAAAATATTTCCGGTATGAAATAAATTATATTATTAAGACGCTTGCTTCCCAGTGATGCCAGATTGGGGATTTTTGGGGCTTCTGGGGTCAATTTTGGAGACCAAATGTTTGTGGGGACTTTTTTGGGGAATTCTAAAAATTTTGGGGACAAATCTGGGGAGTTCAACTTTTTGGCAATGTTGGCAAGGTAATGATTTATCCCCACGACCAGGGATTTTCAATAGCTTTATTGTTATTTGGGGATTTTTTTCAAAAATTGACTTCATTTGGGGGAAAATCTGAGCTTAAATCTGCTTGATTATTATTATTATTATTATTATTGAAAAAAATTTTATTTTCCCTTTTTAGTAGAAATCAAATTGGTTATTAAAAAAAAAAAAAAAAAAAAAAAAAACTGATTTGGGGAAATTTGAAGACCTGTTTGGAGAAATATTTTTGACCATCTGGCATCACTGTTGCTTCCCCAAATAACGGACAGTCGGGCGGACACATCTCCCATAAACATTGCATTTGTACATGCTTTGATTCACACATTCGACATAGCAAGAGTTCGCTAAAACAAGATTTGTCACTTTATCCTTTCAGATGAATATTTATTTAAAATTTTATGAAGCATTTATTAAAAATTTTTATTGTAAAGTTTTGTTCTTTTTATGTATCAACTAATTTTTTTTTTTTTTTTTTTTTTTTTATTATTATTATTATTATTATTATTATTTTGCGAAGAAAAGAGCACTCTTATTCATGAAATATCTCTGTTCGTCACATCCAGAAGTGTCGACATAACAAGACCTTTAATATAGCGGAATTTATTAATTTATTCTGTTAAAATGAATAATTAAAAATGCGAATATTTTTATTTTAAAGTTTCATTCCTTTTCTTTTATATGGCAACTAAATTCTTATGAGTGATCTCATAATCTAAATCTAGTTTTAAAAAGTCTCTTATTTTATTTATTTATTTATTATTATTATTATTTTATTTATTTCTTTCTTTCTTAAACAGTTTATAAAGTACTTTTGTACAAGGAATATCTCTATTTCAAATTGTCTTCTCTTTCGCTGTTGATTTTGATTTTTCTTTTTCATGACATTAATGACGTTACTTCGTTTCAGCAAGTAAAAGTAAATTTTAAAATATCCGTTCTCGAAATAAATAGCGTATTTCTTGGAAGTTCTTTTCCGCGGAAGTTTTTAACAGCTTTTCAAATTATACTAAAAGAACTTTTTTATTTTTCCTGTTTCGGATTGTTCATAATTTTCGAGTAATTCGCCATTTTTTTTTTTTTTTTTTTCCCAACAGTTAGTTGTGTTTTTATTTCAATTATTAGTATTTTACAAAAATATTTGAGAAGTATATATGCATAGTTATTTATTTATATATTTATATAAATGAATATTTCTTTTAAAAAAAGCATATAATGAAGTGTTTGTGAAAATGCTTGTGATTTTTTTTTTTTTTTAAGAATATCAGGAAAGCATCTTAAATTCTTATTCAAACGTTGCTTTTTATATTTTAAATGTCTTTCGAAAGAAAATAAAAGTAATACTTAGTCCTGCCATAAATTCTGTTACACAGGACTGGCAACCATCTCATTAATAAGCGTAGACTTGTTAACGCCCCTTGAAAATACGCCCCTTTTTCCACACCACTTTATATTTAGAGCAATTCTCTCCAAATAGTGTTACGATTAAATAAGAATGAAATTACTCTAAAAAATTACTGGTGTACAAAAAAAGGCGGTGACTAAAAGTACTACGCTTCATAATGAGATGGTTGGCAAGCATGGTTACACCAAAATATGTCTCTAAAAAATTACCAAAACAAGATTGTTATTATTATTTTTTTTTAATTACAACCTTTTATAAGTTAAAACAAAAATGGAATTATTCAAAATGTGCCCCTTTTGCTTCGACACAAGCTCTGAGTCTCTGGGCCAATCATCTATTGCAGTATGCACCACTTCTTGTGGGAAATTGTCCACTGCTCTTACCAAAGCAGATTTTAGGCTCTCCAAATTTGTGTGTTATCTGCGGCAAGCCATCCCCTCAAGGTGAGACCACAGTCGATAATCCAGGGGGTTTAAATCTGGGCTTCCTGAAGGCCAATCTGAAGCCTTAATGAACTCTGGAACATTCATTGCCAACCACTGTTGAGTCGTCCGAGCTTTGTGTTCAGGAGCCGAGTGCTGCTGGAAGACCCAATGTTTTCCGGCAAAGAGGGTTCCACTCAGGGGTTTCACTACTTCTTCTAAAACATCTTCTTGATAGTTTTTGGTTCGAGTTTTAACCCCTTGTTCACAGAAATGGAGTTTTGTGGTGCCATCAAAACTTACTCCCCACCACATCATCACTGAGGTTGGATGATGGCCTCGTTCAACTCTCCCAATTTTTTCCTGAGCTTCCAACGAGTTGTGAGCATAAACTTTGTCGTTCTGACGGTTAAATTTTTCATCAATGTTGAAAATTTTTTCATCTGAGAACAAGATGCTGCGGTGGAGACCTTTAGCGTACCGGCTGAGGAGAACCTTGGCTCTTTCAGCCCTAATTTTTTTTAGGGACTCTGTGAGTCTTTGTCCAGCCTTTTTACGATATGCACTCATTTTCAGGTGTTTAATTATCCTGGATATGGATCTTGGCGAAATATTCATCTCCCGGGACATGATTTTCTGTTTACGGAGTGGATTTCTCCGAATTCGATTTTCCAGAGCTTTGATGGCATTTTTCGTCCTCACAGACCTGGGACGACCAGATCGGGGCCTATCCTTGACAGATTGGGATGCTCTGAAACGGGTTATGCTACGCCACACAAACATACGGTTTATAAACGAAGATTTAAGCAACTTGAAAATCTCAGAGTTGGATTTACTTGCCTTGTGAAGAGGAATAGCTGCATGACGGTTCTGTTTAGTGTCTCGCTCCATTTTCCTGCAATGAAAGATGGACAAGAAATGAGTGGCATTTTAAAAGCTATATATCAAACATAAATACTGGGCAAAGGACATGTTTCTACGGGCTCTTGTTTGTTTTCATTTACAAAACTAAAAGTTGTAACAGAACTTAGGCAAGACTAAGTATATTGTAATTTTTAAATGCGATATTTTTTAACACCCTGAAATCAAAATCTGTTTTTTTTTCCCTCCCGTTCATAACTTTAAGATTATTAGTTTAACCAATTGGTTATCATTTATAAGTATTAAAATTTTGAAAAATGTTTTAGATTCGCAAATTGGTAGGAAGAATATTACAATAATAACTGTTTAAAGAATTTGAAAAGGAGAGAATAATTATATATTATCATTTTTCTTTTAAAGCTGTTCAATCTTTTAAAATAAATTTATTTATTTTACCTTACTTATTATTAATATTATTTATTTATTTCTTTATTTATTATGTGTGTGTGTGTGTGTGCATATATAGAAAGGAAAATATTGAACGTGGGTGTGAGTGAGTTATATTATTATTAGGTATAGATTGTATATCGGTAAAAATTAAAATTTGGTTATATTATAAAATTTATAAACATCATTGTTAGGAAGTTGTTTTTATTTTTATTTTGAAAATAAATTAAATATGTAATAAGTGTTAAAAATTATATATATATATTTTTTTTTTGCTATCGTCCAATTTGAAATAATAATAAAATAAATAAATAAATAAAGCTTTTTTAAAGCTTTGCCTCATTACTGGTAATTGGAAACAGTTATTAAAAATTAATTTTTAAAATTATATTTATAATTAATAATTACGTAAAAAGATTTATATTTTAAATTAAAAATATGCATATATTTTAAGTCAAAATCCGTATGTATTAAAAGAAAGTTAGTGTCGCTGGCGTCAAATGTTTTTGTCCGCGACCGCATCTCCTCGCGGCAGGCTAAGTGTTCAGCATTTTGAGAGGTATCAATGTGTTTCGAATACTCCAAGGGAGATATTTCAGGTAATTAGAGATTTGTGTCATCTTAATTAATGAAGTTATTAATTAAAAACGTCGGGTTTATAAAGGTACTGTATTTACCATTATACAAATAATTCATCTTATTACATCATTTTCCACAATGACGTCATTCTCCACAGGGAAATTAAAATGTTATCAAATGTCGGTGTAAAAATAAATGTGAATGTTGCTATTATTAACACTTTTTCCCCCCTATTTTTATAAAATTGAATTTCTTATTAACAATTTCTTATGTTGATTTTCAATTTTTTTTTTTTTTTTTTTTTTTTTCCTTTGAATAATGAAACATCTAATGCCTATACTTTTTGTTATTGAATTTTTTAGTTAATTTAGGGCAATATATAATACTTTCTCTATATGTTTCTAATGTACAGCTAGATAATAATTTTACACATTCGAAAATATCTGAAAAAAAAAAAAAAAAAAAAAGATATTGTTAAATATTATTATTTTAATTTCGAAAAGCTCTTATAGTTTTTGAATTCCCTCCTGCATACTTCTTAGAATAACAAAGGATAAAATGTACTTGGTTCTCCATAAGAGTTTTAGATGAGGATTTTTTTTTTTCTTCCAATAATTAGAAATGTGAAATGCGTCATAGAAATGTTTAATTATGTAATAGGAAAATTTATCAATGCGAAATTAGAAGATATTGTTATAAATGAATTTGAATTTGACTGCAATTTTTTTTTTCTTTTAATGAAAAATATATCCGAAAATATATTTTCTTCGTTTTTTTACTTTAACCCGTATTCGTCGTTTTTCCGTTTTCATCGTTTTTTTTTTTTTTTTTTTTTTTTTTCACGCACCCTATGAAAAACGATAGATCGAGATTCTATTGTATTTTTTTAATATTATTATTATTAGTAGTAGTAGTAGTACTATTAAAAGTTAGGCTTAGTTTGTGTACATTACAAAACAGACGCCGTTTTGAAAAAAGCGTTTTCGTTTTGATTGCATTTGGAATCCATGGCAACCATTTCCAAAAATCACATTTCGCCGTAATCACAAAAAAAAAAAAAAAAAAAAAAAAATCGTCGGAGTTGTGGACCAATTTAAAATTTGTTAAAAAAAAAAAAAAACGAGAATTAGGAATTTTTTTAACAAGCAATTATAGTAAAAAATTTATCACCAAATAGTGATAAAAATGTAAAAGTCGCCAAAGCGATCATATACTAAAGCTGTAACGAAAAATGGTCTAAATAATACAAATTTCTTTCTATTCTTAAAAAAGAAAAAAAAATACAGATTTTTAGCATAATATATATATATATATATATAATTTAAAAAAAAGAGGCCTATTTCAATTTGACATTGAATATAAGGATTTCTATAATATTGTCTTGTGTTATGCACTGCTAATATTCCTATTCAGTGAAAGGCAAAGCAGAGAATAGGTGGGTAGAACCCAGCAGGGATTAATAAGCGAAGCAAGTCGGGGGTTAGTGAGCGGAACGAGCTGGAGGCACCCCCCCCCCCCGTATTTTACTAAATTGGAGGCTTCTTATTTTATCATAGTGCATAAGTTTTTAATTAAATTTCAAAATAGTAATTGAATAACAAACATATGATTGCAATTTTATTAAATTATTTTACCTGTTTTGAAAAATTTAATTAAAATATACATTTTTAATTACAAAATTAAATTTAAAAAATGTAATAAAATAAATAAATACTAGTAAATAAATAAAAATTTGCATGTTTCTTAAATTATCGAATCCCCATATATCTTGAAATTTGTTTCTATATGCATCATAAATTACTTCGTTAAAATATTGAATAAATTACTTCATTAAAATATACATATTTCTTAAATTCAAAGATTGCATATTTCAAAATGAGATATTATCTTATTGAAGATTTCCCCCTTTAAAATTTCCATATTGTTTATTTCCAGAAGCAGTTTTTATAAAGCATAGATTTTCAACAAACAAAAAGTAATGTAGCATATATATTTTCTTGAAGTCTCACCTTTGCAATCGATATATTCCCGTCTCTTTGGTTTCGAGGTTAATGACATAGAACTCTACTGATATACGAAGTTAACGGAAATCTCCTGTTTTTCCCGGATTTTTTTCTCCAAATCAATAGCTCTGGACGAAGCAAACTTTATTTGCTCTGGACGAAGAAAATAAAGTAGAAATAATTCCGTTTGCTTATCCTGTTTTGCTTTTTTGTTTTCAAGTTTGGAATACTTTTTTTTTTTTTCCCTACTTTAAAATGGAATTTTCCGGTCTGCATTTCAGCTTTCAATATGCTATGAATAGTTTAGAAAACTCAGCGATCCGGCTACAACGTTCAGGGGTTACCGTATTCTTTGTTTGGCGATAAATCAGGTGATAGTATAATATTTTTAGCAGTATTTACTGCTAAATTTTTTTTACAATTGTAAAATACTGATGATAATGTATTTTCTGGTGTTTTTTACATCGTCATTTTTCTTAAGTAATCCTTAAGAGAAATTTCGAAGAAGATATAATGTTAAATTATTTTCTGAAATTGATTAATAAAAAATATGTTTTATTTTAGATGAAGGTTTTGAAATTGTATTGTTATGTTTTCCACTTACTTTTATTTCTACTTTTCCACTATTCCTCAATTCTACTTTTTAACACACATTTAGCTATTTATTTTATTTTGTCAGCGGTATTTTTTAGAGCAGCCAAAATTCTTTTTTGGCGATAGATCAGATGAGGTTGTAAATATATTTATCAGTAGAATTTATCACTGAATCATTTTTACTAATGTAAGCTACTCGTTATAATGTATTTCCAGGTGTTTCTCGTCGCCATTTTTCTTAAATAATTGAACTGGAAATCCAATTATTTATTATTTATTTATTATTAAGTAAATTGATCTTTTTTTTTTATGTATGGAAAAACTAGTATATTTTAGCCATCACAAAAGTTTCTATGTTTTCCTATATAAATACATGCAGTACATATAAAATTGTTTACAACACATATTTACAGTTATTTTATTTTCACATATGCAAAAATTTGTTTAAGCGTTGCTAGAACTCTTTTACTTGCGATGTATCAAGCATGTTGATATAACAAAGTGGATGTAGTAAATACAGTTATTATTTTTAAATAAATAGATAAATATATAAGTGAATAGTTAAATTTTTATCAACAATTTTGGAATTGCACTGTTATTTTTCAGTTTATTTATTTATTTATTTACATTTACATTTCATCACATATGTATAGATTTTATTTTTACAGAGGTGAAGATTTTTTAAATGGTTGACAGAATTCTTAGTTGGTGATTAAACTAGTTGCACGTATTTTAGTAGTATTTATAGTAAAAAAAAAAATATATATATATATATATATATATATATAAGCAAAGTTATAATGTGTTTCAAGTGTTTTTCTTCTCCATTTTTTTTTTTTTTTTTTTTAAATAATCGAGTTGAAAATTTCTTTTTTCTTTTTTAGTTTATAAAAATAAAAATGGAGAAAAATATATCTTCACATGATGGTGAAGATTTGGTAAAGATGTGCCAGAATTCTTTTCTGGCGATAATTCAGACGAATGTATTGTTGCAACGGATTAATTTTTTTCCCTGCCTCGATTGTTTTGTTGAAGAAGTCGCCAAGTAGCTATTAAATAATAGTAAAGTGTTTACAGAAGCGACAGAAGTCGCTAAGTAGCAGTATGTTATTCCAGAAGCCAAAAGTGATTCACATAAACAGATTAGCTCCATACCATACATCAAATCATGAAACGATGTAGAGAAATTGCACTGGGATCCGAAGTCTTCGAAGAGAAGAGCAATGTTGCTACGGGTTAAATCTCTTTTCGGCTTCAACGGGAACTCTGCAGTGAAAGTAGATTTACAGTCAAAATAAAAACAACTGCCATTCCATTCGCTTCCATTAAAGTTGGCCTTGGCGATGAATTTCCTGAATTGGCAATCAACTTTGCCGAAAAGTGGTAATTTCGGATTTCTGAAGATTTGGAGCTGCATCATGCATAGGAAGCCCAATGGACTCTCCCCAGCGCCGTCTGCTCAATCATGTGATAGACGAAAACGAAGAATCGAATTCAATTAAATATTGTTTTTAAGAACAAAAGTGTTAATATTTAATATAAAATAAAAGTAATATTGTGCATTTGTAAACTGTAGAATAGTTGTATTTGTAAATTTAATAATTTTTAAAAACCACTTTTATGTGTTTATTTATTTTGAACTGTAAGAATCGATTTTTGTATGTTCTGGTGTAACTGTTACATTAACTGATCTAGCAATAAATAATAGCTTCTTGTGGAATGTTTATGGATTATAATTTGAAATTTTAAAATGTTTTCATTTAATTTAATTGCATAAAGGTGTTACAACAAGTTAATTAACTTAGTTACTGGTCTAAATGGATTTATGCAGTACGATATTGCACTGTCACTGATTTAAGTACCAAAAATCAGAGTATTTAACATGTTCTTCATTAACATCAATAACAAATATAAACTAAATGATGATTTTAAATGTACACAGCAAACAAAAAAAGATGAATAATGATATAAAATGGATTAAAAATGATGATGTATAAAAAAAAATAACACAGATTAAATACGATTGATCAAAAATAAGAATAGAAATTATGTTATTTCAGCAATCGCTATAGATATACAAGACTTCGCCTGATATTTGTTTTTCATCTATCATGTGACCTCTGACGTCAGGTGGGAAGAGTCCATTCTGAAATTTTATTCGATTCTAGCACAGAATTTACGAGAATCGCAACAAATTCAAGCCGCCAAGACTATGCGTAAGAGTGAATCCACGACCGAGAGTCAGATGTGTTTGTTCTGAGCGGTTGTCTCGGAGAGACTTTTTCAAGCGAATCGTCTTTGTTAGTGAGTCAGCGAAATTCTTGCTCCGTGTAATATTTAATTCTGTTTGCTTTACTCTTATAGAAAAAGAAATGACTGTTCTATCAGACTGCTTCCAGGATATTCCTTAAATATCGGATTTTCGGATACGAGTAATAACTTTATTGGACTATTTTAAGAATACACGTGTACAATAAAGTGTATTTGTGGACTAGAACCTACATGTTTCTTTACAAATTAACTTGAAACTGAACGTTTTTAATTAATTAATTAATTAATTAATTAATTTAATAAATAAAAAGTTACATTTTGCCATCAGTTTGAAATTGCACAGTCATGTTATTTTTCAATTTTATTGATTTCCATTTCTAATTCCAACCTTTCTATAAGAAGACATAAACGGAATATATAGAAAAATATATATTTAAAGATTTGTTTTGTTTTCACGATTCTCGAAATGTAGTATAGGCTTGTCGAAATTCTTTGTTTGCGATAAATCAGGCGTGGATATATTTTTAGCAGTATTTACAGCTAGAAGAATTTCCAAACGTAAGCTACTCGTCACCTTTTTTTTTTTCTTTCCAGATGTTTTTTATCGCCATTTTTCTCAAGTAATCGAATTTGAAAGAAATTTTTATATTTTAACTAAATGATGTTAAATAAAGTATATAAATATATTTTATTTGTTATAAATAAATAATTTCGTTTTTAATTAAATAATAGATATGTGCAATTAAGTTCCATTTTTTCTTTCTTTTGTACTTTGTCTTATCCATATATCTGTACTGATAAGTATAAAGGATTGAAGTCCAAAAATGTCGATTTTGAGTTAAGTACATTGTCAGACTCGGAAAAAAAATCTCTATCGATTGGTATAAAGGATTTAAGTCTATGTCATTTAGTCTCTGAGAAAATCCATTAGTAAAAAAAGATTCGAGTTACAAATTTAGCATTCATTTATGGTAGAAAATATTTAATTCAATTTTTTCCCGTTATTAAATGAAGGTTGACAATCAGTGAATGGTATAAAGGGTATAAGTCAACGAAATCCCTTTTTCCTAATCGATTCTTCTGATTAGATTTTAATTAGTATAACTTTATTTTTCGCCTCCTGAAAAATCAAGAATATGGACTTAAATCCTTTATACTTATCAGTACAGATATATGGTAGAGAAAGTATTGTTTTAGGATCAAATTTTTGAAATCGAAATTTTGTTATATTTACACGTTTCGAGGTCCCCTGAATCTGAAAAACATGTTCTTAGCTGTTGGTCTGTGTGTGTGCCTGTGATCTGTTTATCTCAAGAACAAATTGTAGCAGGATGACCAAACTTTTTATTTTATATATCATATAGAGATGCTACATTAAACTTTTCGTTGAGATCAAGCAAAGAGTTCGTCTAAAATAATTCAAATACAGTACGTCTGTGGGTAAAATTTTTGGTAAGTACAGTGTAACATCTATAGGCTGCCCTAAACAAAACGGAATTAACATATTTTTTGTAAATGCATAAAACCATCTTTTGTGTAAATTGTGGTATGGAAATCATCAGTAATTGGTTTACAGGGCAACCCAAAGTATTTGGATATATTGGGGTCATACTTGAAAATTACTAGAAGCTAGAAGGGTATTTCATTTTGTGTTATGTTTTTATTATAAAAAGACTAAATTTAAGTACACAACATAATGTGTATATGGTTTGTAGACAACATACAGGGCTACCCAAAATTAAGCTAACCTTCTTTTTCGGTGATTGTAATTGATGGAAGTGCTTTGTTACAAATCATTATATGTTTGCATTATAATTAAACGGGGTCCCGGTGTGAGGGGGCCACTTCCCCCCTCACACCGAATTATATGTCAAATAAAACTGTTTGTAAACTTATTTTAGCTATTTAAACTAGATTGAATTTTAATATCTTACTTTATTTATTTTACGTCTAAATCAGAAATCTGTCTGTATAGCATTAAAATGCAGGGTAAGAGAAAGTCGTGTGAGTGACACGCCAGATTATTTAATATCTTTTAATTATTTTTACTTCAGATTCTAATACTTTGCAGCGCACATTTAAAAATATATTTCATTTTATTTTTTTATGAAATTTAAAATTTAGCAACATTTTTCGAGTTATATTTTAAAGTATTTTATAATTTACGTTTCTCTTGTGCTGTAAACAAAATTCTTTTTTGTGTTAAAAGCTACTCATTTTATTTATCTATTTTTAATTATCTTTATATTTTTCTTAAAGCCAAAATATCTTAAATTTGTTTAGAATTATAATTTTTTCATCCTTTTTTATATAATTTTTTCTTATGCATATATTTTTGTTAAAAAAAAAAAAAAAAAAAAAAAAAAAACAGAAAAGGAAAATATTTTGTTTATATGGAAGAATAAATTCATGAAAGATCAAACATAAAAGTCAATATTTAAAATTGGGGTCCCAGGCACATATCTACCAAATTTTGTAGCTCTGCGATCAGTAGTGTGAGCACCAGAGCACAGACACACACACAGAGACACTTCTCTTATTTATATAGATAAATTATTTTGATTTTGAAACCAACATATGCAAGTTATAGGTATAAAAACTGTAAATATTTACATTCGAATTAGTTATTTTATAAATTCAAGAATACAAATTTATTGTTTAAAAAAAAGATTCAATAAATTTACACCATTTACATATTAAAATGCGTGTATTTTAAGCTTTATTTAAAGACGCATATTACAGAAAAAATGAATTAAACTTCGATTATTAAAAAATATATAGAATATATCTAAACAATTAAATGAAATCACAAATATCTTCCTTAATAGATTTAAAGCATGCATATTTTTAAACATATTGAGTTTAAATCGTGAAGAGAAATGTAAATAACATAAGTACAAAAAGTTCATCTTAAAAATTAAATTATGAATACAATCGCAGAACATGATTTTCAATGAGCTTAACTTTTGGAATGATTTTATGTGTTTTTAGCAAATCACTTAAAAAAAAAAAAAGAGTTTGCAAAACAAAAGATCTTTTGAAGATTTACTATATGATGGCTTCTTAAAAACTTTATTTTCAACCACCTTTACTTTCATATTAGTCAATTTATAAAGAACTGGGTTATCGATTTAATATCGATATTAAAAATTAACTAAGTTCGACGTTTTTCTGTCAGATATATTCCCTCTTTACACAATTTAAATTTTCATCTTCACACATACTCTTCCGGAAGTTAATATCTTTTCAAAAGATAAATTTGAAGTCATAGCAATCGTGCCAAAGACGCTGACGTTGCCATGGATACTCGGAATGTGGTTTTCGTAACTATAGCAACAAAACTTCTCAGTCATTGTGAAGTTTCGTCTGCGAATTCTTTTTTTTTTTTTCTTTTTTTTTTTTTTTTTAAATATTGAATTTCTCTTAAAACTACTTTTTAGAACATTTTATTTGAAAAAGTTTTTAAATTCAATTAGTTTTTAGATCTGTAATCTGCATTTATTTTATCTTTTAATTTAGCAATTACTTTTCTCCACTCTAAAATGTTAATTAGAAAATTAGTGAAATTATGCCTCTTATAATAAAATTAATGTATGTAATTCTCGTTTAAAATTAAAAATTTTGTAATTAAAATACATTTATTTATTTATTTATTTTGGCAACTGTGTATTAAAAGAATTTTTTAAATACCGAGAAATGTTACTTCTTTTCCATATTAAATATTCTGTTTTTAAAAAGGATAACTGTTATTTTAAAAGAAGGCACTTTTTTTTTTTTTTTTTTTAATAATTCTGAAAGATAATTCTGTAATGAAATAACTTTTAATGCATCATATTATTTTTTCAATGTATAATATTTTTTTTCTCCCTCTTTTCAGGTAATTCATTTTTGATTGGATTTTATTTCTTGTTATCTCGTAAGATTAAAGAAACCTTAATGAAATAAAGGTATGTGATTTTATTAACAGTCATAGAGATCCTAATATAAAACTCCATAAGAAAAGAATTATTGGAACAGCTTTACTATACGGCACCCATTGCTTATTGCCGTTGCCGATGTTTTGAAGTTTTGATCACGTGGTATGATGGTGTTTTGATTCGTTTTGTGAGTCGGTACTGCGAATCGGTTCACAACGTCGTGAATCGAATCAAAATGTTACGAAACAATACTTTTCATTATTATGAAACATTTTTTTTATGTTTCACTATGTTTTCTGCTGTTTGCTCGCTTCGCGAGCATTAAAACCAAAAAAAACATCACTGGACGCCCCTAATTCGTGGAGCATGAATCAGTAAAAGCATGAAAATTCATAGAGCAGCGGTCACTAGGTTTTCTGCTGTTTGCTCGCTTCGCGAGCATTAAAACAAGAAAAAACATCACTGGACGCCCCTAATTCGTGGAGCATGAATCAGTAAAAGCATGAAAATTCATGGAGCCGCGGTCACTATGTTTTCTGCTGTTTGCTCGCTTCGCGAGCATTAAAACCAAAAAAAAAAAACATCACTGGATACCCCTAATTAGCGATGCATGAATCAGTAAATGTTACGTTTCGATACAACAGAAAAAAGTATCGATACTCTGATTCGGGTCTCGAATCACCATCATATCACGCGATCAAAACATCGACAACGGCAATAAGCAATGGGTGCCGTATAGTAAAGCTTAGCCGAATTATTATTTAAATACTTCGAAAATAAGAATAATTTTTTCTATATTTATCACGAGAAGAAATTCCGTAAAATAGAGTTTAATGTATACGTACTTCTTGTACGTATGTTGCCAAACTGTTTTTTTTTTTTTTTTTTTTTTTTTTTTTTCTAAAACAATAATAATTATTTTATAAGAGACAATTCAAGAATTACTTATATATCTGTGTGTTACTAAAACTGCTTTTCGTAAAATATTTGCATATACACATTTGATTTCAACGATAAACAGGTCAAAACAAGAAAACACTCTCAAAATGTTATATTTATTAACACTAAACCTACCACGACGGGTCAAATGACCATTTTAAGCTTTTTGTCAGAATTTCTTGCAAATAACATTATCACATCGTCCATGTTTCATGTACCAAATTGTGCTAAGTAATATATTTTTGCTATACATAGTAATATATATAACATTTTAAAGACGGGTCACTTGTCCCGCTGTGGTAGGAATAGGTATACATGAAGTATCGGTGTTTAGTGTTAATATAAAGAATTTTAGTAGCCTATGTATATGTAATAATAAATAATAATAATAATAATAATAATAATGAAAGGATTTAATATTTTAAATGAAAATTTTATTAAAAATTACAACTTCAAAATAATTTCTAAAATCTCTCTGTAACTCAAGTTTTACTGAATCGGCTATAGGACGTTCAGATCTTAGAGAATCAACCAATAAAAAACAGTAATTGTCAAAGGTTAAGTGGTGAGTAGCTGAAATATTAAACATAATTAGAAGCCAAAGAGAGCGGCCAAACTAACTACTTGTGGCCAAAATTTCTAGGAAGAAAAAAAAAAGTATAAATCTCCTTTGCAGAAAATTGCACAATAAATAAATAAAATAAAACACACTTTATAAAAAATTAAAACTTAAGGATAACATTAAAATTTAATTAGTGTAAAATTAATTTTTAAATTAATTTTATATGACAGGCTTAGTATAATACAACTCAACTTCTTAAAAAGTTGTGTTCTTCTGTGTCTTCTCGTGTTTTGATTTTACTTTTTCTGGGTAATATTTCAAAAAATCAGGATACATTCTATCTTTATTACATCTATTTCATTTCAAGGTAATTTTTTTTTTTTTTTTTTTTTTTTTAAGGTTCATGTTATGATATTTTTTCTTGAAGGTTCGTGTTATGTTTTTTTATTTTTTCTAGAAAACATTTTAAAAATTTAGGATAAATTCTATCTTTATTTCATTTAAAGTACTTTTTTCTTGTAGGTTTGTGCAATCATTTGATATTTTGCAAAAATGCTTATCAAATACAGAAAACCTACATTTCTTTGCTCAATGCTATGGGAATGAAAACGTCTTATAGCATTTTGAGCTTTTCAGTTAAAATTCAATCTTATTTTGCTTTGGTCCGAAATTCTTTTGCTCATCTCAAAATAAAAAGGTTCTTTTCATTAATTAAAGTTCTATTATTTCCCCTTAAAATACTATCCTAAAGTAATCCTTCCCTTCCGTGGAGGATCAAAATTGTGATGGCATGTCTCCGGACCACCTCTAGGGGTGTGTCCCAGACCGTCGCCAATTGCCCATCTGCGCAGCACTAGTGCGACGTAAAACCCAACCACCCAACCTACAGTAATCCTTCTTTTCTTCCGCATCAAAATACACGGTCCTATATTGTATTTCAACAGGTATTGTAGTCTAATAAATTAAAGTAAGTTATATTATTAATCTTAAAATTTTAAATCAGTTTAGGATAACTAGTTACTTTGTTTGGCCTGTGTATGTTTCTGTGGTGATTTATTTGACTGATTATTCTTTGTTCTCATTCTTTTCTATTATTATCAAATGGATTATATATAATACTATTAATGAATGCGGATCTAGCTAATCACAAATACCTTGTAATCGTAAGTTTTGATCCGATGTAAAGATAAAGAAAGCACTTAATAAAAAGAATTTCGTCGCTTATAAAGCCGCGTAAACTATTCACCATGTCTCAGTCATAATATACATATGTGTGTGTATGTTACTCAAACAGTCTCTTGCAAAACAATAATAATACCATTTTTATTAGCACACACATATATATATATATATACATTATGCTAACAGAGGTGCAAGTTTCCTGAATTGTGAACATTTCTGGTTTTCAGCATTTAAAATTCTATTCTTCATTTCATGAATTCTCTTTTCTTTAATCGGATCCTTTTGGTTAATTTATCTCTTTCCATTTCTATTAATTGATGAATGTTTCTTTGGTTTAATGGTTTTTGCAAATTATCTCATCGTTATGCTTATGTGTTATGTTTGTGTCATTTCTCTTCTGCGTAAGTACTTTAACATGTTTTTACTAATCAGTGTAATCAAATTAAATTATCATCGTGACAATAATTTTATTCGAAATACATCTCATTTAAAATTTCATATGTTGGTATTTTCATCTATCTTTCATTTGCTGAGTGTTGCAAAGGAATTAAATTATTCAAATTATATATATATATATATAAACAGAGGGATCCGATTTTTTTTTTTTTTTTAATCTCTTTACGTTGATTTAATTTTCTTTTACATGATCTGATCAATAATAGTTTTAAATGGCCATGTTAGGTGAAAATAATCAGTTCTTTTTTGTAAGTTTTCACCATTTTTTCCGCCTTTCGCATAAATTTCAGACATTTTCCTTTTTTGTCGACCTCATTCTTGTGTGTGTGTACGCGCTTGAGAAAGAGGGGGAAGGGAGAAGAGATTTAGTAAATAAAATATAAGAACTGAAAACTATGTGTAACAAGGGCTAAACTCAAAGGCATAAAACAGTAATATTAAATGAAGATTAATCCAAAGTAAATAAGAAAATATCAGAATAACTTTTAAATACTTTCTCTTTTGACTCTCTCTTCCCGGTATCTTTATCAAGGACAAATTACTGCAAGAGTTCAAAATACTAAGATGATTTTGATAACAGTAGTAGATTAAATAATCCAAGATATTGAAATTAATTTTCAGGACATCCCAGTAAAAATAATAGTAAGAGTCGAACAAAAATAATTACCAAAAAATTAATAAATAAAGTCATTTCAGTAATGTAACAATATGAGTTAAACTAGTATTTATTTATTTATTTATTTATTTTTTTTTTTACTTTCTTCTATATGTGTAATATAGAGAAAGTATTGGATTCGTGAAAATTTTCGACCTCCATTTTTTGATGGATTTACACGTTTTGGGATGTCCTAAGCACGAATTGATAGTTTTTAGAAAATGTCAATCTGTGTGTGTGTATCACGTTTTTTGTGGACTTGATAGTTGATTGATAGATCTAATCGTTGTTAATTTTTAGAAACACAGCCTAGTAAAGAAAAAAAAAAAAATGTTATTTGATATCAAGTTTTTACTAATGTTTACTTTCTGAAATAATCCACTTAAATGCTTAAAACACTTGAAAGTTAATTGAAGATTACTTTTACTTTCTTCTATATTTTGGGATGTCCTGAACACGAATTGATAGTTTTTAGAAAATGTCAGTCTGTGTGTATCACGATTTTGGACACTGTATCTCACGAACCAATGAATGAAATTAAACCAAACTTGGTATTTAGTTGCACCCCGACATAAACTGGTGCTGATTAGATTTAGGGATCAATCGCTCAACAGGTGGACGCTGTGATCGTAAATTTTTGTAAACTTAACATGGCAGTATAGGACCAAATTTCGTATAAATGTTCATAATGGGAGTTATTTTAAACTTGTGATTGTGAAATTAATATGAATTACTGATAATAGTAGTAGTTAACTAGGAAAAAAAAATTGTGCATGTGGGGCATCGGTTCCTCCTGGGGGGAAGCCCCCCCCGGGGTGGAGTAAATTTTCATGATGGGTATCTTTCGAAAAGTCTCGTCAATACATTTAAAAGGAATGGTTGAACTATAAATCTGTGATAATTTAAAACAAAGTTATCAATTTTTTTTTTTTTTTTTTTAACGAAAAAAAACTTAGAAAAATCGTAATTTGGAGTTAGTGTGGAGTGGGTGTTTTTGCAGATTATGGTGGTCTTTCATCATTCTTGCATTGCACAATTATTTATACGATACAAATTATACTGAGTAACACATACAACCACTTTTTCTTCGTGTTTCTTTCTTTTTCTCTTTTTTAAACTTTTCTTTAAAAAAAAGAAAGAAAGAAAAAAGAAAAAAAAAAAAAAAAACAAGTATTTGGAAACAGTAACATTCTCTAATACTAAACACGTAGCGGAAAGCCTTTTCCGTAACGGGTGTTTCCTGTTTATATACAGTTATCCCCAACCCCTACCCTGTCTGCTCTCTGAAGACTCTCTACACTGATTCTTCCATCCGGGCTTCAAAAAAGCACATGGCCGGAAACTCTGAATAAAGCATTAGTGAGTGCAAATAATATTTGTTTAGTTTAAAGTTAAGTGCGGGAAAAAAAATAAAGAAGAAGAAGAAGAAAATGGGAAAAAATCTTCTAAATTAAACTGTGTGATTTAAAAAAAAAAAAAAAAAAAAAAAGCATTAACTATTTATGAATTAAAATGAATGAAATAATTTAGATTCTGATACACTGATTAAATATTTAGTTTCTAGTACACCTCATCGCATTCTTTATTACACATAAGCCAAAAAAGTTCTCTAAAAAGTAGTTTATATAATAAAGGTATTATTCTTTGGTTGAAATTAAAAAATGAGATTTGAAAGTAGCTTAAATTTTGATACTGTTTGTTGTGAAAAGAAAAAAAGAAAAAAAAAGAAGAAGAAGAATGAACTAACACATTGTTGTGCTGTTAAAATATTACACTGTTGATTTCAAACCCATTCTAAAATACTTTCAGATTATAATCTTCGATAATCTAAAAGATGTAAAGGAAAGTAAGTGCAAATGATATTTGCTTAGTTAAGTGGGGGTAAAAAAAGAAAGAAGAAAAAGAAAAGGGGGAAAAATCTGCTAAATTAAACTGTGTGATTTAAAAAAAAAAAAAAAAAAAAAAAGCGTTAACTATTTACTAATTAAAATGAATGAAATAATTTAGATTCTGATACACTGATTAAATATTTAATTTCTAGTACACTTCATCGCATTCTTTATTACGTGTAAGCCAAAATAGTTCTCTAAAAAGTGGTTTATATAATAAAGGTGGAAATACAGGTTCTTTGGTTGAAATTGAAAAATGAGATTCGAAGTAGCTTGAATTTTGATACTGTTTGTTGTGAAGATATTAGGGTAGATTTTTTTTTCTTTCGTTCAGTGTTTGTTGCTTGCCTGTGTCTTAAAAAAAAAAAAAAAAAGAAGAAGAAGAAGAATAGAAGAAAAATCTGTTAAATTAAACTGTGTGATTAAAGAATATATATATATATATATAGCGTTGACTATTTACTAATTAAAATGAGTGAAATAATTTAGATTCTGATACACTGATTAAATATTTAGTTTCTAGTACACTTCATCGCATTCTTTATTACGTGTAAGCCAGAACAGTTCTCTAAAAAGTAGTTTATATAATAAGGGTATTATTCTTTCATGGAAATTGAAAAATGAGATTTGAAGTAGTTTGTATTTTGATACTGTTTGTTGTGAAGATATTAGTGTAGATTTTTTTTTCGTTCAGTGTTTGTTGCTTGCCTGTGTCTTTAAAAAGAAAAAAAAAGAACTAGCATATTGTTGTACTGTTGAAATGTTGATTTCAAACCCATTCTAGAATACTTGCATAGATTATATTCTTCGATAATCGAAAAAGATGTAAAGGAAAGTGAATGCAAATAATATTTGTTTAGTTAAGTGGGGCTAAAAAAAAAAAAAAAGAAAAGAAAAGAAAGAAAGAAAGAGTAAGGAGAAAAGAAGAAAAGTCTGCTAAATTAAACTGTGTGATTAAAAGAAAAATAAATAAATAACGTTAACTATTTACTAATTAAAATGAATGAAATAATTTAGATTCTGATACACTGATTAAATATTTAATTTCTAGTACACTTCATCGCATTCTTTATTACTTGTAAGCCAAAAAAGTTCTCTAAAAAGTAGTTTATATAATAAAGGTATTATTCTTTGGTTGAAATTGAAAAATGAGATTCGAAGTAGCTTGAATTTTGATACTGTTTGTTGTGGAGATATTAGGGTAGTTTTTTTTTTTTTTTTTTCTTTCGTTCAGTGTTTTTTACTTGCCTGTGTCTTAAAGATAAAGAAAGAAAGAAGAAAATTAACTAACGTATTGATATACTGTCGAAATATTACAGTGTTGATTTCAAACCCATTCTAAAATACTTTCAGATTATAATCTTCGATAATCTAAAAAGATGTAAAGGAAAGTGAGTGCAAATAATACTATTTGCTTAATTAAGTGGGGGTAAGAAAAAAGAAAGAAGAAAAATCTGCTGAATTGAACTGTGTGATAAAAAAAAAAAAAAAAATAGCGTTAACTATTTACTAATTAAAATGAATGAAATAATTTAGATTCTGATACATTGATTAAATATTTAGTTTTTAGTACACTTCATCGCATTCTTTATTAAATATAAGCCAAAAAAGTTCTCTTAAAAGTAGTTTATTTAATAAATGTATTATTCTTTGGTTAAAATTGAGAAATGAGATTTGAAGTAGCTTGAATCTTGATACTGTTTGTTGTGAAGATATTAGGGTAGATTTTTTTTTCGTTCAGTGTTTGTTGCTTGCTTATGTCTTTAAAAAAAGAAAAAAAAAAAAAGAAGAAGAAGAAGAAGAATGAACTAACATATTGATATACTGTTGAAATATTACACTGTTGATTTCAAACCCATTCTAAAATACTTTCAGATTATAATCGTCGATAATCTAAAAGATGTAAAGGAAAGTGAATGCAAATAATATTTGCTTAGTTAAGTGGGGGTAAAAAAAAGAAAGAATAAGGAGAAAAGAAGAAAAATCTGCTAAATTAAACTGTGTGATTAAAAAGAAAAAAAAATTGCGTTAACTATTTACTACTTAAAATGAATGAAATAATTTAGATTCTGATACACTGATTAAATATTTAGTTTGTAGTACACTTCATCGCATTTTTTATTACGTGTAACCCAGAACAGTTCTCTAAAAAGTAGTTTATATAATAAGGGTATTATTCTTTGGTGGAAATTGAAAAATGAGATTTGAAGTAGTTTGTATTTTGATACTGTTTGTTGTGAAGATATTAGGGTAGAATTTTCTTTTTCCTTTCGTTCAGTGTTTTTGCTTGCCTGTGTCTTAAAAAAAAAAAAAAAAAAAAAAAAAA
Organism: Salticus scenicus; assembly: GCA_963930645.1. Lineage (NCBI taxonomy): Eukaryota > Metazoa > Arthropoda > Arachnida > Araneae > Salticidae > Salticus > Salticus scenicus. Next base: position 171,760,903 of record OZ005660.1, on the reverse strand, counting down.
AAACGAAAGAAAAAACAACTAACATATTGTTGAACTGTTGAAATATTACACTGTTGATTTCAAACTCATTCTAAAATACTTTCAGATTATATTCTTCGATAAAAATCTAAAAAAATGTAAAGTAATCTGCATTTCGATACGCTGTTTGGTATGAAGCATTTTTCGATTTTTTTTATTTTTGTGTGTCTGTGCAAAAAAAAAAAAAAAAAAAAAAAAAAACTTTGCATAAGATTTTTGTTTGTGTTATTTTTGGAATATTTATACGTTAATTCGAAGTGAAAAACTTAAAATGCTTCTTAGATTATAGTGGTATTTTTCGGAAAAATCGAAAAACGAGAGTTAACACATTTTGATATGCTGTTTGATATTGAAGATACTAAAGTATTTTTCGTTTTTTTGTGCTTGTGTATGTTTTTTTTTTTTTTTTTTTTTTTTTTTTGTTGTTGTTGTTGTTGTTTTGTTTTTAACTTAGCGAAGATTTTTGTGTTATTGTAGGAATATTATTTTAATTTCGCGTGAGAAATTTGAAATATTTTTCTATTGTAAATTGTATTCTTCGGTAAAAATTGAAAAATAAGGTTTAAAGTAATTCGCATTTTAATACGCGGTTGTGTTTGTGTGTCTGTTTATAAAATAAATAAAAACTTTGTAAATGATTTTCGTGTTATTGTAGGAATATTAATCTGTTAATTTCACGTGTAAAACTTAAAATACTTTTCAGATTGTAATAGTATTCCTCGCTAAAAATCGAAAAATAAGATTTAAAGTAACTTACATTTTGATACGTTGTTTAGTATGAAGATGAAGATATTAAAAGTATTTTTCGATTTTGATGTTTGTGTGTGTCTTTTTTAACACGCTTTTATTAGCTTCACCTGTATGTATGTTTGTATGTGTGTTTGTAACCGCTCTGAGTGCAAACAAAAAATCTGTATTGTAAAACAAAGACTTTCCCTATCGAACGCCGTGGCTGTGAGGTAAAGAGCCGCGATATGAACCTAAAGGTCTAACGTTCGATCCCAGTCAGGGGAGATTTAAAAAAAAAATGGTTTTTGTTTAATTCTAAATTATTTTAATTAAAGATTTAAATGTATGTATATATTATGGTTTGTCATTCACACGATTTTCTCTTACCCTGCATTTTACTAAGATAGATATTTTGGGCTTTTTATTTCACATTTCTATAAAAGCGTGATTTTGGGCTTTTTATTTCACATTTCTATAAAAGCGTGTTCTTTAATTTTTTAAAACTATAATATTATTTCTGAATGATTTCTGTATTATTGTAGGAATATTATTAAAATTTCACGTGAGAAACTTGAAATACCTTTAGATTATAATAGTATTCTTCGGTAAAAATCGAAAAATAAAATTTAAAATAATTCATATTTTGATACGCTGTTTGGTAAGAATTTTTTTTAAGAATTTTCTTATGATTTTTATAGGAATACTAATATTTGAAATCAGAAACACAAATTAAAATATTTTTGGTTCATTTTAGGAAGGTTATTCTTATCTTGGAAAAATTTTGGCGCCTGTATATGGCGCCGTGCTCGAAGCTTACATGCTCGAAGCTCACAGTAGTCAAATCGTGTTTGAAGCTCACATTCACCAATATCTCGTGTTCCAAGCGCACAAATATATTCACCCCTTTCCCCAACGCATCAACTTGACAGGTGGGATTAGATTAGACCGTGGCCGTAGCGCACGTAACTCGTATCTCAAATAGAGCAGGCGCACGTGACGTCACTGCGATAAACATTGACAGATGATTCCGCACGTGCTTTAGAATGTAGTCAAAAGTGGGATAAATAGAAAAATATATATGGAGGCTTTTAATTGAAAAATCTGTATTGAAATGCTTTTAATACACAGGAAAGAGATTTTTCAGATTTTCTGCTGATTTAAGCTTTTTTGTACATTTAGCTTTTCAGCTTTTTTTTTTTTTTTTTTTTAGCATTTTTTATATTTCTGGTGTGTATTTGTTCTTTCTTTATACATTGAAGATTAAAATAAATATTTATTACTCTAATATAATGGATTTTGTCATTGAAATTCTAGTTGTCTTGCCTTTGCGTACAGTTTCAGTTATTTTATATTTCTGCAAATCTCATCCCTGAATATAAAAATATTTTTTTCTATGGGAGATTATAGAGAAAAAATAATTAAAGAGTTATTTAATATAAAAATATAATTAAAATTGATTGCTTTTATTAAAAATCAAAATGTTTAATAATAAAATTAATTTGTTCAATAGAACTATTTGAGCTTTTATTTAAAAAATCTATTTCTAAATATTTTCATTAAAGATTAAAAAAAAAAAAAAAGAAAAGAAAAGAAAAAATAAATAAATAAAAAATCTAGAAACCTAATTTAACTAATATATATATTTAATAACTAAATTAAATTAATTGAGATTGTTTAGTATTATTGTTTCGGCTTTTAATAGAAAAATCTTTACTAAAAAATTTTTTATATTATTAAATATTTATTTTCTATGAACGATAATAATAATAATAAAAGCTAGTTAAAAAATCATCCAATAAAATATTCTAATTAAAAAATAACAATTTATTTTACAATTAATTGAAATTACTTAATACTATTTTTTGGACTTTTAATTAAAAGGCCTATTTCAGTAGCCGAGCGGTTCTGCTCTCCAAGCTGATAGATTAGTGTTAGTGTTGATGTCTGGGAATAGGGCCGATTGTCTACCCTAGGGTCCTAGGCCCGAGGGGGAGTGCCTTCCATGGCGGACTTTCTAAGGGTTCCTAGCCCATATTTACGCAAGTTTATGAGAAAACCACGTAAAACCCCGAACGACTAAGCCGACGAGCACGGACCTGGGATCGAACCTGGCATCTCAGGTCTACCAGCTTTGAGCACAGAACCGCTCGGCCGCTCGTGGGCCTTGATAAATTGGAATTGCCGGGTTCCCGCTTGTCAACCTAGAAATTCGGAATTTTCCATGGTTTTCTCTGAAAAACGCGTATATACAGGACAGGGCTTCTTAGAAAGAACTCTCATGAAAGGCATTTCAGCCAGGCTTAGGACCTGCATGTTGTCAGTGTGTTTTAATGCTTAAACCACAACCACCAAAATATTTTTAACTCAAAAATACTTTTTTTTTTTTTAAGCATATAAATGATTATATACAAAAAATAATATTAATTAAAAAATCGTTTAAGATTACATTCTAATTAAACATAATTTAATTATTAATGATATAAATTTGAAATAATTAAATTAATTGAGATTGCTTAATACTGTTGTTTGGGCTTTAAAAGGAAAAACCTAATTCAAAATGCTAAACATAAAAATATTTTTTTCTATAATTGATCATAGAAAGTAAGTAAGTAACTAAAATTATTTTACTTAAAAAAACTTTAAAAGAAAGAGTAAATTAATTATCTAATAGCTAAATGAATTATCAAAAATATAAATTTTAATAATTATATTAGCTATGATTCTTTAGTACAATTTTTTCTGCTTTCAAAAGAAAAATTATCTAAAAACACTTTTAATATTAAAATATTTTATTTTCTGTGAATAAATATGGAAAAAAAAAATAAATAAAAAAAAAAAGATAGTTAAGGATCTAATTAAAATTATTTTATTTAAAATATTCTAATAGAAAGAGTAAATTCATTAATTAATTATCTAAAAACTAAACGTATTATAAATAATAATAGTAATCAAATTAGCTTAGATTGCTTGATACAATTTTTTCTGCTTTCAATAGAAAAATTTATTTTAAAATACTTTTAATATTAAAATATTATAATTAAGTTAGTTGTAATCGCTGAATAAAATTATTTGAACTTTTAATTAATAAGCCGAGAAGTTCTGTTCTCCAAACTGGTAGACAGGAAGTGCCGGGTTCAATTCGAGATCATGGTTGTCGACCCTCATGTTCTCAGTCGGCTTTAACACCTAAACTACCATCACGAAATTATTATTAATATAAAAAGTTATTTTAATCAATGATTATATATAAAAAAAAATTAATATATCATAACTAAAAACTAATTGTAATATATTTTTGTAATATATTGTAACAATTATAACAATGTTACAATTGTTACAATTATTGTAACAATGTAATATATTGTACAATATATTGCTACAATTGTAATATATTGTAATATATATAAAACAATTTGTAATTATAATATTTTATATAATTATCAAAAATATTTTTTTAATAATTGATTTAGATTACTCAATATCATTTTTTGGGCTTTTAATAGAAAAGCTATTTCAATATACTTTGTAATATAAAAATATATCTTTTGTCATGATTACAGAACAAAGAAATAATTAAAATTATATTATTTAAATAATCTAAAATGAAATTTTACATTAAAATATACACAATTTTACTAATTGGTGTGCCACTCACACTATTTTAGACTAAAATTTGATAACAATGTATGTTTTCATTAACATTGACTGCCAAATTTATACTCCAATCATAACTTTTGAATTATAACTTACTAATATTTTACCAGAAATCGATTTATCAATATGTTGATAATTTAGGTGGGGGTGTTATTATTATTATTTTACTTTATTTATTTATTTATTTTTTGCAGACTGTACCTTCGTATTGTAAGTTCCGATTTCTAGTTAAAAAATACTTACAACAATTAACTTTGATAACAAAGACATACCACAAATTATGTGTAGTCTTATATATAATCTGTGAATTCTATATAAAACATATATAGTACTTAAGATTGACTTATTAAATAAAACTGCGTTAAATAAATACACGAACAATCATTTCGGGCCATTATTCCTGATATATATTTTTTATCCACCCCCGAAAATATTTATGTAAATAAGCAGAAAATAATTTTATTTAATAATTTAATTCCTAGTTCCTGCCTTAGTTCAAAAAATAACTCATAAACTGAATTGCGCTTCAAAAACCATCTTCCTCGACCTCCCCCCCTTCCCCCCTCTGCTCTTCGGAAAAAGGGATTAGTCTCTTCCCACCTGTCAAGTTGATGCGTTGGGGAAAGGGGTGAATATATTTGTGCGCTTGGAACACGAGATATTGGTATGTGTGAGCTTCAAACACGATTTTCCTACTGTGAGCTTGGAGCACGACACCTTGTATATGCTGATTGGTATAGAGATATTATGTTATTGTTTGTCCTTATAAAGTATTATTTCGGAAGAATTTTCATATTGTTGCGGGAACATTATTCTTTTGATTTGACATGCGAAAAGTAATTTGAAATACCGGATTATAATAGGAATATTCTTCGGCGTGTATTGAAAAATAAAATTTGGAGTAGCTGGAATATTCATTTACTGTTATTGAAGATTTTTCTTTCTGGCTTTTGTTATTTAACTATCCCCCCCCCCCCTCTCTCTCTCTCTCTAGCGGCCCTTGTATTTTTTTTATCGCTAACACCACTCCTGGAGCGGCCCCTCCTCTCTGTTAATCTTCTGAAAACTATCAAATCATGTTCAAGACACTTCAGAACGTGTAAATTCGTCGAAAACTGGAGTTCGAAAATTTTCACGAATCCAGTTCTTTCTTCTTATATATATATATATATAGAAGAGAGTGAAAAGGTAGTAATTTAAATATTATATTTACTATATTAACTATAATAATACAATTTTAATTATTTATAATAATAAAAATGCATAATTTAAATTTTAAATATCTTTATCTTATAACAACAGCTCATTTTTTCCGGGACTAACGCTTGAAATTTAGGTTATAGCTACAGAAATGAATTGACATAAATAAAGAAAATTTTTATTTTTGGTTTGAAGGAATGAATAAAATAATAGAACAAGGATGTTGTAAAAAAAAAAAAAAAAAAAAAAATGGCGTGACAATTGCAACAATGTGTTGAGAAAAAATTAAATTTTGTCCTTGATTTGAAATAAATAAAATAAGTCTAAAAGGTAATTTTAAAGAACAAATGAAACCTATGTAAGTAGTAATCCTATGTTAGCGAATTGGCAGTTTTCTTTCTCGGTTCACGCTAAAGACCACCAAGTTGTGGTCAAAATGTTAAACTAAATTTAAGGAAAAAATCCCTAAATAAATAATAACAATGACGATAAAATAATAATATATTTGGAGATATCAACCGCCAGACGGGCGAAGGCCGACAAATTCTGAATACAATTAATTATACTAAAAACACTTTAAACACACGTAAAATTAAATTTTATTTAAAAGATGTTTAAAAAAAAAATTATCCAAAGCTTTTCGCTTTAATAGTAAAGCATCATCAGGGACTTTTATTATTCATTTCCAATGAGCAGTTTTTAAATATTTACCATTTACTATCGAAGAACGTCACATTTCCCAAGCTATTAATATAATTAAGAGGGGACAATACCTAATCTCGCCGGCAGCCTTCGCCCATGTTATTCTATGGGAAAATTTGTTACGACAATTACACATTACCTAATGAATATTTTTTAATTCTGTTTTCGCAGTCAGAAAATTCATAACCGTTAAATGAGTACTCCTTTTTGAAAAATTCATTTTTTTTAATTTTTACATTTTAATTTTGAGTTCAAAAATGCGATTTTTCACAAAATGCATTTTTCTCATTTTCTAGTCGCAAAATGAAATACTAAAATTTTAAAAAATCAATTTTTGGAAAACAGGTACTAATTTAACGCTTATGAATTTTCTAAATGTGAAAACAGAATTGAAAAATATTCATTAGGTAATGAGTAATTATGTGAACAAATTTTCCCATTGAATAACATGGGCGAAGGCTGCCGGCGAGATTAGGTATTGCGCTCTTAATGCAAAAATGCAATAAATTCCAAAGATGCTGCAATTTTGCCAATAATTTGGCACACTATTATAAAATAGGTAATAGTTTATTTCTGCTAATTCATCATGGTTTTTCTCCTACAATAGCCTCGTGTGATATTTCAATAGTTCCAGCTTCTCTTATTTTTCTTAGCTCCTTGATCCAACCTTTACCGGACTTCAAATTGACTTTGCTGATATTCACGTTATTAAAAGACTTAACTGTTGACTGTGAAAAGAAAAATACTATTTAAAAACTACTCATTGGAAACGAATAATAAAAATCCCTGATGATGCTTTACTATTAAAGCGAAAAGCTTCGGATAATTTTTTTTTAATATCTTTTAAATAAAATTTAATTTTACGTGAGTTTAAAGTGTTTTTAGTATAATTAACAATTGACACGTGTTCAATTCAGCTCTTTTATTAGAGATTATTTATCTGAATACAATTATCAGAAACATAATCATGTAGGTGAAGGAAAATTATTTCGCTTTTGTGACTTAACGTTTGTTAAAGTAAAAAAATCTTCAGGTGAATATATATATTCACACAGAAATTTTATTTCTTTTGCTTATCACCTGGAAATTACAAGGAAGAGAGAGAAAAGCGGGGAGTAGGGGATAGACTAAGACCTTTGTGAGAAAATTGCACCTGCTTCGCCTTAATCTTTAGTCACACAAGAATCGAATTACCCCCTGAATTAAGTCTTCAGATAATCTCTATACTAGCGCAAGAATCTAATTTCGAACACAATTATTCTGCCATTTCCAATCTTTTTCTAAAGAATAAGATTTTTAAATGATGCCATAAAACGGAATAGATTAGGACGTGAATTATTGCCGGTTCGTCGTTACATTTTCCATTTTCTTACAACGAAAAAAAAAAAAAAAAGAAAGAAAGAAAGAAAATCGTAAATATCTTGCAATTTCCTATTTTTCTAGATCGCCTCAGAAAGCATTCCACCTATACGTGTAGGACCCTAGAGTAGTCAATCGGCCTTAACGGCCCTCTTCACTTAACGTCGCCGGAAACCCGAGCCAATGTTATTCTATGGGAAATTTTCTTTACAAATAACTTATTAACTAACACATATTTTTAAATTCTGTTTTCACATTCTGAAAATTCCCAACTGTTAAATTGACGGACCTTTTTTAAAAATGTATTTTTTTAATTATTAATATTTTATTTTGAAATTGCAAAATGAAAAACTTTCACATATTGAAAATTCGTATTTTGCAGCTTCAAAATAAAATATAAAAAAATAAAAAAGTAGTTTTTTAAAAAAGGTCCGTCAATTTAACAGTTGGGAATTTTCAGAATGTGAAAACAGAATATAAAAATATGGATTAGTTAATAAGTTATTTGTAAAGAAAATTCGGCTTCTGGCGAAGGTGAGTGAAGGGCCCTTAAACCCAACAACCTATTCTTCTTTGATTTTTTAATCTTCTTCTTTTCTCTATTTAATAGAAGAAAGCATTAGTTTCGTAAAAATGTTTGTTGACTTCGGGTTTTCGATGGATTTACACGTTTTGAGTGAACAACGATTCACAGGACATTTGACCATTTTAAGAAAAAGTTTCTCTGTGTGAGAAAATTTTGTGGCAAATGTATCTGAGGGAACCACTGCACAAAATTTCATACAAATTTGTATGTTGTTATACCTTGAAATATATTAGTGCCTAGTGCCTATGAACTTTTGGGGAAAATCGCTCAACGAGTATCGTTGCTGTCTCAATTTTATAAATTTTTAACATGGCATTATAAGATAGAATTTCGTGTAAATGTGCACATTATTTTTATTTCTCAATTATGAAATTAAAAAGAATTATTTAGAATAGTTAATAGGTTGAAAGGTAGACATGTTGGCCAACTTTTGTCAAAAGTTCATTTCAATAGAGTAAAAAATTAAACAAATTGTCGACAAAAGAACGGGGTTAGATTTCAGGTATTTTCAAAGTTGAAATTTCATAAGGGCTTTTCCCCATGTCGCGTAATTAATTTGAAGATCCTTAAAATGTTTATTTTTAAGATTATTTTCTAATCATTGTGCGATACACAATTGTTCCACAGTCCTTGAATTCTAACATTTTTTGAAGGTAGACATTTCTGTCAGTTGACACAGTTCTTTACCTCGAAAACTAAATTTTTTTCTTCAAGATAGAAAATTCTATCAGTTAACATCGTAATTACTCATTTAACACGTGACAACGATATAAACACAGCTGTTACAATGTCTCCTCCCCTCCATTCAGAAGTTGCTGAAATAAATGAAAGGAAAAAGGAAAAGATTGGTGTGGCGTACACAGTTGTTTCTAAAACAAGACTTTAACCTAATAAAAAGGCCGCCCTGAAATCCAAGACCACAATGTGCAGTACGCATGAGTGGGATTTTCATTCATGACCTTCCCTGATGAGTAAAAAAAGAAAAAAGAAAGTAGTCACGTGAATGAAATCGCGGATGTTCTGAATAGAGCTAGCCGTCTGAGCTGGTTTCCAGACTGAAACTAACTGATGAGTAGGCGTTTACGTTTGTTTTTTGTTTTATACCCAATGCTGGCGATTTTTTATTTTGCCAGAAGTAGTATCTCTGATATTTTCTATTTATTTGGAGTAAAAATTTCGTATTGCTTTTGCTGCAGAAATATTTTATTTTGCTATTACTTTTAATACCCTTTTTCCTTCTTTTTATTCTCAGGATTTCATATTACTGAACGAAATTTGTTGAAATATAGTACATATTCTTATATGGTTTCATGGTTTAATTCAAAGTTTGTTATTTTCTATATCTTAAATCTATATTGAATCTATTTTTGCATGTTATTTTAGGCTTTTTTCTTTTGAGGGGGGGGGGGGGTAATTTTTTGGTTAATTGGTTATTTTCCATATAATAAACCATATTGATAAGAATTGAAAAAGAAAAAAGAAAAAGAATAACCCCCATCCCCCCCCCCCCTCAAAAAAAAAAAAACAGTGATTTTCATACATTCTAGATATGCTGGTTCTTCAGATTTTTCGACCGATGCAACGAGTTTGTTTTCCACAATTTTTGTTGTGACATGTTATTTTTTCTTTTTCTTTCTTCTTCTTTTTTTCCCCCTAATGATAATGACCTGTGCTGTCCATATCCAGTTTGATTTCAGGTGTAACTTTAGTCCAGCTTTTGGATTTTTTAGATTATCAATGCCACCAGATTTGTATTTTTCTTGTTGAGAGATTCTGTACTGAATAATTTCTAATAAAATTTTTGTTCTTAAAAAAAAAAAAAAAAAAATTCAAACGAAGTTAAAATGAAAAAGAAGGGGGTGTGGGGGGGGGGGGGGGGTGCTTTATAATCTATATTACTATTATTCATTTAATTTAATGTTATAAAAAATAATTTATGTTTAGTTAGTAGGTACAGGGACAGTATTTGGATACTATAAATACATTTTTCATAAATTGATTTTATAAACAAATATTCTTCCATATAATGTTTACCACTTTTCCATTACCTACATTGTTTTCGCAAAATGCCGCATTATTTTGTTTGGAAATTTCTGTCGCATTTCTGCTCTTTTTTCATTTTCTCCATGTTTTCGTGTGAACTTTTAAGGCTAGAAATTGTCTGCTGCGAAAGCGGACTGTTTTTCTCTGATAAGTCATCAAAATTTTGAAGGGAAAACAAACTGCTAGCTTCACGGAAAACTTGTGGATTTTAAAAGAAATGAAAAGATCATGACAGCCAAAAAATCGGTTTCTGAAAACATGGAGAAATGTTAGAGGAAAAAGAAAATGTCAGAAACGTTTAGCTTTTCCCGTTCTCATGAGAGCCCTTGTCTCTACTGAAGCATCACATTGAGAACTGAAATGAAGAGGATGCTCTCTTCTTAGGCGACGGCTAAAGTGGATTTGGCGAAAGTGTCTGGTGCCATAGCGTCTCTAACAGAAAAGAAATTATTTCTTTGATTTAAAAGAAAAAAAGCGGGAGATATTGATATGTGTGCTGGATGGTGCTGGATTTTGAATCAGTGATGCCATATTGGGGATTTTGTCCCTATTTTGGGGATTTGTGAGCCTTCAGGGGACAATTTTGGGGACTAAATGTTTGTGGGGACTTTTTTGGGGAATTCTAAAATTTTTGGGGAACAAATCTGGGGAGTTCTTCAACTTTCTGTCAATGTTGACAACGTAATGATTTATCCCAACGACTAGAGACTTTCAATAGTTTTATTGTTATTTGGAGATTTTTTCAAAAATTGCCTTCATTTGGGGAAAAATCTGAGCTTAAATCATAGGAAAATCTACTTGATACTTTTTTTGGAAAATTTTTTTATTTTCCCTTTTTAGTAAAAATCAAGTTGGGGATTTTTTCGGAAAAAAACCCTGATTTGGGGAAATTTGAAGACCTGTTTGGAGAAATAATTTTCGACCATCTGGCATCACTGTATAGAATACAACTTATTTTTACGATGACCTTTTTATGTTTCACTGCTCAAAAACAAATTTTCAACACGATATTGCGCATTATTTTGTATTTATCTTGTAGTAATTTCTCCGCAATTTGTTAAGGGGATAAAGAAGAAGAAATATGTCTCTATTCTATGAAATTTTATGCTATGCTTTGCTTTTTTAACAACTTGGCTATAATTCTTTTTTATCATGATTAATCACTCCTATTTACGGAAGCTGTATGTATTTTCTTTGTTAGTAGAATAACTGACCATTATTTATATATATAGTTTAGAAAATTTAGTACTATTTTCTAGAACAACGTGAATGTTTCTTTTTTTTTAAAAAAAAAAAAGGAAGAAGAAACTTTTTGTCTAGGGATTATTTTGAATAAATTAAGATGTCTTGCAACATCCAGTTAAGAGGACTCTCACTCCTTATTATCACTGAAAGCCTAAGCCAATGTTATTCTATGGAGAATTTGGCTGTGTTATTAACTAATTTATATTTTTAAATTCCGTTTTCACATTCAGAAAATTCACAACTGTCTCACGGTTAATAGTTATGAGAATTCTGAATTTGAAAATGGTATTTAAAATATATATTAGTTAATGAGTTATAGCGACGCAAAATTTCACATTGGCTTTGACTTTCGGAGACGATAAGGAAAAAAGAAAAAAATAAGCTTATTGTCCAAAATCAAATTCAGTTTTTCGCATAATTTTAATTTTATTCTCTCGTACTTTCTTCCTTTCTTTTTTAGTACATTTTCAGACAAAATTATATGCAAAGGGTTTGTTGGTTGGTTGGGTTTTACGTCGCGCTAGTGCTGCGCAGATGGGCAATTGGCGACGGTCTGGGACACACCATCACAATTTTGATCCTCCACGGAAAGGGATTGCTCTCCCGCTTCGGTGACCCCCAGAGGTATTTTTGATGGGAACATGGAGGACATTGCTGCCACGACACATTTTACACACACCAGCCACCACTTATATATGTATGCAAAGGGATAATTTAATGTTTTTTTTTTTTTTTTTTTTTTTTTTTAGGACTATTTCTTTTAATCTATCATTTGTCGTTGTTACCAATTTATAATAATACACTTCGAAAATGCCTGCCAATATCCAATTTTACCGTTTAATTTCTTACTCTATTTTAAAATATTTTATATATATATATTTTCTTTCACTTCCCATCCGTGAGGATCGAACTCACAAACTTCGGGTTCATAGTTGTATACTCTAACCATACAGCCAACGGGTCTTAGCTAAATATTTCCTGATTATTAGACTAGTGTTTTCACTTTTTTTTTTAAGGGTGTTGAAATACAAATATAAGTAGTCCTATCGTACTAAATTAAATTCTGTCATAGACAGAACTTCACCCGTAGTATTTTTATTTTTTATTTTTACTTATATGTTGTATTGATAGAATTTAATTAAAAGCATGCAGTGTTGAATGGAGTTAGATACACGTTTTTTTTTTTTTTTTTTTTTTTTTTTTTTTTTTAATAAATAAAAATTTGCTGCAAACTTTTTCTTTCTGAAAGCATAAAAGCGTACTTTCTAGAGGATTTATCGTAGATAAGTTAATATGAAATTTTCGGATCTTTCTGAATCGTTATTCGTTTTAGGAGCAATTCACGGGGAAAATATAAGTAAAATACAGACATATGTAGTTACATCTCAACATAAAATGTTTAAAAAAAAAAAAAAAAAAAAAAAAAGGAAACTATCGCTGCTTTTCGAACATAAGCCAGCTTTTCACTGAAATGTTACACTAAATTCTTTTCGTAAGACATTCCGACTTTATTGTGCAATTCCATTTTTGTATAAAGTTAGAAAATGTCCTTTCATGCAATGGCATTTGCAGAAAACTTTCTTTTTGAAACCTAGCAAAATAAAACAATTTTTCCTACATAGAATGCTACAGAAAGGAACACGAATACGGGAAATGTTACGTTGCTTTTGTACATCATTGTTCTGAATTTGAGAGAAACTGTTCTGTACTTCAAAATTGCCAACATTTGAAACATTTCAAAATGAGAGAAATGTGACAAGAAACCGCACTTATTCTTTTGAATTTCCCAGCATTTACTGCTTTTGAAATGCAACCATGTTTCCGACAGGTAAAAATGTCGTTTAGGCACTGCGATATGCTTTTTTTTTTTTTTTTCCCCGTTTCCGTGTACTTGATACTATAGAGTCACGAAAATAAGAATTGTATAAGAAATTATTTAAAAGTATATTACATTTTACCGTGTTTTTATTAACTTGCTTTTCTGTTTGTCCAGTAAAAAACCTTGCAATCGATTTTTAACGAACTTCCCGACTAGCTAGACATTTGAAATTTTTAAAATAGAATAGCTCAGAACACGATGACAATGCATTCTTTTAATACTTTTATTTATTTAATAAATGTTTGAAATTTTTTTATGATTGTTCTTTTTATTACGCATTTGATCATTTTCTTTCAAGTTGATGGGATAATTCATCAAAAAAAAAAAAAAAAAAAAAGTATTTATTGAATGCATAGAATTGTCAAGTTTATATGATTCAACAGAAAATTTAAAAACGTGATATATAAAAAGTTCTTTTTATGTTGTAATTATTTCTATATTTATCTGGTTATTCAAAATATGGCTTTTGAAAACGAAAGAACTGTATTTATATACATGTATGTTACGGTCAATGTGATTAATTAGTAATTATTAATAATAACCGACCATTATTAATAATAACCAAATAAGCCGGTTAAAATGAATAATTTTTGATATTTTATCACTTGACCGATTATTCTTAATAATTACCAAAGAAGTTTGTTTTATATAATATTTTCCAACACGTTTGGCAATTCTATTACTAAGATATGAATAAGGTAAGGTATTCATACCTTAGGTAAGGTATGAATTGATCACATTGAATAAACTTCCTTGGTAATTATTATTAATAACCGGTTGATGTGATTAATGTCAATTATTTAATCACATTCAGCAAAAGAAGCTGATATAATTAATAATCGACGGTTATTAATTATAATAATAGCATTTATTGCTTTAACCGTAACATTTATACTATAGGGGAGACTGGGGCACAGTGGACCACCCCTATTTAAATCTCTTAATGTTTAACTCTTTTAGTTTATATTGAGACTCATAGATGACAGCATGGTACTACTTGTATATTTCCAAAAAAACACTTGGTAAATGCTAAGGTATAGCCATTTTATACAATTTTTATTTTTTGAGCTGCTCAAAGTAATTTTTCAAGCTTAAAGTTTATTTTAATTTTATCAGGACTTAACTATTGACTACAAATATTGGATAGTTGTTAAAAAAAGGTAAGATATTGTTGTTTTTAAATTTATAAAAATTATTAGCATATTTATAGTCTATATATAATTTTAATATTATTATTTGTTTTGTCTGGACATGGAGCACAGTGGACCACCTCTAAATGGGGCACAGTGGACCGCTTTCCAGTGGGCCTGAAAGTCCAAATTATATTTAATACCTTATTTATTTCAGTTAAATTTACATATCCAAATATAATGTGACTCAAAATAATTAATAAAAATAATAATAATCGTAATGTTATAATAAAGTAAATTTCTGAAAAAGGAAAATAGTTGAATAGTAGTATAATAATTATGAATATCTAAATTTAATAACTATTTGAATTGTTTAATATTAAAAAATATATATATAAAATGATTATGTGATATAATAAACGATAGGTTATATAAATTTATTGTTGTTGTTTTTAGAAATAACATGTAAAAGATAAAAGCAGAATAATTTTAGTTAAACTTATCTCACAAATATAATGTAAAGTATTAATATCTCAAAATAATTAATAAAAATGTTTAAATAGTAATATAATGTTTAATTATATATTTCATAATTTTTATAAGTATATAACATTAATAAACAAATTAAAAATAGATCTTATTGTTTTCAGTGATGGCACGAAAAGACAAAGGAAATCTGATATAGGATTCTTCGTCTAATTTGATTTCTTATTTATTTTGGTTTCCTTTAAATTTTGGTATTTTATTTCATGAAAACGTTCGAATTATCTTATTTAGACTAGTATTGCATAAGAAACTAATTTTAGAAGAAAAAAAATGAGTAATTTATATTAATTGAACATGAACAACAGAGGTTGGTCCACTTTGTGAGTGCACACAATTTATTTTTTTATTCGTAATGTATTCGAAGTATTGTTATAAAAAAAAATTGAACATGTCAAGAAAGGTTTTAAGAATGTTTGCTAATTTTTTCAAGTACCTTGCTGTTTTACAATTTGGTGAAAAAAATTTATAAGTGTAAAAGTGGTTCACTGTGCCCCTGTCTCCCCTACTAATATTTTGAAATTAGAAGTCTCTGTAATTGAACTAATGAATTTTGTATATTTATTTAATTTTTTGAATTAAAGAACTAATCTCCAAAAACTATGCAAACCATGGATAAAATTTTATTTACTTTTTCTCGATACACTGTCGCCGTTGTGATGTAATTTTTCTGTTAATTTATCTTTTTTCATTCTTTTATTCGTTTGAAATGCTGTCGGCACGCTGGGTAACCATGTATAAAAATTTACTTTCTTTATTTCAATCTATTGTTGTAGCTGCTACGACGTTAGTTTCGAGCGTTACTCACGGAAAACTTGAGTTTTTGCTATCAAGATGGTTAGACTTATTTATTTATTTTTAAACAAGAATAATATTTGTTTTTTCTTTATACATTGTTGTGATTGTGACGTCCCTTTTTTCTACTAAATCGTTCTGCTTTCGTTATTTAATTTATTTCTCCAAACCAAGGATTAAATTTATTTTCTTTATTTCAATACATTTTTTGTAGCGATGACGTTATTTTCGACCGTTACCCCCGTGAAACTTGGGCTTTTATTATTAAAAAGATCCTGTAATTTCTGCATTAAATTTTTTATTCGGATTAATGCAGTTATGTGTTAAATTGCTTTTGAATACTTAGATACTTAATTTTAAAGATAAATTAGAGTGTCAGCCCCTGAAAGCTTATTATCAAGGTTAATGTAACTGGATTATTCTTATCTTCCTGCATAATAACTTAGCTTGTCAATGTCAGGGGAGCGAAATAAGTGACCCGTTAGCTTTTACTTAACGTAACAAGCTTTTCTTTAGATTGGAAATTCTTTCACAATTTTGCTTTCGGATACTAGGAAAACAATCACGCGGAAAAATCGATTGTTTAGTTTGGCGCGAAATTCTTGAACCCTTGAAATATCACCGAGAAAAGGTGATTTTTTTTCCTCCGCTCTTCCTTAAGGTTGAAAGGAAACATTCTTCTTGGAATTTCCGTATAAAAATAATGATTTAAATATATTTAAACAGTAGATAGTTATCGTAAGGATTTGATTTATGTAGCTGCAATAGAATCAGTGTACATTGTTGTCGATTGATTATTTTTACTAATTATGTATAAAAATTATCAACTGTTACAACAATAATAATAATTAGTTAAAAAAAAAAAAAAAAATTATATTGAAGTCAAAAATTTCCACTTTAATTATTTACAAATCCCCCCCCCTTTTTTTTGCCCCTTTAATGCAGAATAGCTTTTATGGAAAAATCAACACCTAGTTTGTCTTCTCAAAACCCACTAAGCGTCTTCTAAATGGATAAAATTCTAATGGTTTTTTCACTGCATCATATTTTTAAAATGTCTCAAAACAATAGTTATTTCAGTTTGAAATTAAAAAAAAAAAGTGATTTTGGATGTCAAGATAAACCTCATGACTATTATATGTGATTTTCATACTTTAAGAACAAGCTAAGAATATATAATTATATATATTTTTTTAATTATCAGTGTATTAAGGAAAAACTACTGCTCAGTATACGGAAAAATACGTTTCAGCCGCTTGGAGGGTTTTAATTTGTGAAATTAGAAATAAATACTTCAGAAAGTCTCAAATGATTATGACCAGGACTGATGATACTGATGGTGGGCTACGTGCCCAGGGCCCCACGGACGAACGGGCCCCCAAAAATATCTTAGATACTTTAAAAAAAATTCCATTAAAAATAAAAAAACAAAACAATTCTGTCATTTGAAAATGTTCCTTGCATAAATCACCTTCATAATGTCTCTAAAGATGAGGAGCATTATTTTTAAACCATGTTAGTTACAAAAGGGGTGGGGTGGGTGGGGGGAATTTTCTTGCATCTTTTGGCTTAGATTTCAAAATGTGAATTCTGCCATACTGCTAAAAATTTAAGGGGTGGGTGTGCTTGTAGATTATTTTAAGCGGTATTTTAACATGAGGATTTTTATTGATGGTGGGGACCCCGTATCGGTAAATACCATAGGTCCCCCAGACATGTAAATCGTCCCTGATTATGACTTTTGTGTTATTTTGGGTATATATACGATTTATGACTTCCATTACCCTACTACCGTAAGTCATGGAAGTATTGTATTTGTTCCAAAAATTCGATATCGAGTTTTCACCTGATTTACACTTTTTAAGGCCTCCTGACTTCTAAAAAGTAGTTTTTGGCAATTGATCAGTGTATATGTATGTGCGGAATCTTCTGGCTATCATATCTCCGAAATTAATAAAGATAGAACTACAAAACTTTTGAACTGATACAGGTCAGGTGTACAGATTAATTTTTCAAATTTTTTGGGGGGGGGGGGGGAACTGGAAGTGGGACATCCGAAACTCGAAGTGGTAAGTCCGTATCTCAAAAACGGCTCTAACGATTTTCTTCGAAGTTGCTATATAAAAACTCTTTTTGATGCCCTTTGGAATGATATAGTTGGTTAGTTCAGGAAAATCGATAGGCGTTCTGTATAAATAGCTCAATTTCAGGTCTCGCAAGTGCGTTCCTTTACAAACGGGCGTACGGATTTTTTTCAAACTCGTCATATTAACTCCCTTTTAAATATCCTTTTGTATGTAATTATTGTTTTCCGGTCAACAATTAACTATGCCAAGTCTTGGTAAAATGTGATATTTCAAAAACGGCTCTAACGATTTTCTTGAAAATTGTTACATGAATTCGTTCTAGATATCCTTTCTCATGTGTTACGTGGTTATTACTGGAAAATTAACAGTCATCCTTCTTAGGAAGGTTAATTTTAGATCTCGGAAATTAATGTTTCAAAAAAATAACTCTACCTTTTTTTTTTTACTTGTTATGCATCTATTTCGTTAGGTCAATTTTATGTCTTCTGATCATATTATCTCAAGAAAAAAAAAAAAAAAAATGCATATAATGCGTGTAATATGTGGAAGTCGTGTGATTGTTTCACAGCTGATTTTTTATATTTGTTGCTTGTTTTAGGAAGATGTGACTGTACTGCCCGAATGAATCTGTTACGCGAAATGAGATACTCTGAAAGGAGCACCTAAAGACATACAAAACCCTTTACTGAAAAACTGTACTAAAATGTTATGCAAATTTTTAGGATATAGAAGAAGACTGTTTAGAATATATTGATAAACTGTAATAAGATGGGAGATTAAAAAGTAGTTAGCTTAAACATTTATTATTATTATTATTTGCTTAAATAACTCTAAGATAATATTTTACAAAATTCAATTTATAACGTCTACTTTCCTCTTAAATAATGCAAAGAAAACAGCTCTCGCAATTTTACCAAATAAAACATTGATTTCTCTTCAAAAATGTAAGAGAATTTAAAATATACATTTCATGGCAAAAAACAATTTTCCCCATGCAATATGAATAGCAATTTGAAGTTTTAAAGTATTTTATAGAGAATAATTTAATAAATTTCAAAAATCTTTCTTTTTTCTTTTAAGTATGTCAATTACCTATGAAAGAACTCAAAATTTTATATCGCAAATTTATGTGTCTTTCCTAATGCAAATAAATTTGGATATGTAGATTTCCTTTTGATAAACTTTGAATTTCTTCCTCGATTTCCTTTTCTTTTTTCTTCTTCTTCCGGCGTTACATTTTAGGAAAAATGTCTCTCTGGAGAAGAAAAAATAAATTGATGTTAAAATAAGACTGAAGACGAATTACTTCAAATCTTTTAGGAAAAAAAAAAAAAAAAAATGACAGCAAAAAAAGAAGAAAACATGAAATAAGAAGATGAATTTTTACCATCTGTGTCATTTAACTTGAGATAGATGAGTAATATAAATTTATGTGATAAATATAAGATGTGTGTATTCTATGGAGTTTAAGATTGGAACGTTGCCACTTCCAAAATCGAAATTGTTATTTTATAACTGTGAGTTTGAAGAGGTGAAAAAAAAAGTCAATAAGGTGCTTATAATTTATACAGTCAATAACAGATGTGTGAATTTTTTTTTATAAGTGTAAGAATTTATTAATTGCAAACGAAATGCTTTTTTATCGGTTTATAGCATAAAAAAGTGAATGTTAAAACTCTGTTGAGTGCAGTTTTCATGCAAAATCTGTTGCTAACAGGGTTGCCACACTACCTGGAGAACCTGGAATAGTCAGGGAATTTGAAAATTGACCATGAAAGTCAGGGAATTTGTGTTTTTTAGCCAGAATATGGAAAATTCAGGGAATTTCATACAATGATTGCCAAAAAAAAAAAGACTAATTTTTCCTCCAACATATAGAGTCATTTTTTTTTTTTTTTTTTTTTTTTACTTAGCTACTGCCATTTTTTAAAAACAAGACTTCTTAGAAAGACCCCGCATGGAGGGCAATCTGCCCTTAGTTCAAAGTAATATGTTAACTGTTATGTTTTCAAGTGGTACCATTATTATTTTGCCCTCAATACAACCAATGCATAATATATATGACTAGACTGGAATTTTCTGAGAACATGTCTGGAAAACCTGGAAAAGTCAGGGAATTTCATTCTGCTATTTGAGTGGCAACCCTGTGCTAATCTCAAGTTTGAACCGAAAAAGTGTAGAACAGTTGAATACACAAAATATACTGTTATTTTGGGCCGTACTCGACCCTACCAGTGGTCGAGCGGCTCTGCGCTCAAAGTTTACAAATGAAAAATACCGGGTTCGATCGTCGACCTAGCCGTTAGGAATTTTTCGTGGTTTTCTCTGAAACTCGCGTAAATGCGGGCTTAGGCAACACCCGGATGTTGGCTTAGGACCCTTTTTAAAAGATCCCTGGTGAAGGTATTTCCACCTATAAGCCTATACCCTCGTGTAGCTATAGTAGCCTATACCCTCGGCTTTAACTTCCCCGAACCTGCATTGTACCGTTTTCGCAAATGATATGCTTGCGTTTTCAAGGACTATTTCATTCTGATTCAAACTTTAGGAGACAACAAGGGGAAAGAAATCAAGTTTTGCATAATTCTGTTGCCTTCGCAAACTAACGTATTCCAAGATTTCACACATTCTTATTTTCTATTTGTCTATGCTCAACAACCATTCCCCCCAACCTGTATTGTGCCGTTTTTGCGAATGATATAATTGCGTTTACAAGGACTGTTTCATTCAAACTTTAGAAGACAACAAAAGGGGAAATAATTCCCGTTCTGTATAATTCTGTTGCTTTCGCAAACTAACGTATTTCAAGATTTTACACATTCTTATTTTCTAAACAGACTACGTCTATTTTGTCTATACTCAACAGATAATTAGGACGATTCAACATTCATAGTTATATTCTGTGTAAGATAAAGTTGCGCAATATGATGTGGTAATTCCTTCGATAATTCTTTAGAATTTATTAATCGAAACGCATTATATCATCATCGCTCTCTCATCCAACAATGTGATTGTGAATCTTCTTTCGATGCAGTTTTCATACAAAATGTGTAGTTAGCCGCCATTCTGAATTACAAATTAGGAACTACTACGTAGAATTTCATGCAAATTGGTTTTTAGGTGCACTATGACATAAATTAGTGTCTGTCAATTTTTAGTGAATATCCCCCAACAGGTGTTGCTGCTATCTCTCTTTTTTTTTTTTTTTTTTAAACATGGTGGTATTGCAGAAAATTCGGTATATATATATATATATATATATATATATATATATGCACAATTCGGATTGTTTTTACCGAATCATTATAAAATTAAAAATAATTATTTATAACCCTAACTGCACATCTTCTCCACACGATAATATCCACAGGATATTCTATGGATAAAAAGACATCCTAAGGACATCTTCACAAGTATGCTGTTAGGGAATGTAATGATAGTTCAATAGGAAAAAATCTTGTGTACAAGTCTCCCCCTCGTAGTTTGGGGAGGGGGGGGGGACGTTCATCTCGAGACGTACAATTTTTTATAAATGTAACATTCAGATAAAAAAAAAAAAAAAAAAAAAAAAAAAAATGGCTGAACCATCGATCTGTGACGATTTAAAATAAATTTGTCGCTTTTATATATATATCTTGTGGTATACTTATTTGCGATGAAAATCGTCTGCATGCATCATAGAAGATAAATTTTAATAAATAATCATTTTAATAAATTATTTGTATTCAGTGAATTTGTATAGGAAAGTAAAGAAAAATATTTTGTGGTGGCCATAACCACACTAGTTCTTCATAACTCACATTAAAAATAAAACTGTAAAATAACGATTAGAACGAATAGAACGAAATATTTTATAAATTACAGTGACTTCCATTAATTAAACTTTAAAAACAGTTCTAAATAAACATAAGAATCATTTTTCATAATTCGTACAGTTAATGAAAATGAAGTGACTGACATTTAACTTTATGCGAGATTAAACTTTAGAACAATTTCTAATTAAAGCAAACTAATTTATACGATATAACTTTAATTCCGATGTGTAAGTTGCATTTAGTTATGTAACGAGTATTTATTTTAAGGAGATGCTTTATGGAGCGAAGCAAATGAACATCTAAATTCACAACACCACAACATGCAATTTTCATTATCTTCTCTTTTTCTTTATTTCCATGGGGGGAAACTGAAAATAGGAAATAAATTATCCTAAAATCCTAGCGAAAAATAAAATATATCCTGAAAAAAGACAAGAGAAATTTCTATAAAAAAAAAGAAAAAAAAAAAAAAGTAATTATCATTTTGTATTATTTCGCTGAAGATAAGAGGTTTAAAAAATAAATTTAGAATGAATATAAGGACAGTAAACTGTCGTAAGAGTGATAAGTGATTTTTGAAAAAGTGACTAAAATTATTGAATGACCACCATAGTTCATTCCGATATTATAGAATTCTGTGATTTCATGTAAGAAATTTTAAGTAATGTAAAAGGTCTTTTTTTAATATTCTTATGTTATGAGACTGTAAAAGCGTGACATTTAAAATTTGAATAAAATATGTATACATTAGCATATGAAAAAATTACATGTTTATGCTTTTAGTGTAAGAATCTTTAAGTAATGTAAAGAAAGGATCCTTTTTAATAATCTTATGTCATGAGACTCAAACCGTGCGAAATTTATATTTTAAGTAAAAAATATATAAATAAATTTTGTAAAAAACTGCATAGCTTAAGTTACATTTTTTAAAAATATTAATATGCGTAAAATTGCATGAAAAGTTCTGTTTATATTTTAAAAAGAACTTAATGTTGCATTAAAAAGAATTTAGGTTATAGAATTAATAACTTTAATGCATTTTTCTCATTAAAGAAAAAATAAATAATCGTAGCGAGAAAAAAATTTTAATTTCTGATTGAATTTATTTATTTTATATCTACCTTCGTGATGGGAGAGAGGAGGGAGTGAAAGCTAAAAACAAGGACCAATAAATTACTTTACATCCTTTGCGGAAAATACTTTTTTTTTTTTTTTTCTAAGAGACCAGAAAAAGTTTTTAGAAAAGAAATAGATCTCTAACATTTTTGAAACAGTTGTGAAATTCCATGCGTGGTAATTTTAAATTATAAGTAAAAATGTGTTATTTAAGAAATGAATTGCCAATGTTAGATTTTATAAAAGAAATGATATGGATATCCATAAATGCACAAGATAATTTCTGTTTACCTTTAAAAGTGAACTTAATTTTCAATATTAATGCTTCTTGAAAGAAAAATTACGTTCTAGAATAAACAATTTTAATGCACTTTTGCTATTATAAATAATCTGGTGTGTCACTCACACGACTTTCTCTTATCCTGAAATTTAATACAAAAATACAGGTTGGAGATTAAGAGGTAAGATAACGATGTTATGTAAACCTATGTTAAACAATTCAAATTAGGCTTCGAGAGATATTTATATGATAATTAGTTCTGTGTGAGGGAGGCTGCCGCCCCCTCAATCCGCCGTTTCATTAATGCACCTACATTTATATAGAATTTAATTCGGTTATTAAAAAATAATTCTGTTTAAAAAAAAAATATTTATTAAAATTATTTATCTTTTATGATAATGCAGACGATTTCCATATTAGAGAAGTAGTATAACACCAAATATAAAAAAAAAAAAGTCCATTTTATTCTCAATATTAAAAAAATAAAATAAAAAAGTTTTTTTTTTTCGTTAAAAGTAAAAAAAAAAAATCGATAACTTTGTTTTAAATTATCGCAGATCGATGGTTCAACCATTCGTTTTAAAGGTATTGGCGAGCTCTTTTGAAAGATACCCATCATGAAAATTTACTCCCTTCGAGGGGAGACTTCCCCCCCTCAGGGGGGCAGGCGAGGCTCCTACATACACAATTTTTTTTCCCTGTTGACTATCTCTATTACAAAAAAATATATATTCGTTTCATTTGGTTTAGTGCTGTCTATAGGTGCTAAACTCTACTTACCTGCAATTTCCCCATAGATGTAATGTATTTAAATACTTTTGAGTGTCCCTGTACACGAACCATTTGCTTGATCTTAACGAAAAGTTTAGTGTGGCATCCTTATATGATAGACATTTAGAATACCAAGTTTGAACTTTCTGCCATAATTTGTTTTTGAGATATGCTGATAACAGACAAACACACACACAGAGAGACATACACACAGACCATTTGCTAAAAACATGATTTTTGTATTCAGGGGACCTCAGAACATGAAAATATAACAAAAACTCGCGTTCGAAAATTTGACCCAAAAACAATACTTTCTCTACCTTATGGGTTAGAGAAAGTAATAATAATAATAATTATACTGTGGCCTTACAATTTCTGATTTTTTTTTTTTTTTTTGTCTGTGTGTGTGTGTGAAATTTTTGCTAAGTTTTGTTTGTTTTGCAATGCTGGTAATAAATTGTGAAAACATTTTGTGTTTTATGCATTTTATTATTGATGTTCATTGAATCAAATATAGAGGGTGCAGATTCTTTTGAATGATATCAAAATATTATGTATTTTATTATTGATATTCATTGAATCAAATATAGAGGGTGCAGATTCTTTTGAATGATATTAAAATATTATGTATTTTATTATTGATATTCATTGAATCAAATATAGAGGGTGCAGATTCTTTTGAATGATATCAAATAATTTTCTAACTTTATTTATTTATTTTTAATTAAAATCAAATTTTGGGCAATAATTCAATTGCTTTTTTTAAGTTTTTTTGGGGGGGATATATTATTTTGAAGAAATTCTGAAATTATTTAAGAATGGTAGAGACAGGCAAATAGACTAATTCAAACAATAATCATTCTTAAACATCATTAGAAAGTGCTAAAAAGCTTACTAAAAAAGAAAATGCTATTTCTGCAATTTCCAATTATAGCCATTAATGTAACGGGATTTTTGTGTGGCCCTGTAAATTATAATGCTAAACAGACTGTATTCTATGGGAAACATTTTCGTGCTTATGTCTTAATAATATAAATTTCATTTTAATTTGGGTAAAATAAAAGCATTAAAATGTGATTTATAAAAATACAGGGTGGCTAGCAAGTCAGGGAAATTCCAAAAATCAGGGAAAAGTCAGGGAATTTAGAAAATCTGGAAAAGTCAGGGAATAGTCAGGGAATTTCCTTTAAAGTCAGGGAATTTTAACACATTTTGTGAAAATAGCTATATTAATCATTAAATTATTAATGATATTTTAAATCGCTAAATTTTTTGCTAATGTCGTGAGATTTTCATCGAAAATAAACAGTGAGAGTCAGGGGAAAAATGGAGGAAAATCTCGAAAAATAGTCAGGGAAAATTCAGGGAATTTGAAAAGGTTTAAATGCTAGCCACCCTGAAATACCTCTCATAGAACACAATGATTTGGAATTATTTCTGGTGTCCTTGTCACTGTAAAAAAAATTCTGTAGCAGATTACAGCACAGTGTGCTGGTAAAAGTATTGCCTACTCACTGTGCTGTATTTTTACAATGTGCAGTAAACTAAATTTGCTGCGATTTTTACTCACGTGTGCTGTAATTTTCATAGTATGCTTTAAAAAATTTCCTGCAATTATCACACATGCGTAGAGGGAGTAATCCACAGCACTAAGCAAATTATTTATTTATTTTTTATTTTACACATATAATTTATTTATTTTTTCACGTGGAGCAAACAGTCTTGGATAGAACGGGATTCGAACTCACAATCGCCTGTTCTAAAGGCCAACACTTTGCTAATCGTGCCGTTGGGCTCACAGTGACATTTCTTTACTAAAACAGATAAGGTCAACATCAGCACTAATTGGCTGATAAATCATGTCATACGCACCAAAAGACTCCATACACCAACCTATACTGCATTTATGTTTTTAAAAAAATGCTTTATTTTTACAGAATTTTTTTACAGTGATAGATAAACCTGTTGTGGTATTTACCCCCATTTTCTATAGGGTACATCCCACAGTGGACTAGAATAACATAGATTAGTTTCAAGAAATTCTATGAATATTTCTGTACTGATAAGTATAAAGGGTTTAAGTCCAAAAATGTCGATTTTGAGTTAAGTACATAGTCAGACTCAGAAAAATATTCTCAATCGATTGGTATAAAGGATTTAAATCCATGCCATTTAGTCTTTGAGAAAATCGATTGGTAAGAAAAGGTTCAAATCAGAAATTTACCATTCATATATGGTATAAAATATTTAATTCAGTTTTTTCCTGTTTTTAAATGAAGGTTGACAATCACTGAATGGTGTAAAGGGTATAAATCAACATAATCCCTTTTCCCTAATCGATTCTTCTGATTTGTTTTTAGACAGTTTAATTTTATTTTTCGTCTCCTGAAAAATCAAGAATATAGACTTAAATCCTTTATACTTATCAGTACAGATTTAAGAGTTAAAGAGCGGACATACCGAAATCATAAACACATTTTAACTTTGTTGGAAAGTGTTTAAAAAAAATATTGCTGATTTAATTTATTTACTTTATAGGTATCTTTCTCACAGGAGGAGGGAGGAGGTTAAAACTGAAAATAAGAAACAATAAATTACTTAAAATCTGTTTCGGAAAATAAAACATTTCCTTCAAAGAGACTAGAAAAAATTTTAAGCAAGGAAATAAATCTCTATACATTTTGTATCAATTCGCAGAAGATAAATGTTCCGAGTAAATTTACTGGATGAATATCAGTACCGTAAATTGTCGTAATGGAAGACACTAAGTAACAAGTGATAAAAATATTTTTGTAAAAGTGGACGAAATTCTTGGATAGACACCGTAGATTGTTCCGATGCTATAGAGTTTTACGCTTTTAATGTATGTGAAAGGTCTTTTTTAATTTTCTTATGCTATGAGATTCAGTGTGTGTGAAATTTAAATTATAAATAAAAATGCATGAACTAATACGCGAAGGACAATATAGTTTAAAATTTATTTTCTAAATATAATATTTTTTTTATTAACATAAAAGTGCATAAACAAAATTGTTAAGATTAAAAGAGAATTAAAATTCAATATGTTCCATTAAGGAAAATTGGTTTTAGAAATAATAATTTAATGTACTTTTGCCATTAAAAAAAAAAAAAAAAAAAAAAAAAAAAAAAAAAATCAAATTCTTACCAAGAAATATTTTTTAATTTCTTATTTAACTTATTTATTTTACAACTATCTTTTTCTTAATAGTTGCACGAGGGAGGGGGATAAAGAAATTTTTAATATGTCTTTTTTATTTTTCTCATGCTATGAAATTCAGTGCATGTGAAATTTCAATTATAATTAAAAATGCACGCATTAACTAGTACGAAAAATCAGTATAGTTTAAAGTTTTATTTATTTATTTATTTTTTAAATAATATAAGTATATATAAATGTGTATAAAAAAAATTGATAAGATTAAAAGAGAATTAAATTTTAATATGTTCCATTAATAAAAATTGGTTTTAGAAATAATAATTTAATGTACTTTTGCCGTTAAAAAAAAAAAAAAAAAAAGTTCTGGTTTAACTTATTTATTTTACAGCTATCTTCTTCTTAATTGTGTGGGGGGTAGGGGGAATAAAAACCTGAGGGGGGGAAGTAAATTGCTTTAAATCCCTTGCGAAAAATAAAGCATTTCCTTCAAAGAGAACTAGAAAAAGTTTTAAGCAAGGGAATAAATCTCTATCCTCTTTGTATCACTTCGCAGAAGATAAATGTTCCGAGTAAATTTATGGGATGAATATCAGAACCGTAAATTGTCTTAATGCAAGACTGTAACTAACAAGTGATAAAAATATTTTTGAAAAAGTGGCCGAAATTCTTAAGTGGCTACATTATTTCGTCCCTATTCCGTAGAGTTTTATAATTTTAATATCAGTAAAAGGTCTTTTTTTATTTTTCTCATGCTATGAGGTTCAGTGCATGTGAAATTTCAATTATAAATAAAAGTGCACGAACTAACTCATACAAAAAAACAGTATAGTTTAAAGTTTTATTTTTTTTTTAAATAATATAAGTACATATAAATGTGTATTAAAAAATTGTTAAGATTAAAAGAGAATTAAAATTTAATATGTTCCATTAAGGAAATTTGGTTTTAGAAATAATAATTTTAATGCACTTTTGCCTTAAATAATAATAATAATAATAATAAATCAAATTCTTACCAAGAAATTTTTTTTTAAATTTTTGATTTAACTTACTTATTTTACAGCTATCTTCTTCATATTAATTGTATGTGGGTGAGGGTGGGGGTGGGGAAATAAAAACCTGAGTGGGGGGGAATAAATTGCTTTAAATCCCTTGCAAAAATAAAGCATTTCCTTCAAAGAGAACTAGAAAAGTTTTAAACAAGGGAATAAATTTCTATCATCTTTATATCATTTCGCAGAAGATAAATGTTCTGAGTAAATTTATGGGATGAATATCAGAACCGTAAATTGTCATAATGGAAGACTATAACTAACAAGTGATGAAAATATTTTTGAAAAAGTGGCCGAAATTCTTAAATGGCCACATTATTTTGTCCCTATTCCGTAGAGTTTTATGCTTTTAATATAAGTAAAAGGTCTTTATTTTTCTCATGCTATGAAGTTCAGTGCATGTAAAATTTAAAATATAAATAAAAGTGTATGAACTAACAATTCACAAAGTACAGTATAGTTTAAAGTTTTATTTTCTAAAAATAATATAAATACGCATGTAAGTGCATAAAATATTTTTTAAGATTAAAAGAGAATTAAAATTCAATATGTTCCATTAAGGAAAATTGGTTTTAGAAATAATAATTTAATGCACTTTTGCCACTCAAAAAAAAAAAAAAAAAAAAAAAAAAAAAGAAAGAAATCAAATTTTTCCGTAGGAGAAATTTGAATTTCTGATTTAACTTCTTTATTTTACTGCTTTCTTCTTCATAATAATTTGAGGTGAAAGGGGGGGGGGGACCTGTTAATAAAAAGCAATAAACTGATATAAATCTGTGTCGAAAGATAAAACATTTCTTTCAAAGAGAACTAGAAAACGTTTTAAGCAATGGAATATATCTTTATCATCTTTGTATCGTTTCGCAGAAGATAAATGTTTCGAGTAAATTTATGGGATGAATATCAGAACCGTAAATTATCGTAATGGAAGATTGTAAGTAACAAGTGATAAAAATATTTTTGTAAAAGTGGCTGAAATTCTTTGGTAATTCGTTCTGATGCCGTACGTTTTTTATGCTGTTACTTGTAAGTAAAAAACTTTATACTCTAAAAAATTTAATTATATGAAAAAAATTTATGTATTAATGTATAGAAAATTACATGACAAGGTATATATATATTTTAATATACATTACTAATACTGCAAGAAATATGGGAAAAAAGAATTAGTTTTATAGGAAGTGACTAAAATTCTTAAATGGGTACCGTAGTTCACTTTGTCGAGAATTTTATGATTTTACTGTAACTAAGTCGAAAATTGAAGATTTTTTTTTTTTTTTTTTTTTTTTTAGGATAAGAGGTTTTGTACTCGTAAAATTTTAATTATAAGAAAATTTGTTTAAATAAATTATTCTGTAGAAAGTTGTTCAATAAAATTACATTTAACAGGGAAGAGGTGCCGCTCACCGCTCTAGGAGCAGTGTCGAGCGATTCCAGCTATGCTAGGCCCCTCTTCCGGAGTTTATTTAAACTCTTGCGGGAATCATTGCTTCCTACCTTTCCAATAGAAAAATTCTAATTAATTGGGGTAACGGCTACTCAGAAAGATCTCAATCAAAAGGCTGCCCTCAGGGCTCATGCCTAGGACCAACTCTTTGGAACCTCATAGCAAACAAGATCCTGCTGCGCATGAACTCTGGGGGTTTCAAAACTTACGCATACGCAGATGATTTCTCGTTACTCCTCTCGGGCAGAATTAGAAAAGATCTGGAGGTTCAGGCCCAGGAGGCTCTCTCTCTTTTCAATAATCTTCTAAAACAACTAGATCTATCCCTCTCCCCAGGTAAAACACAGGCCTTAACATTCTCTCACCCAAGACAATTGAAAAGAATGCCTGTGATGAGAATTGACGGCGTCAGTGTCAGACATGTTTCTCATATCAAGGTCCTTGGCATCACGGTCGACAGGGGTCTCAAATGGCTAGCCCACATTAAAGAACTTAAATTGAAAACTCTCACACACTATTACAATGCAGCTAAAATAAAATTACATTATTTTTTCATTTATTCCATTTGTTAAGACTGCACGTAACAAATGACAAAAAGATAATTTGCAAATATGCAAAAGTTCATCAATGGCCACCATAGTTCACAACTAAAATTTTCATCTCAAAGAACGTTATAGGAAAATATTATTGAATAAAATTCAAGGTCAGCATTTTTCGTAAAGCTAGCTTTAAACAAAAGCTTAAAACGATTGAATTAACTAAAACGCATAAATTTTAAGTCAAAACACTGTTTGCCTGTTGTTTTGAATTGTTATCACGGTAAATAACATCTTTCTCAAATTTAAATTCAATTTCTGTCTCATGTATTTTATGCTAAGTTTAAGTCTTAACTCTCTCATCATCCACATGCTTCTAGTCTTTTGTTCATTATTATTATTTTTATTATTATAAATTATTATTTAGTTACGCTCATCACTGACTGACTCTGTCGATTTCCTTGGACTCTGTCTGTGTGTGAACGCAAGTTGCCACTTCATTTTCATACTTTACTTAATTTTAAAAAATCTGATCAGTTTTGTCCCATTCATAAGCTGTTTAATCCGATGGATTCAGAAAAATCGCCCCTTTCATTTGGTACCTAATTTGTTACGAATTTTTGATTAGATTTTTTTAAAATAATTAAAATATGAAAATAGACATTTAAATTTTTTAATTGCTGCCAATTTTTTTTTTTTTTTCAACATAAAACGAAATATGCTTTCACGTGGAGAGAGAGAGAGAAAGGGAAAAAGAAAAAAAAGAAAAAACGAAAATTAAATTTGCTCATGCATATGAAAATAAATGGCGTTTATAAAATTATAATAACAATTTTAAATTTTAAAGGTAACGAAGCGATAAATAAAGTGTGAAACTTTCGCACAGGCTTCCTAGCAAATGAATTATTTGAAGTGAGAAATAAATAAAATGAAATGATCATTTTTCAACAACTAACTAGTTCTAAATAAAAGAAAACGCGGTGTAACCTCACACGCAAGCTTCAGAGAAATTACTTTTTATAAAAGTTGAAGGTGTTAATAAAATTAAAATATTTCGTCTTGCAATGTAATTTTCGCTTTATTTACAATATTTTTACGAAAGTTTAAACGGCTGCATTCACTCACTGAAACTGAAAATAAAACACGTTTCACCTGTGCTAAAAATTGTTAAATTTTAAAATTATACTTTTTAAAATGAAAATTACATTTCTATTATACTATACAAAATATATTTTCCATTCCCTATCCTTATAACATGCCTTCCTCTCTTCATGTTTTGTTACAAATTTTAATTACATTAATATATTTTTCCTAAAGCTAGGCTAGAACGCGGCATAATTAATTATACACAAGCTGAAATCAAAAATTCTTTTTGAAAGTGTTAATAAAAATAAAAATTTCCTTTCTACCAATGTAAATTTTACTTTCAGTGTAAATTTAATGAACGTGCGTGAGTTTAAACATGGTGATGAACGGGTATATTTTAGAGTATTTTCAAAGAAGATAGAACTCGGCATAAGTATACATAAACTGAAATCAAAAATATTTTATGAAAATTAAAATAGAAATTTCGCTTTGTTTATACTCGAAATGCTTTTTAACATTGTTAAAAATTTACTATAAAAAAAAAAAAAAGTACTTATTTAAATTCCTCTTCTATCATATTTGTTTTGTAAAAGATGAAGATTTCTCCCCTCCTACCGCCAATCATGTGCATACCTCTCTTTTGTTATAAATTTGATTTATATTAGAATATTTTTACAAAAGATAAAACACGGCATAATTACAGAAAAGCTGAAATAGACACTTTTTGAATATGTTAATAAAATTAAAAATTTCTTTTTGCACTGTAAATTTTACTTTCAGTATAAATTTAAAATACTTATTAAAAGAGGATTGAACAAGTATGAAGTAAAGATTGTACAAAACGGGGGGTGATGAACGAGAGGTAAAT
The DNA here is from genome assembly GCA_963930645.1 of Salticus scenicus. Lineage (NCBI taxonomy): Eukaryota > Metazoa > Arthropoda > Arachnida > Araneae > Salticidae > Salticus > Salticus scenicus. The sequence goes on along the minus strand of OZ005660.1, from coordinate 171,728,787 downwards.
ATGGACAGGGAGTGGAAAAGGTAAATGGAATTAATTATACATATGTAAAAAAAACTGTTTTTATGTACATTTTGAAAGTTATAAAAAGCACCACAGAACTGGCTTTGAAAGTGATAAGTTACAAACCTTTCAATAAACACCATAAAGTGCTAGAACTCGCAAAAATTGGGTTGAAAGTAGAGCTGTGCCGATTAATCGGTTCGGTTAATCGATCAGTGCTTAGTCCCGATCAATTTTTTTAATCGAGTTATATATCGAGTTTATATCTCCGCTGCATCTTCACGGAGAGCAGATGAAACTAGACTGAGTACTTCAAGCAGATTTAAAAATTTTCGATAACTAATATGTATAAAAAGTTAATTAGTACAGAATTAATTAATTTAAAGTTAATTAACAAGTGTAAAATTAATTAAAAGTTTATTAACTAGTCTCTATTCATGCTAATGATTCACTAGTTATTAATAAAGTTAATAACTAGTGTGTATAAAAGTTATTCTTGTATTTGGGAATTTTTTTGAAAAATGAGCTTTATTTGGGGAAAAATTTAAGCATAAATCTGCTAATTACTTCGATTTTTTTTTTTTTTTTTTTTTTTTTTTAACTTCATATTTCTTAGCAGCTAGTAGTAGTCGCTTTATGATACTTTAACACAGTTTTAATAACATAATGCACTAAATGGAAATACTATTTTCAATAACATATTTTGCTGCTAACTCTTTTCCCAAAGAAAATGGAAATGGTTGTAAATGGCCGTTTGTTATTGAAGTTTAATTTTAAAAAAACAATTTCAGAATTTGCGAAGTATACCGTCAAAAACATTGTCATTAATCCAGGCATTTTTGTAGATAATCACGAAAAAATTTTATTAAAAATTTTATTTTATTTATTACTTTCGTGTAGGTGACCTTTTTTTTTTAAAAAAAAAAAAAAATAATAATAAAGTTAAAGTTATTGTTATTGGATAATTAGAATTGGGGTGATTTTTAATAACATTTGGATGAGAGCCCAAAAAGTCGATTTCACAGCTTACATGATAGTGATGAAGTGATGCACCGATTTCTTCATTAATTTCGCCAAAACTCCAATCGAAGCCAAATTCAAAATAATAGAGAAAAAATGGTTGTAATTACCGCAATTTCGCGTACATAACCAGCGGGTAATCTATTAAAAAACTGGCTTTTTATGTCCTGCGGGGTATCTATCGCGAAAAAGAAGAAAATCAAAGTATTTCCAGTGAATGGTAGCTGAATGGGTAATAAACACTTCGGACTCTATTACTATCAAAACGATAAAATCTGGATTCAAAAAGTCTGGAATATTAACGTATAATGACAATGAAATCGAAGACAGTTAAAAGGAACTTGATGAGGAGGATAATAAGGATGATGAAGACGAACTGTCCTAAACAATATTGCAACATTTTAATTCTCATACGGAAGAATCTGAATTCGATGGATTAGAATGAATTTTGTAAATAAATTTATTATTAATCTATAAATTGCATAAAGGTGTTTATCATTAGAAGTTAGGCAAGTAAATTTATTTGTTTATTATTTATATTTATTTGTATATTTGTTTATTATTTGTATCTTTTCCTACTCATTATTAAAATAAAAGCAGTTAGTATTAAATTACAAAAGGTGATTGCCGACCATGTGATTTCAGAAGTGCGGGGTATCTTTCGGTTATAATTATTTTTAGATAATTTTTTTTATGCTGCGGGTTACCTTCCGCCGCGGGTAATATACGCGAAATTACGGCATGTTACATATAAACATATACAATTTTTGTATTAAACGGTTATTGGCGACAGCCAAACCTTGCCAAAAATGATTTTGTGAGAACAAGGAAGTTTTTAGCAAATTATTATGTACCGTATTGTAAAGACCAGGAATACAAACACATGTGGTGGCGAACTGCATTTATTTTCAAGATGAAAAGAAACAAAATTCTCATAAAGTCATAAAATGCTATTGTAGATCTATATTACGTTAAAGAAATAATAAAGTATGATATAAAAAAAATTAGGAGTGTTGTAAATAGAAAAATATAATTTTATGTGGAAGAGAGAGGATATACAAATTTAAAGAACACATTGTATATGAATTTAAGTTATAATTTAGAGGTTATAAAAATCTTTTGTTACATTAAAGTGGTTTTTCATACGATTATATAATTTCTTTTAGAATATATGATAACTGACATCACAATGGTGTCCTTTACCTCTGGGATACAGAATTGTAAACTGAAAAAAAAAATAGACTCTGATTGATAAATAATTATTTTGATAAATAATTCGTGCGTTGTGGATTTATAAAGTAAAAAATGGAGAAGAAAGTCTTGTGATTACCACAATATAAAAATTTATACAGTAATAATAACTAAAGAAAAGTAGCTTTGAAAACTGAAGAAAATGTAACATCTAGAAAGAAATATTAAAAATGTCTAATGTACCATTTCGGAATTGTTATTTACTGAGAGAACAAGAATTTGTATCAAAGAAATGGCGAATTACAACTGTTATGATGTAATATATATAGCTTCTAGGAGACAAGGTCTAGAAACGGCCAAAAGATCAGCTGAATTACGAAATCTATAATAAATTTTCTCCAGACATTTTGTTCAGCATCATTTTAGAAGGATGTTACAAAGTAATTTGTTGGTTGTATTTTTGTAGGAAATAGGTTGTAAGGACAGTTATAAATTTTAAGATATAAAAATATATAGTCTTGTAGTTCTTTCAAAAACTCAAGGATTCAAAACAAAAAATGTATATATTTATTTGGAGAAAATAAACGAGAGTTCCCTATTTATCAGTTTGCTCGATATTCTGCAACTGGAAGCTCCTGGTTTTATTTCAATAGTTATTTATAGATTCCAAAATGCAATAAAAGTCACCAAGGAAAGAAAAATGTTTAATTATGAAGTATTTATATTTTGGTCAGTGGAACACTTAAGAGGAACCATGGGTTTCGAAAACTTGAAAGAAAGAAAAGAAAAGAAAAATTCCTTCTTTTTTTTTTTTTTTTTTTAAGTGTGATAAATAAAAATTTTTGTTCAAAATTTTCAGCATATAAGAGAGCAATATTTAAACAATATTTTGTAAAAATTTCATTACAAAAATTTGGAAAATTTAGCTGTGGTGGGTTCTGGTTTCCGAAAACCTTTCAAAGAAGTGGTGGGCACGATTTCTTAAAATCTGATGCACCGACCTTATTGAAATTTTGCACCCTGCTTCAAAATAGTATTGACCAGGGTTGGGGTTTAGGACGTCTGAAACTGGTTTTGGACAGGACAAGTGGTTTTTACCGTCCAAAAGTGCCCTAAACTGTCTAAAACTGTTCAAAACTGTCCGAAAGTGTCCAAAACCTAAAATTATAAGAAATTCTATTCCCTACATTCTCAGTAGCAATTATAATTAGTAATTAAAAGTATTTTATACTGGAAATTTAGATACAATTTATAAATAGCTATAAAAAAATTTAATTTTAATGACTCAAAAATTTTTCTTACAATAAAAAATGTATGATATCGTATTCAAAATGAATAATTTGTCTTTTACTTTAAATTGCAAAATACTTTTACATGTTCAATATTTTACAGAAATTATTTTTAAAAGTTCTTTCATAAATTACATACATTAAAAGATACCAAAAATAAAAAATAAAATTTATAATTAGGCAATAAAGTATATGGATTTTCAAAAATAGCAAATATGCCCCCCCCCCCCCCCCCAAAAAAAAAAAAAAAAATCTTTAAAGTGTGTATTATTTAATATTTTTACATATATATTTTCTCATTTATTCAAAAATAAAATAAAATATGTTTGTGTAGCTGCACATTTCTAATATTTATTTCAAGATGATTTATTGTAAATCATATATATCTATATATTAATTTGTTCTCTTGATATATTTATTCACGTTGTTTATATATACTGTGTGTGTGTGTGTAAATATTATAAATATCAATATTTGAGGTACAGTTATCCGCTTTTTCCATTAAAGCTTCAGTAATAAATCTTTACTTTTGAATATTATAATTGTTAATATATGTATCTTTCACCAAACATTATGGAATATACTGGAAAATGTTACAAAACAACAATAATTATAATAATTTTGTAAATTTTTCAAATATTTGCATAATTTTAATAAAATATAATTCTACTAAAAATATAGTTTTCGACAGTTTAGGACAGTTTAAGACACCAAGGTTTTGGACAGTACGGTAAAAACCATGGTTTATACCGTGGTTTTACCATAGTGTCCGAAACCTTGCCAACCCTGGTATTGACTAATGATGAATTAAACTATTTTTTTAATTACAACTAATTTTAATGGACTATACGTGGGGTAAAATTTTACTCTTTCTTCCGACAAAAATTTAATTTTCATTTCTTTTTTACTTCGTACAAGCACTAGTCAATTCTATTTTGAAGAAGTGGGCGAAATTTCAATGATAATGACGCATTAACTTTTGAGAAATCGTAAACCAGGACCCACCGACTGAATTTTTTAAAGAAATTTAACCCATATAAACACTCCTTAACCATCCATGTCAAACGGAAGATATAAAAAAAAATTAAAAAACTTAATTCGCACCCTATTAACATAAAAAGAAAAGATTCAATCATTAAAATTAACTTTATTTCCGATACGAACAAGAAGGATACGAAATACAACTACATCCTGAATACTATCTCCCAATTAAATAAGAATAAAATGAACGCTATTTAAAAAAAAAAAAAAACAGAGGAAAGTTTTCCTCGTGCGGCAGGAAATTTAGCTCTTCACTCTTAAAAGAAAGCTTCATTTTGCGGGGTGAACCAAAGATTCTTTGAACTTTGTTGTCGGCTTCATAAAACCAGTTCTCTCTCTGGTAATAAACTCGGGATTAAAATTTATGGCAGTAATATTTAGAATGAAATGCGTGACCTCAGGAAAGGCCCCAAATATTTTAGAAAGCGTAGAAGGGAATGAAATTTTTTTTATTCTTATTAATACTTTCTCACACAGCTAGCTACAATATAATGTGTTTTTGATGTCTGTTCATTTATGTGTGGTGTGTGGGCTTTAACTTTCCTGGGAAAAAAAGTGATAAAACTTTTTGCTAGACGGAGTTGAATAAGCAGTTGAAGATTTGAGATATTTACTTTAATGACTGTTTAACGTGAATGAAAATTGTAATTGCCGTCTCTCTCATTTTGTGTGTGCCAACCCATCCATGTTAAAATTTTCTAAAAATACTTTTAACTCTTTATCTACTGCATTATAAAATACGCAAAAAATGCATTTCAGATATTTTTTTTACATTAAATAAAATTAAAGATGAAGCATTTAATTAAACTTTAAAATTAATTAAAAACCCTACATTTCAGCT